>JACXIV010000022.1:0-330480 GCA_014737475.1 Bombus confusus | reverse complement strand
CGAATCAGAGTTAGGCAGCAATAATGAAGAGGAGAATATTATCAATGAGCGTCAACAGCAAGTATACAATAAATGGATTTCCCTATTTGGGAAAGGATGAGAGAAGAGAAAATTCAATTCCACTTGGAGAATTCGTTGTTCTGAAACTGATGGAACCATTCACAGGATGTGGAAGGAACCTAACAACAGATAATTTTTTGTCATCATTTTATATGCATTCAGTTATAAATTAACCATTATCTAAGTTAAATTATAAAATCTATTACTTTTTAAATCTGCGGTCATTTTGACAGCGCCCGGTAGGTTTAGGAGTATACGAAGTGTCGGTAGGTTTAGTGTTGATTTACGTCTCCAAATTCCACAATCCTTTTTTCTCTACAACTTGTACGAGGTAAGCTACTGTCCATTTATCGTTCGATTTGAAGATCCCTGTGTACCCCACTGTTTAAGCTGACGACCTACCTTCGTTCGCGTAAAGAAGTTTGCTCGCGCACAGGGATATTTCGGCTAAGTTTTTAATTGTCAATAACTAAGAGACAAAGCCGATAACGCAATTTTTTATTCTTGATTTTCATCTTATTTTAGCATGAAGAATGGTCCCTTAAATTTTGTTACGCCTATAACCGAACATCCTGTATACTAGTGAATCAAATTTTCGTAGGAGCTTTAGATTCGTAAAGTACGATATAATGATGAAGAAACGATAAGTGATAGATGTAAATAAATCGCCAAGAGGTGAACGAAACTGCGAACGTACCGACTATAATTGTGACTGTGTCACAAATACGCATATAGGCTAAATTCAAAGTGTTATTAAAGGCAGTTTTTTGTGTATATTTCGAAAACTAGAACCAAACGGCTGTTACATGTATAGGAAAAAGTTGTTCAGAACCATACCCCTAACAACATATTCAAAAATCATCAAAATCGATGATGAGGATAAATTCTAAATAATTACCTTTTGAATTCTAAATATAATAATTGTATTAGAACCAGTACGCACTATTAACCAATCGCCGACAAAATGTCAAAAACTAAGCAACCAAACTCGTCAACTCAAAAGTTATCAGTATCGCAGGGACCGTTGAACAGAATAGATGTAGAGGAAATTGGTATTATACTTCGTACACCTTGTTCTCGAAATTATGAATGTAGTATGTAGTATTCTCTTCTGATAACATCATAGAAGACAAGCAACGGTAGATGTGTCATAATGTTCAGACTTTGAAACAGAGCACCTACCACAAGTCCTAGTTTCATATGAACTTCACGGTGATCATCATGGAGAAAAAGAAAGGAGAAAGGTTTAATTATAACCATTACCAAAGGAGTGGACATAAGGAAAAGAGGAAGATTTGATTAGAATCGTTACCAATGGAGCTTAAAAAACTGCAGGAGTAAATGGAAAATATGCAGGCATAACAGAGGAATAACAACTTAGAAGTGATCAAAGACAGGTTCGAGGATAGCAGTCTGTTACCTCGTGGGACGCAGCGAAGTTAAGGATATCTAAAAGTAAGTATTAAAAATAGTCGAACATTCCTCATAATATATATTGAAAAAGAGGAATATCAAGCTGCGGCTTCAACTTTGGGAACGCCATGCTGGACTCGCTCAGACACACGGAGACCTCTATCGCAGATGTTCGCATGACATGCGTGTAGAATAGAACAAAGATCTCTTTTTTGTTGCCTCCACTTGCAGACACACGGACGCTCGCAAAATGTCTGATGCGAAAACAAAATAATATTATATGATGCAAATAAATCAAAATGATACACACTCGTACGACGTATATACTAGATACAAGCAATTCAATACCTATCTTTTATGTGCCAAAGAGAATATAGACAGGAAAACAACTCCAGGCAATCAGTACAGGTATAGTTAGACGGTGAGTTGGAGGAATTTCTACAAACCTAACCTCAAGCATTGAAGACGAAGCTACTCGTCGATACAGAACAGTTGGAAATATCGATATCCAGACGGTGTTCAACGGAATTATAGAAGCTAAAAGTTAATCCGAAGGTCGTTTTAAAATTACCGAAACGCTCTAAAGCAAGAGACGCTTATACATATAAACCAGAGTGACGGACTCGGTTTTGAGTAGCATCGGCTGGATTATGTCTGCATTGATAGAAAAAACAGAAAGCATTGAAAGGATGTTCTTAACAGGAAGAGCAAGCAGTGCTTGTAAGTTGATTGCTGACATACAGTCAGATGGAGTCAAGAATTGCTCAGATGAACAAGAAGTTGAGAGACGTCCTGAAGGAAGACTTTCTTTTTATCTAGCAAGCTCGATAAAGATATCAAATAATAACCTCCTTCACCGCCGTTATCATCGATATACGATTAGAGTTACAACAAAATAAGAAAACAGAGCAATCCTAGATAAATGTAAGTAAAATGACGGGTAGATTGAACTCATTTGTAGACAACTGGTAAAAGATAACACCGGATAATTTCGTCTCAAGTTGCATTGTGGGGTACAGAATAAAGTTCGATAGAGAGGTTAGCTAGGGAAAGCCACCCCAAAATATGATAGACAGGTTAGAGCACGAGAGAACTCAATAAGTGACAAATTCACTACTAGAAGAAGCAGTAATAGAATCTTTTAGGGCAAGCAAACACCAACAACCAACTATTTCCTAGTCAAAAATGCCAGACGGATCATCACGTTTTATTCTGAACCTAAAAAAAATGAATAACTTCATCCAGACCCAGCACTTCAAAATAGAAGACATAGGAACGGCGAAGAAGAAGCTAATTTCACTAGGCTGTTACATCAGAACAATAGATCTTGAGGATGCGTGCTGCACAATATCTATACATAAAAAGAACCGAAAATATCTGCGGTACGAGCAGTTAGGACGATTCTTCCAATGTTATTTTTACCAAAATATTGAAACCAATCGTAACCTTCCTACAATCGCGAGAACTAATTTCGGTAGTTCGGTAGATTATGTGGCATGTAATAAAAACATCACAGAAACGGCAAAACTATCGCGGTTTTTAGCTCTTAGGGCTAAGGAATAAGTTGCACTATCCCGGATACTAGATGCAAATTTTGAGGGCTGATGATCGACTCGAGAGAATGTTTTATCGAATTGGAACAGGGTCAAAAGCTTGAGACGAATCTAAAACTATACACAGCAGAAAAGACGCGCTAAATTAGAGATTTTACACAGGTAATAGGCAAATTAATCACCGTCTGCCTAGCAGTTGTATACGGCTTAATGTACACTAAATGGTGGATTAACCGATTGTCGGGGGTAAGAAAAAGTATTGAAACAAGTAAGTTCAGAATGGAAATATATACAGGCGCGTCAAATACGTAATTGCCAGGAATGCTATAGGACTGACCTGTACTTTCTCATGGTAGTTTCCTCTAGACAAGCAAAATGTTAGTAAAATGATCGTTAACAAATTTTGAAATACGACGTAGAAAAAATGTTTAATGCATAAAAATTGAAAATTACCTAACAATAAAAAAAGGATCCCGATGTTTGTAAGAACCATTTCATTGTATTTCGCTAATAAATCTAGCAGTTGAATGCAATTTTAAATAAAGAAAAGACACTGTAATTACATTTTAGGTAAGCATAACCCAAGATATTAGTTATTTAAAAAAAGAAATTAAGTTACATATAGAAGCAGAATTGGATGCGCTTGCTTGCTTCGAAGCTTCGGAACCACGCAGGGATATCAAATAGTCGGGTGAAAACGCGATGCTCACTTTTTCAACGATCGTCTTCTCCTTATTATTATGTCAAATTTAAAATCTTTGGACAACTACCACGCCGCTTTCTATTTTCGCCTAATTATACTTCTAACAATATCTCATACATGGCGAGCAACATTTGACTGTAATAGTAAGTGTACATGTTACAATGTTGTACATTCTCATATGTGTTCGCGAGCACGGGTTCCGAGTTAAGTGGATAACCCTTACGTACCGGCACAGTCGTATATACAGGTCTGGAATGGTCCCGTGATGGTGGTAAGGCTTCTAGTGAGCAGGCGATGTTGGCCAACTTGTCCGCAATAAAGCGCCTTGATCAAAAAGTTAGTATTCGTTGTGCAAAAATAATCCAGGCCCGGTTGTGTCTGTCTCTTTCTCTCTCTCCTTAATGCAGTCGCGTACTCGAACACCGCGGAATGGATAGCACGGTGAATGGAAAGAAAAAGCGGCACAAAAAGCGATAATAATAATAGAGACCAATTTTTGCCTTATCTATATGATTATTATGATTATATTATTATTATTTTGTTCGCAACTAATGTCTAATAAATGCTATATAATACAAATATATTTTTCATTAATAAAAACCTTTGTAAATTCTAAAATTATACTATAACTTTGCTCTTGCAATAAAAAATTTAATAACAATCAACTTAACATATAGATAATTAACAATAATCTTTGGGTAAGTTGTAGAAATCGATATATGGAACAACTTCTTTCTGCTCATATAAGGGTTGGACTCGCTTAGTCTTCGAAATATTCACGAAAACCTACCGATACCACTATAGTGCATTCTGACTATAGTTATAGCGCGTATGTGGCAGCGTATGTAAGAAATATCTGTTATAACTCAATTAAAAGTGAATGTCATTAATGTATTGGATTTGGGTTGAATTTGGGTTGGTGTTCTCAATCCGGCCGCCATGAGGCGATCGGCAATGTTTCCGTAAAATAAGGACAATTATTCTTTTCATAAAATAATATCAATTATTCTTTCGCCTATTACTTTCACAATTAATTTGCTATTATTTTGCGCAGGTTTTGCCAGCCGCCACGGCGGCCGAATTGAAAAATCTACTCCAAATCTAAACCCAATGTCTTAAAGATATTCGCTTTTAATTGAACTATAAGTTGTAACAAACGTTTCTTGCAGCCTCGCATATGCACGTTGTGCACGGGCTCTTTAAGTTCGCCCAACCCACATTTATAAACAGGAGATAAACGACCGCGAAGATAAGTGGCAATCAAACTGACGCATATGTTGCCACGGACGCACAACTATAGGTAGAAACTCATTGTAGTGGTATCTGCAGCTTTTTACGATATTGCAAAAACTAAACGAAATCAACGATTATATATATAGGAAAAAATTGTTCAAAGTGTTCAAGATTCAAGAATCATCAAAATCGGGAAGGGTGCAACGGTTCTACAAGTTCAGCTTTGTAATCGACTTAAAATTATTTTAAGAGTAGTATTAATTTTTCTTCAAAATTTTAAATATGGTATTTATTCATATTGTTATCATTATTTCTTTCTATCTCCTTACCTCTTCTTAATAGATGGATCTCGGGCTGCCGCGTCTCAAGCCAATCCTGATAGAACTGACATGAAATTAGCTAAAGATTACCTGTTCATGCTGACGCATACAATAAGTCTATGACTAATATCCAAAACGAGTTTCAGAGGCCCCAGCGATACGGGTATACCAAGATTCGCCAGATCTTGTCCGAACTTCTTCCGACTTCCGATCCGACCCGAAGTTAAGGGTCCGGATACTCAGGGCGGCCTGCACAGCTCTAGATACCGATGCTTACAATGGGAAGAAACAAATGTATGATTTTGTTTGATATTGTTTAGTATTGACATATTGACATCGATTGCAGCTCACATCGATGTAAGAATCAGTATATGTATTGTCCTAATTCGTGAGCAAGACCAGATACTGATGCAGGTTTCAATGTATGGAACATGGCATCGATACCGTATATCCAGTTTCAACATCTGAAGGTTATACAAGGTATCAGGTAACTAATTCAATGGTCAAACTGAAAATGGACTGATTTCACACAAAAAAAAGTAAAACGGAAATGTAGAATACAATTTTTTCATATAATGCTTTATTTTCGAGAACTCATTAAAAAATTAACTTATTTCAAAAAATTTCTTTATAGAAATTTTTTTAATTAATTTCTATTAGAAAAAGGATTAATTTCAATAATTTTTAAATTAAAGGTATATTTATGAGGTAAACATTCTGTCGTATCTTCGACATTTAATCTATCGTATAGACATATCAGCTATGTTTACGAACGTGAATAAAGATAATACAATAAAATACGTCGAGACTTGACCCAGTACTTACACATGTGTTTGACAAAATGTCGAAGTCAATTTTCTCGAAAACAAAGCCTCATATGAAAAATTTTCATTCTACATTTTGGTTTTATTTTTTTATGTAGAACACCTTACAGGTTGTACAACCAGTTACCTATCATTTTGCATATCATCAATATCATATTACCGAGTCTTCAGGTGATAAACAAATATCTTTTTCTCTAATTCATACAGTGATATTGGAAGATAATCAGACCTTTTTTACAAAGGTTAGAAAGAAAGCAAATATTATAGAAGAAAGCTCCACAGGACTAGAACCAAAGAATGCAATGTTATAAACTATAAACATATTCACAAAAATCGGGCAGCTAAAAAATCGTTAGCACTATTCATTATGAAAAGAAAAGAAACAAGGTGGAAAGTAGTTTCTGAAACCTTAAAGTTGAATATGTGAGCGGAGCATTATACAGCAGTTATAAACCCGATTAAACTGAAAAGAAGTAGCATAGCCATCATAAAAAATGTGGAAAAAGGAATCTTTCAAGCTCATTACTAAAAATTATGATATAGCTGAGTCTATACTCAAACAAACACATAAAGGAGGATAAACAGGATGTAACAGAAATTGATATGTGTTATAATAAACTGCTCAACACTATGAAAGCAGTTAAAGCAGACAAAATACAAGGAAGAAACAGGATTTTAGACCAAACAGTACATGTCATCGTCAAGACAGCCCATGGGCATTTGAAGAAAACTAATTAGTTTTGATGTTTTAAGTCATTTATATATTTGTGGAGAACTCTCCGAAGACATGTGACAAGAAAAAATGAAACCTCAAAAAATTATGTATGGTGAGAATAAATTTTAAAAGAAAGTTCTTTTTAATTTCTCACATCCATAATATAGACCATAAAAAACATTACAGCTTTCAATTTAACCTTTTTTCTATTTCTTGTATAGTTTCTTAAATATTTAAGATAATATGGAAAGTCAAAATTTTTTGGGCGGTGTTTTTACCCCTAATAAAACAGGAGAAGAAGATAGTTTTGTTATTAGTATCACATAGACTACATTTGTGCAAAGTTCCAAATTTTTTTGGATTTTCAAATTGCCGAACTTTCCTTGTAAGACGTCTTTTCTTCTTCTTTCTCTTCTTCATCCGAAAGTATTGCTATTATAGCTAGATCAGTTGGAACGGTATTTTGTTGTATATACTCGTATAAGGTCTGATTTCAAACTCATTGCTATATTTATCTCGGGTATATCCTGGACGGTTCCGGGTAAAATATATAAATATTCGCTTATAAACACCCGGACATTGTTCGGACACTGTTCGAACACGGAACGGACACGGTCTTAAATGTGCCTTTAAACATGAGATTCCCGACAATGAGCTCAGAAAACTTTCCGCACTTTTGAGGAAATTCAATAAAACGCCGCAGATATCATAGCCATTATTTACAAAGAAAGTCGAGTGAATGAAAAGTCCTGGCACTGACAAATACAAAAGATGGAAGCTGTATTCCTTCTGGGATGCACAGTCCTAAACTTTATAGTCTTCAACATATACGCCAAGAACAAATAATAAAAGATGAAAAACTAAAAGGCAGAAGAAAATTCCATACTAATACCAAACAATTTCTTATAAGAATATATTTTTTATAGTTTTCAGTTAAAAGAAATACTCTGCATACATATGCATCGATTCGCTATTACATTAGTCATTAATTACACCTCAATATACAAATAATATGACGCTCTAGAACCGTAATAACACCGAGTTAATTTAAAAACTTTTAACTCAAAATTTTACACTGAGAAGACATATACAAAGTCTAATAACGTAACTTATCAAAATTATTATTTTCTTATATCTCTTTCTATGCTATTAGATATTTGGCAACGTGTTCCAGTTGATCACGTTGTCGCGGACATGTTAAATCACAAAATAAAGACTTATCAATAAAATTTTAATTAATTCCGTTGAGTTTTAAACAATGTCACGTGATGATTACAAAAAATATGATAATATCATAAATAAGATATCATGCGCTTCTTTGGTGCATTATAGCTATCAAATATTAACTTCTACAACATTGCAAAAATATCTTTTAGGGTGTACTATCAAACAAATAGCATAGTATTCGGAAAAAAATTGAAGATCTTAATGAAGAGAATTTGTTTCATTGCATTACTTTAATAATATTTAAGAATGAATAAAAAGTTCGTAACAATATTATTTGTTAACGTAATAATATTTTTTAACACAATTTTGATACTTTTAATTCTTTTTCTCTTGTTTCGTTTTTAACATAATTTACTGCTGGAAACATTACTATATATAAATTACTATATATAAATTACTATATATAAATAAAATATATACTCACCCTGAGATCTTCGTTTCGTACTATTTCTAGAAGATGTCTAAGAAGTTCGTGCGAATCATGTTGTCCTCCATCCATACATTGCGTTGTTTTCTTTTTAAATGAGTTTAACAACTCTGATGGACGATAAGATTGACGTTCATCAGTATTTTGCATTTCTGTAAGTGTTTTGCATAAAATTGAGGTAAAACTGCCCCAACCTTCTAAAATACCCTCTATTGGTGGCTAAAAAATATTTTGTTAATAATATTTAAATAATTTATGTAATAGCAAGTTATTTATGGCATAATATTGCTATAAGCATATAATATTACTAAATGTATGAATATTATAATGCACATCTTATAATATATAAAAGATTTAATCCATTTGACAATTATTACAAAATTATACAGAAAACCATTTGAATAAGCTGCTTGCTTTTAACAATATAAAAAATATATCGAGCCAATTGTACTTAGTTTTAAAAGGAACATAATCCGCGATATTAGTATTTTATGGAAATGTAACAAATGACGAAACACTTATTCATTAAAAAAAGGAGTGCTTCAGTACTTGCAAAAGCATTGTGTGCTTTTCTTATAATTATACATATAATCTTATAACTATAATTTTCAAAACTGCTTATCTGGAACTCTTATATTTCTACTAATTATTCTACAATTTACATGCATACAGCTTTGTCTAATCTAAGATATAATTATATTTCTAAAAATTTCTCAGATCATTTTAACACTTAGCCAACCGCGCGCGCCACAGCGAACTATACGTTTCTCACCGCAATGGAAAAGACAACTTATACTCTGTCCATAGCGCTAGGACTAGCCATCTATACGCTGTCCACCGTGCATTTTTCCAAGTAACGAGGAGTAATATTCACTACTTGAAAAACAAAGAAGTCTAAAAATTATTTAAGTGGTCAATTATGTAATGATTTTATTTAACGATTTCACATATTGTTTATATAAAACATCAAATTAAAAGTATATATTAAAAATATAAAAAAATTAGTTAAAATTAAAAATATTAAAGATGACTAAAAATAAATAACACGACTTGAAGGTGAAATTAAAAATTCATAATGCATTTTAATATTTTTTTGCAGTATGGTATCATTCGATTATAACTTTATTTAGTCATAACTGATAATGTGACTTTTTAATTCATTTTAACACAACTAAATTGGTGTATGTTATTATATACTGTACTTTATAAAAGCAGAAAAATTGGCGCAATTAATTGGGAATAATTCCAAGTAAACAATAACTAATAATAACAAAAAAAACATGAATGATCTCTCTATTCGGTTGGCTAAGTATTAATTGCTGATGTAATATTAAAGAGAATGAATTTACATAAAAAATAAGTTGGAAATTTAAAGAGACGTTTTTCCATAAGAAGCTTCATTTTGGAATCGATGTTGAAAATTCATCGAAAATACATATAAACATTTGACTATACTGTATATACTAATTTACATTAATTTTTATTACGGTCATATGTACGTATTTGTAAACACTACTAACGGTGGCTTGGCACCTACAATTCCCAAAGTTTTTACTTACAAAAGCGATGCGGAAAAATAGATTTTCGAGATTAGATTTTTTTTCAAAACATGTGCACAATTGATAGTGCAATGCTTGATAAATCTTTTTCATGACTTAAATTACACCGATAATAAAATGGTGACAAAAAATAATATACCAACTTCCAGGAAGCCGTTGTAAGGGGAGGCTTTAATCAAATTTATGTTAACAAACATCTTTGAAGGAAATAAACTTATAACGGAAGTTTAATAGTTCAAAAATTTAGAAAAATTTTGAACTCTGCTAAAAAATAGTTCAGATGATACTAACGAAAGTACGAAGTTTTTCTGAAGCTGCTACACTGCACGAATATGATAGAAATCTTCATGCGTGTAATAATATAATAAAATTCTACTTGTGTTTATATTTTCGTCTCCTAGATAGCTTTGTATAAACGTGTATACTACGTATCTGATAGACTTTCATTCTTTTAAAGAAGCAAAAACTATTCCGCTACGTATATGGTGTGTATAATAAAATCCCAATTATACATTGTGCGTTATGCGAAAGATATTTCTGTTTTAAGAAGAGTATCACTATTGTAATTTACGTAACCACCACAGTAAGCACAACCGTGCGAAATATGTACATATATTGTATTCCACAATCATAAAACTATAACCATAATTACACATATAACGCTTGCAAATTAGCAGTCTTAATAAATTCATAGTCGAATTTTCAGTGTCTCCGACATATAGTATATACTTATAATAGTGTATAATATAAGTATATACATATAAGTATATACAAATAATAAACTATTTATTTGAGTATCATCAAAAATTAAAACTACAAAAAATGAAGGAAGAAAAATTTTTCTCAAAAATTCTTTACATACTATAGAGCATGGAAAATATCAAAACTATAATCCCCATTATCACTTGTGACTAATCGCACGCGATTTCCAGTTACACAAAATTCATTGTTGAATGTGACAATTTCTGTTCGCGTTGCTGCGCCTAAGGATGCGATGTCGCGAGACACGAGGTCGTGCGAAGTCAAGGCAGATCAATTGCACGCGACTACAAAGTATATGGAATACATATATGTTATACCCACATCCAGAACAACTGTGTGTGACTGAATGTCATTTTACTATTAGAAGACTTCTCTCTTTTGATGACGTTTTATATATAATACTATTAACTTATATTGCTATTCAATATTATATAGTAATAATATATAATAATATCATACTATAATAATATATATTATAATTTATAATATCTTTAATATAAATAATTAATATTATAATGATGAGAAATTTTCTACCGTAATACTACGCATATGTTTGGTTGTTAACATTCGACAGAAACTCCAGAGTTCATTATTTTATCTATGTCCTTCAGCTTCTCCAAAAAATTTTTTGTTCAGTACTAATAGTTTTTCGACATAAATAGGTTACTAACTTTTTATAAGGAAGGCCTTAATAGATTTATTAATATGTTAAAAAATGTATGGTTTCATTTAAAAAAATTAAGCTGACCTGTATTTGGCATCGCGCGCGAATAGCCGCAAGTGGAAAAGAGTTCTAGGTCCTAGCTACACGTTATACAGCCAACAAACCAACCGACCGAACAACAATTAATCGCATAACGATGCGACGGTGTCCATATATATACATATGCATGTATGTACGTCAGTAGTATGTCGTGAAATAGAAAAGGATTGGTGGCGGAGCGGCAAAGAAAGACAAGGATGGCAAAATCGGCTATACTGCAGTTAGAAAGAGAAAGATTCATAAGTCCGATCACCAACGCCGTGTCATGTAGAAATAAACATTGTCCTGATACTGTCATTTGAAAGGGTCGCACACCGTGGCCATCCCACAGTGCGGTCCGCTTAGTTTTCGTATCAGTCAGACAACACTACTGCAATAATGAAACTTTTTTATTTTTAATTTTTTGTTAATGAATGATTGAAGTGAGACCAAACACAACATTGTTATTGTTTTGTTTACGATAATGAGATACGAGCGAACCAATCGTATATAGGGTGGGGTATGTAACTGAAACTGTTTCGATTACAAGTAATTATCGCAAGTAATCATTTTATCGAGAACTGTTTCAAATACGAATTGCTTTCGAGGGGGACATAACTTAACGTGATCAGCGTTTTTATAGGAAGATGTGTAAAGAACGCATGAAGGTCAATTTCGTTTTTTTAAATGAAACTACATATATTTTTTTACATACATGTATTCTTCAGAGCATTCTACGTCAAATAGTGTTATGGGACAATATTAAAAAAGTCAACAATGACCGATCTCTAACAAATGTATTTTTTCAAAATGCTAACTGTCATCGCTCTTCCTAACATTTTTTCAAAATGGTTAAAAACGGCGCCTCGCCGGTTAATTTTCGGAATCTTAATCCTAACCGACGCTACACACGGTAGAAGCAACTGGGTCCCAAGCACGGTATTCAATACCAATTGAATCACATCAAAAATTAACTCCCCAGTTTTCTAGCTTATGATGCATCATTAAGAGATTAAGAACCAAACAGGAAAATTATATTACTAATAATAATATAATATAAATTATATTACTGTATATACATATTTGTTTATTCGTATCTGTTTCAAGAAACAATGCTTAGCACGTGTCATCGCGCAAATATGTCCCATCCGTGCTTCCTATTCCAGTGGAGTTTTTTCCGCAAAAATCAGTAAATTTGTAAACTCAATATCTCAAGAACTAATCAAAATTAGTCGTTAGAAAGATAGTAGAAGGAAGATTAGATCGTAGAAAGTTAGTGAGTTCATTTTAAGAAACACTACCAAATGATCTAAAGAATATGTTCCGTGTAGAAAAACGAATTTGATCTTCTTCGCTCGGAAAATAATTATGTAAAAAATATTCGCCATCATCAAAAAATGTATCTATCTATATAATCTCCATATAAAAAGCTTTTTGTAGCTGCAATATATTAGGAAAGTTACCATGAACACTCTGTATATGTATGTGATAAAAATTAATATCTCTACACCATAACGTCCGAATGTAAGTAATGTTCTCTTTTATATCGAAATGATCGTCAGAAAATGATTCGTTAAAAAATGATGTCTTTTATTAGTATAAAAATTGTGTTTTTTTTAATCTTACAAATTTCTTATATTTAAAGAAGACGGCATGGTCAATGACGTTCAATTCTATAAAAAGACTACCTTTTCCAAAGTTTATACTAGTGAAGAGAATTTTTAAAAATGAAAATAATTTTTCCAAACATTCCTGTATAGAAATCGTAAATAGCGGTCTGAAATCGTCTACACTGCCCGCCACTTGCTTCTCACTCATAGGACTGCTATATGCTGGATATTAATTTTAGTTACTCGAAGGGAAACGAAAGAAACATAACGTATTATAATAACGTAATTTATAATAACGTTATTATAATAACGTAAGATCGCAGAAGATTACAAACTGTTCGAATTTTTACAATTTTACATATATACTGAAGGACTTCATCTATATGTATAAAATTTACGGTAAGAACAAAAATTTTATTATAATACCGAAAATCCAAATTCCATTTTATCTGTATTTTGTAGAATTGTTTGAAGTTTCTGAATATTCATGAAAATGAAGCAACATTTTACAACAAAAATTAGCAATTAATTCGATAAGATACTTAGTAGGAGGCTATATATATATATATGTAATTTAATTAACAAACGCTACAAAAAATAATAAAAGCTAATCAAAACATTGCAAAGTTATACATACATTATTCAATAATGGATATTCAGCGCAGCTGTGAAACTTTCAGGGTACCGATTTTTCATGTTCATAGTTTCATTTTTAAAAAAAAGTTGATTCACATTTCCCGCACACATTCTTCTACAAAACAATAATCGCGTCAAATTATGTCCCTTTCGAAACTATCCAACTTTCATTTAAAACATATTCCGTTAAAATCATTACTTGCGCAGTAATCGAAGTGATTCCAACAACGTGTTCTGTGTAGACATTTTATCGCACAATTTTCATATTGCACAAAATTCAAACTGGTCGCATGCATGGCATTGGAGCCTGGCAATCGTTTCAAATATTAAACAGAGTTAGGACCCTCGAAAAGGCCGCTTTCACTTTCGTATCGGTGAAGCAACAGTAATTCAGAGGCGAAACATTTTTATTTTATATTTTTTCTTAATAAAAATTTCATTAATACATTGAAGAGATTTTCCTAATTAAAATGAGATCAAACTTGATATTGTTATAAAATTTTATAGTAAATTTCATATAAAAGTATGTGAACTGTCGCATTGTCTAATTTTATAACAATATCGTGTTTGGTCTCATTTTAATCATGAAAACCTCACCAATATGTTAATGAAGTTGTTATGAACAAAACATTAAAAATAAAGAATTTTCACTGCTGCATTAGTATTACGCTCGCCGCTACAAAGCCGAAACTGTGCGACCCTCTCAAGTCAATGTTTAGTACAGTAATATGCATAGTAGCCATGTGATGCGACAAAGATCAAATTTCGTACAATTCCAGTGATAAATATAACAGCAATTATCGCACGAATGCTAGAAGGCGCCCATTTAACACTGGGTTTTGAGGACATTTCGATTGCGTCAAAATGACGCGTATCCGTAGAGATAGATATACCACATAGAAAACTTCAAAACTAGAAAGCTTTGAATAAAATGAATTTGTATATATATTTGTCTCGTTAAATGGATAAAAGTAAATATAAGTAGTAGAAGAAAAATATAAGCGGCTCGTGTAATTTACCTCATGAAATTCGAAATGCGTCGAAATGACACATCCCGTAAACCTAGTGTTAAAAAGTTGTGTCAGTTTCATGTAGTATTGGTTGATTGGTCGGTTTGCCAACTGTGCAATGTGCAGCTAGGACCTAGCCTATAACTATAAAAAACTAAGTATCAAAAAATTATGAAACTTTTAATTTAGCTGCTTTTCATATCATGTATAGTTTCGTAAATATTCAAAACTATACAAAAACTTGTAATTGTTTTGAAGAATGGTTTCATCAAATGTTTGCTTGTAGGAACTAAGAATGGTTTCATTATTAGCGTCACTTAAACTACATTTCTACGAACTTTCAAATTTTTCTGATTTTTCGAGTTGCCGAATTTCTCTTGCTAACGCGATGCAAGTAGATCAAATGAAACTTAGATCATTTACACGACAGCTATTTTTGTAAAATTGATAACAGTTCAAAAATAAAAATCTTTTTTTCAAAATTTAGTGATCCTTTAATTTTGTTACTTAGTATACAGAGTATGTAGATTAATCGGGATTTAAATCGATCCCTGCGAATATTTCCGAAACTCTTCATGATACTAAAAAATATTTCGAACAAGAGGTAAGTGATTTTAAGGGGAACATAATTTGATGACATTAGATTTTTGTAGGTAGAAACATAGAGTACATATGAACGTCAACTTCATAACTTTCAACTTTCATTAATGAAACCATGTATTTTTTAATACATTAATAGAACCACCTTGGCTATTTCCTGCAAAAAGTTATTAACTTATTTATGTCGAGAAACCATTAGTTTAGCAAATATTTTAACTTTTGTACAGCGGAACCTCTATATTCATCACATACTTTCGACAAGAAAATATTACGATATTCGTCCAAAAATCCAGTATTCATCACTAAAAGTCTAGATTACTCTAGACCCGTGTTATTTGCCTTATGTAAATACACATTTCTTAATATATCCCCATTGTTTTGGCTATACATATATTGGTTTTATAATTTTTTAATATATTTAAGACATTTTAAGGTAATCTAAATACTATACTTCAAATAGACACTTGTTTCTCATTCGGCTATTGCTCACATCTTTTCAAGTCCTAATATTCATAGAGAAGAAGGCTGTTGGGGGTGTATTGTTGTTAACGTTAGTGATCCAACGAACAATACTCCAAGAAAGGGTAAGAATAAAAGGAAATAGTACGAAATGAACACGGACGAAAAACGAGACGAGAGATAAGCAAAACATTTGAGTTTATTGTCACAAAACGCAGTTAGATTGAAATTACTAAAGTAACAAAAGAACTTAAGCTAACACTGAATACCAAGTGCAGTGAAAAGAGTATACGAGATAAGTTTAGCAATTAAGACTATTTATTAATTCGATTCGACATTGAGAACTATTCTCTTTTTTGTTAATTCTTATACAAAAAGTTGATTCTATATTCATACAATTAAATATTCGTCCGTTCTTCAGGAACAGATTAATGACGAATATATCCTCGTGGAAAATTATATATTATTTTATTTACTTATTTTTTATTATTTAAAAACTAAAAAATAAATGTAGAGAAGAGTAAACATTACAAAACAAACTACATCTAGTTCTGCAAATTAAGCAAGTGAAAAATAAAGACGAAGAGGATGAGTCAAGAATTAGGCAAAAAGAAATAAACTATTTTACGCAAACAAATTGCTATACGATTAAATAAAAAACCACAACGAAATCTTACGGAAACAGAAAGGAATGAAATCAATAACTATATATTCCATGAGGTTTCACTGTTTTCACATTTGTTTTCTTCGTCCTACGCACGATAAGTTTTACAAGGTAAGAATTAAAATATCTGCTAAACTGAGGCTATGCGCGCACTAACAACAATTTATCGTAATCGTTTATATGGACGTGCGCGCGTTTGACTACGCGACTGCAGGACGATTTCTTGTTATTAGAAGAAGAGGAAAAGTTAAAATTTTAATTGATACGAGAAAGAGCGGCAAATTGATGCTAATAATAATTTTGTGTATGAAATACCAAGATAGAAAACTAATGCATTAAAAAAAAACATATATGGTTCCACTAAATATATATATTCTATACATTTCTACCTACAAAAAAATTATTAATATCAAATAGTGTTCTCCTTGAAATCATTTAACTTTTATTCGAAGCATTTTCCGCTATCATGAATAGAGTGCGAATTTTTATGCAAATTCATATTTTTCAGAATATAATTAAAAGATAGAGAATTGAGTAGAAAAATTTCAATAAAAAATCGTTTTACGTACCAAGTACCATAACAAACACTATACTTTAGATATTTTATATATTTCTTCATATTATATGCACTCTATGCAATTTTAAAATTTCAAATTTCCCATAAATGCATGAAAATCCGCAGTTTAATTACAATTTCGGAGATATTCGTAAAAATCGATTTAAATGGGACATCCTATTAAATGTTAATATAAATAAAATAACTGCATGGAATAATATAAATAATTATATAGGATAATATAGAATAAACATAGAATTGCAAAATTATTGCTCAGGAAACTAATTTTTTATGCTGGTAGCAACTAATTATAAATTAAAAAAAGATGCATTTACTGCAAAGATATTAAATATTATTAATTTAGATACAAAAGGCATATGCAAATATTATTTCTACAAATATTATTCGATATAACTCAGATTTATTTCAATACATTAAAAGAATGTAATTTAACTTATTTTGTACATGACTTGTTTATAGTAATTATATTTTGCAAGAAAATTAAAAAAATAATATTGTATATGATGCAATCACGTTTATATGTTAACTTTGGTTTAAAAATTCATCAAAAAATATTTAATTCAATTTTAATTTTTATGTCTTGTTGTATGTTATTTAGTGTATATTGATGGTATACATTTAAAAATAACTTACTAGATCAACTTCTTCTGAGTTATTAGCAAACTTATGTTTGCCTCCTGGTAAAATGAATTTTTGTCCAGGAAGACGCAAATCATCAAGAACTTTGACTAAGAAAGGTGTTTGTGCTAAACATTGCAGAACTGCATTAAAGAAGCAGGTGTTTCCCAAATTCATTAAACCCTAAAATAATATAAACTTGGATATTTTAATCACATACACATATTATGAGTTGCATCTACTTTTATCAAGTACATACTTAAATATTATTCTTACATAATTTCTTTATGTTTGTCAACAAATTACATTGCAAATGACTTTTTTAATTTATTGAAATTCATTAAAATAATAACCGAAATTACCAAAATACGTACCCCTACTTTAGGCAAATTATATAAATTCTTTTCTTTATCTACTTTATTTATATCTATGGTTTCCTTTTGATATTGTGTCATTGATGTCTTGGTTTGAAATGAATTTGTTACTATGCTAGATCTTTTTATAAACTCCACTGTTTCTTGAAGCTTTTTTCTAAAAATTAAAAATTATTACTTAGTCTGTAGGTTGGAATCTAGAAAGTTGAAAAAAGTATATTACAGTTCAATTTTGAAATTATAACAAATGTTTTTATTACTTAATTACCTACACCATAGACGTTGCAAACAAAAGTTCTTTAAATTTATTTCATAATCTAATTTTATCATTAAGTTTATTATGGTTATATGGTTAAGAAATATTTAAAAACCATTTGTAATATAATACCTTTTCTTTCAAAGCATCTCTTAAAACTTTGTGATTGTAATTGAATACTAGAAATTATTAGAATACATATTTAATGTCTTAATTAGTATATATAGGTTATATATGGGTTATATATATTAGTATATATAGGTTAAAATAATGTTGTTCGTTAATGTTATATTTTTGATAATTTTTAATGATTTTTTAATAATGACATTGTTGAACATCATTAATGTTATATTTTTGAAATTTTTCTGTAAATATAGTGATGGGGTATATATCAAAATCAAGCTAATTTTTTTAAATAGAACTGTATTTTTTTATTGCTATATAGTAACGTTTGTTGAGACAAATGCAACTGTCTGATATCAATCTATGTAGTGAAATGTCAAAAATTAAATCCGAAAACGTCAGATCAACCCAACTCGGTAGCTGACATAACTACATTTACTATCTATTCTTATCCACCTTAGATTTATACCCTTAGTTTACAATTAGGAGTTGGTTCAAAAGGTGTCCTTCAGTGAGTCAAGAAGTAAAAGGAACAGTTTAAGCATTTAACATAAGAGCTCTTTCTTCTTTTGATTTACTAAGGGTAACTGACTGTTAGAAGCTAAAAATATAAATCTAATATGTATAAGAAGAAATAAGAAGTTCGATCTCTGTTAATGGTTTTTATTTCGTTTACTTTTCTGTCTGCCTGGATGAAGACTATAAATAAAAAATAAAATATATAAGTTAAAAAAATTAAAAAAGATCGTTTTTATTAAAAAATGTACTAGAAAGAAGAAAATGATTTTCTTAATCAATTATCAGTAATCAGGGCTCATATTCACTAATAGTTCTACAGTTTTCAAAATTTTAACAATTTCAGAATTTCTCTATTTGATTAAAAAAATTTCAGATTCACGAATTGAGTCATTTTTTACCTTAGAGAATCATTTTCCTTGACTTCATTAGAAATTTCTCTGTATATTATTATTACATTCAATTATTTAATAATATCTGATTAACAAAAAATTATTTTCTTCCGTTTAGTACATTCTTAAATAAAACCTATGTTTTTAATTTTTTTAGTTTATATGTTTTATTTATAGTGCTGAGGTATAAATCTAACAATGAGATACATAAGAGAAAATAAAAAACGCGATCTTTACCTATAGCGTATAATCTAATCAGCGATATTCGATGTCGTTATTCGATGCAATCGCACCAGCTACTGATTTGCGTTGATCTAACGTCTTCGTTAATTTATGACATTTCACTGTATTATGAATAAAAAAAATACGGAGTTTCATTAAAAAAAATTAACTTGACTTTGATACTTGTATGTTTTTGACTAATATACTTTCCAATAACTTCAATCCCTCGTGAGATATTCCATTATATTTATTCTAGTTAAACGAAGTAATGTATATAATATATTCAATCTTTTGGATTTTTTGTGTGTTTTGTTTTATGTATATATATATAAAGTTGTACATTTATCTTCATACATACCTACAACCAATATTAATCTTTGTTTCACATTGAAAACACCAAACACTCCAATAAAGGCTCTCAACTACCATAACATGACAATCACTGTGTGGCTTCTTATAATGTTCCAAAGCATGACCACATTCTTCTCTTCCACAACCTTGATATCCACATTGTAAACAAATCAATATAGTTGAATTTGTTACACATTCCTGAAATTTTATATATATTCACTTTAAAAATAACATTAAAAAGAAAGAAGACTTTAAGTTTTTGAATTTATACCTTTTCATTGAGTTTTGATGAATTATTTTTGCACTTTTTACATACTGAACATTCCATACTAATTCCCACTTTATTGACACATTTCTTAATTTTATTAAAATTTACTGCCTTTGGTATATGTGGACACTTATTATCTATGAACATTAATGTATATATTGCTTAATATTTTTGTAGAACTATTAACTAAATATATTATATATAAGAATTTAATTTATTATATCATTATTATATATCATTAAGTTTATTAATAGGTTCCTGCATAGCTGCTGTCTGTTATTGTTTATTTTCTACAAATTGAATTTTTGAAAACTTATAAAATAAATAAAATCTACCCCATAAAAGAGATTAATGAAAGTATTTCATTTTAAGCACAATTTGTATTGCTTTATACAATGGGTCAAATAAATCTTTTTATAGTTTAGAAATTTTGAAGCTATATTATTTCAAAATGATAGTCCTTATCAGATGTTAATACTTTGTACATACCACTAGATCAGAGTTTTATTTGATAAGTTTTGTGCTCAAGTCACCTATTATGTCACCTTCACTTAACAATATAACTAATATAATAAAGTTTCCAGATCACATCAAATGTAACATACAACCAATAAAAATTATGAATATTTGTTCAGATTATTTGCACTGATGTATGCTTACTTATGAATTACATAAAATACTTTTAATTAATATTTGAGTCAAAAATGTATTTTTAATATGAAAGAATAGAATCAAGATCAAAAAGCTTTCTGTACATACTTACGAGCACATAAGACAATGTATAAGAACAATGGAACAATGCTATTGCACTAAACAATATTAAGTTAATATCATTTTTCTAAACAGAGGAAGTAGATCTGAAACTAATTAAATGTAAAATTAATTCTAAAAATGGAAATTTCTATCCCTATACATGAACTACTAATGGAATACAGAACAGAATGAACACACTTCAAGATGTTGCCAATATGTTAATACAAATATATATTAATATAGATATATATTAAGATAAAACTAAATCTTTCAAAGATTAAAAACATATTGATCAGCACACATCAACAGAAACCTCTCTATAGACAAACAATTTTAAAAATTGAATCAAAAACTAAAATTGATTAATATAATTAAAACTAAATATAGTAACGAAGTTATATCTAAAATTGTTTGTAGTGTCATTCAAAAAGCGGATTATAATAAATGAATATAAAAGTGAAAAATCTTTTATTAGTAAATTAAATAAGAAGAAATGGATAGATTTTACAAAAATCCATATGGATAAATTATTAAATATAAGTAAATAATCAAATGGAAAAAGGTTCTTTATTCAACCATGAAGCATGGTGTTGGCAATATGAATGAGGTTGAAATAATATAACCTTCAATTTATTAAATGCAAT
Source organism: Bombus confusus (assembly GCA_014737475.1). Taxonomy (NCBI): domain Eukaryota; kingdom Metazoa; phylum Arthropoda; class Insecta; order Hymenoptera; family Apidae; genus Bombus; species Bombus confusus. The sequence continues at coordinate 308,869 of JACXIV010000022.1, read as the reverse complement.
ATGGACCAACATATCTTTTTTACATTTTGAAACATTACCTGCATGACAGAGCATAAAAATTAAACCTTGATGGATTGTTTATCTTCTAGGAAAATAATGGCATTAAATAAATTATAAAGAAAGCTAAAAAGGGTTTATCCTACAATATATCTAATTAGATTCATACCCTTTAATCTGATTTGAGCCCAATTGAGCGTTTATGGGATGAATCAGGCAGACACATCAGAAATTGTAATGTAAGTAGCAAAGAACAATTAAAACAAATGTTAATAAAAAAAATAGAATAATGTTAAACCTGCAACAGTAGCAAAATCAGTTACTTCTATGCAAAAAAAAAAAAGGAAAAAGATATTCAAAATCAAACATGTGGATCATTAACTATCATAAAGAAAAGTAAACTTTTCATTTAATTTAAGTTCATGTATGTACACAAGGGTTTTCTTTATTTAACTTTTGTTCAGTTGTCATTTACATCTTACTTCCATGGTAATAAAAGTCATCAATTCTTTATTTTTGTCATATTAATTTTTAATATGTCACTATCGATAATACTCAAATAAATTTTTGATAAAATTTTGAACAAGATATACCAAGATTATTTGATCCACTATGTATCAGTGTTATATTTATTTTAACGTTTTCAAGAACAAAGAAATAGATAGAGTTTGTGCAATAACTTAATATTATCACAATTTATTCAAATACATAATAAATGAATAACTTAATTAGTAAGAACAATATAAGTATGAATATAATTATTATATAATTAAGAAGTATGAATATAGATACTATAGAATGGATATTGCACAATCATTATACAAAATTACTATATAATTTATCAATGTTTAAATTATACATTTTTCGATATTTTATCATTACGCCAAATAACTACATAATTTAATTATACTTCAATTATACTAATTATATACCAAATAACTAAATATTTACTAATTAATTCTTTAAGATTATTTTTTAATTCTATTAACAAAACAAGTCAACATAATCTAACTTTTTGAAAATGAATATTTCCTTATTATAAAAACAAATAAGGGTTTTGTAACTAAAGCTTCTTAAAAAAATGGATTCTAACCTGTATTATTAGATTCGTTACACGAATCAGTTGAACATTCATATAACTCTCCATTTGCATCTGGTTGTCGATTACGTTTTTTACTCATCTCGATTTATTTTCAAACTGCAACGAATATAATTGTTAGAACTTTTAATTTTTGTCACTTAGTAATTTAGTAAACAAAAAAAGCATGTGGGAATTTGGTTAGACTAGTTATTCTGGAAAATGTATACGATAATCCAAACAATTCCTAACATATAAATGTTATGCGTTATTATACCTTGTATTAAATCATAGAATAATTTTTTTAAATTCACGAAATGTTATGCTTATTATTCAAAACAAACTAAATACAAGCACTAAAACAAAATATTACTGTAACAATTACTATTGCTTGCACAATCCATATACTGTGCGTGTACTCTACTATGATCATATAAACAGGTCTCGACACTCGTATATTCAGGCCTAGGGAAAACCGTCCGAAAATTGAGTCATGATTAATTGTGAAAAATCAACATGGAAGGCAAGGAGGTTCTCGTTCTGCGCATGCGTAAAATGTTATGAACGTCTCAGACAGAGACAAAGACACTCTATTCATCTCTGTCTGTCTCGCAAAAATACGGATTTTATTGACTTACCATGTTTATTTTTTGCGACTATACACGACTCAATTTTCAGGCGATTTTCCCTAGCGACTGACAAGAGTTGTTTATAGGACCATGTACTGTATACCACCACTAGTATCATTACTATACTTTCGAAATATCCAATCACACAGTTGCAAACTATCAAAACTATAATATAGACAGAATTGAAAACTTAAAGTTACGATATACTGTGCATTTCGATTCACACAGGGTTATCCACTCATTGATATCTGCTGATATCTATAATACGTTATATACTTATTACTTAGAGAAAAAGAACGTGTGATATAAGCGAGTGATCAATTCATGTTCCTAAAAAAAACCTGTGTAAAAAGTACAATGTACTTCAAAGCAATGCAAATGATCTGCAGTATCTGAAAAGATCTAATGATCTCAAAAAAAGAAGCGCTCAAATTTTATAAGAGAATGAGATAGCTAAAAAATAAGAAAATACCAATGTTATAAGTAAAAATTTTATATAGCACTACGTTATAGTTTAATTTATAATTTATATTCTACATATCGCGTCGTATCTTATAATCTTATAAATTTATGTTTCCAGTGTTATTCTTATAAGCTAAATATTACAACAATGTACAATTTAATACATTCAAACCGGCGTGACCTGACAATCTACACTTCTATCTGGCGGAGTGGGTCACCAGTGAGTCACATCTTTTGTTTACCATCAGGCGGCGTGATCCACCAGTGATTCACGTTGTTTATGTTTCCAATTTTAATTTATAAGAATATAATCTAACGAAAATTGGAATAAAATGCAAAAGTTATTGGAGAAGGCGCATATGAAAAAGCGGGCCGGCTTGAGCGTATTAAACCAAGATGACAAACTGATAAAGTAATAAAGGGAAGGAGACAACGAAGGAAGGTAGATAAAGTGCGCTTTTGCTCAACCCACTTGTCAGCCAATTGCGTGCCTTTCCATATATCGGACACGGTGCTTTGTCCACCAATCAGATCTCACGCAAGTAATAGGATTTGTAAAGTATCATGGAATGAAAATGTTTAATGTTGAAATTCGAAAAAATTATATACAAGAAAATCTTTAATGGCAATGACATATCCATTAAACGAAAAATATCAATTAATATAAATTTTAGGTAAGGTATTATTTTAAATTAAATAATATAATGTAGTTTATGAATTATATATTTTCATATATTTATAAAAAAACAGTTAATTTAATAAATGTGTTAATAATTTTTGTTAAGTAAAAAATTTTCATTTCTTTGCAGATCTGTCAGCTTTCCTTATTTTACTATAAGATTCTTTCTTTCTTTATTTGATTCTTAAATCTTATATAGGTACGTGTTCGGATAAAGTATATTGAATAAATTGTGACAGTAAAGAATGACTTCCGATAAATTGTAACTTACGAAATGAGTTATTATATAGAAATGGAAATTTTTTGTGGCACTCATTTTTTAACATTCCCAAAAATCTTAAATTGTATTGTTAACATGGTAGAGAAAGATAAGAACCGCAACTTCATAGGCAAATTATAAAGAACTATTAATTTAATTTATTTATATCCGAAAACTACTTTTTATACATGAAGTTCCCAGCCTCCTGCCAGTCACAATTACAAAATTTAGTCTACAACCCATGCTCAATGAATGAATTTGAAGTTATTTACTAATTTTTCTACTTTATATATATTTTATAATAGTCATATTTATCATTCACATTTATTTTTACTTTAATCGACATCGTTTAATTGACAAAAAACATTTAAAATCTTTGTCACCACTTTTACATCTCAGTCCTCCGTCTGTGAGAATATTTTTAAAAAATCGATATCTATGGTATTAACAAAGAGAAAAATGCCTGTTATTCTAGTTGTTTTACGGTACATGTTGCACCACGCGACCAAATGCTGAAGGTGTTCCACGCTAGCATATACAAGAACCTATAAAGTTAGAGATTTGCCCCGTTTAGTTCCACGCTAGCATATGCAGAAGCTAGTAAGAATCTACTTAGTTCCATCACAAACGAGATATATTCGCTGTGGTTCTACGCTATAAGAGTCTATTTCATTGTACAGTTCTACGAAAAATTTTCATGTCTTTTTTATCCGAGATAGACAAGTATAAGAATAATGAAATCACGCAATAATTAAATTTAGTTGCCTCAGAAAGAGAAATTAATTGTTTATTATATTTCTTTTTAGGGAAGAAAAGAAAATTTTTCTTTTTAAACGATAATGGATCAATGAAAAGATGCTTAATAATGATCAATGATTTTAATATATTCTCTGTACACGATAGTTTTTTAGATTTGACATGAAATTTATTTTCCTCGCGACAATGTTTTTGTTATAATAAAACCTAAATTTCATTTTAATAGTAATTTTAGTAGTTGACAGATTGTCAGATAATATTTCTGCTGATGTGGAGGAATTAATTGCAGACAATATTTCACGTCATGATTAATTTGTGATCCACGATTTTTATCCATCTCACTTCCATTACTGAATAAAATTTATAATTATTTAGAAATTCGCCTTCATCACCGATTTTTATGCTTTTTGAATATGTTATCGAAGCCATAATTCTGAACACATTTGTCTTATACATGTAACCTCTGCTCGGTACTAGTTTCCGAGGTATTCGCAAAAAACTGTCGGTACTAACTCATTGAATCCGGCCCATATATGTATGTTACAGCGCGATTTCACGCGAAATTTTACTCGACTGCCTCGAAGTGTAACTTCATGCAATCGAGTCTTTTTAAAGCGTAAGGATAGTTCGGAAAAATCATGATAGACGCGCAGACTTGTGGAAGAAATGCATTGATTATTGATATAATAAAATTATTATTAATAATAATTTACTTGTTGAAGACCTATTACTGATGATAGACTGATGGTAGAAAAATTGGTTGAAGTTAGGTAAGTTGCTAGGGATGGACGCTCGAATTTTTTGACCAAGCCATTTTCATGAGATGAACGGGGGGGGGGGAGAAAATAAATAATTAGTAAGTGTATGTTTCAAAGAAAGAGAAAGTATGCATCCGTAGAAACTCATAGTGTCCATTTGATGTTACAAATTTTGTTTTCGATATCGATACCGCGTCCATTGGAACTTGGTAATATCCCTCGGTAATGTCACCTAATATCCCTTGGTAATATCACCAAGTCCAATGTAGTGAAATATTTATGATATCCCAAGTCAATCTGGTTCTTAATTAGTGGCATGGGGTATTTGTCCTTTACCGTTATAGCATTAAGACGTTGGAAATCGATTCATAATCGGAGGTCTCTCGTCTTCTTTTAGCTGGCATACATACGGTGAGGTCGACTCTCTTACGGTTCCGTTCTCTAACAGCTCGTTAGTCATTCGTCGTACTACCACTGTCACAGATTCAGCCTCACGATAGGAACGATAAGCAATCAACGCATCCGTTATACATGAAAATGATATATTAATTAATGATATTATATAATATTAAATTTAATATTATACAATATTTAAAAAATTAATATAAATTAATAGTTAGAGAGTTACTAGTTTGCACACTATTGTGTGTGCAGTGCGCATAGTGCGTGTATTGTATGTGTAATGAGTGTTGTATGCAATGTAGCAGAATTTATACTGTAGCCATATTTATTACAATATGTGTATGCACTTTTGCTATGGTGCGGCGGGCGGTAATAGCACAAAAGTGCGAAGTTTATACATCGAAAAGTATTCCAATAGGACTATACCCAGCGCAAAGATATTTTGCAAAATAGTTAAAACCCGTTAAATCTGGCGGACGAATTCAGCACGGCGATCCAGATCTTAAAGATAGAATATTGCACCGTATTCAAAATAGTTCAAGAAGAAAAATTCTTTGCAATAAGTCGGAAAATCTAACGCAATTCCAATTTCTCCGTGAGGATATTATTTACTGATGAGAAAACATTTAATAAATGTGGAATAACAAATATATGTATCGAACATTTCTGAGCACGTGAAAATCCACACGCATTAAGAAGTAGTTCATGCAGGATGGCGCTCAGTCTTTATTCACAAGAAAACGGAGGACATATCGAATATCTATTGTAATTTGTTGTATTTTTTATGGACACTCGCGATGCGTGTGAGATTCTGATGTGGATACTCACTGTCGGGACAATCGCGGTGCGTGTGTGGTTTTGCTGTGGACACTCACGGAAGCAAAAAATTAGAGGAAACATTAATCCTCTCTACTCGGAAATTTTATAGAGCGGTTTTTGATATGCTCTTATGGATTTCCACGAATAAGCAGGTTTAATGTTCAATCTGCCGTTTCTTTTGTAAAACGTCGCGCGGAGTTATTTACGTCTCTGAATTCCATGGTCTTCTTCTCCAAGACTTGTACGAGGTAAGCAGCCGCCTATATGTCATTCGGATTGAGTATTACTGTGCACCCCGCTGTTTAGGCTTCCTTTCTTTATGCAAGGAGGTTTGCTCGTGTACAGGGGTATTCTGATCGATTTTTAATTGTCAATAACCAAAAAACAAAGCCAAAAACGCAACTTTTCTATTCCTGAATTTCATCTTATTGCAGCCTCAGGAATTACCCGCTAAATTATCAAGAACCTGTAGCCGAACACCCTGTATATTTGATATGCATTCTGATCGCGTCAGTTTTCCCTAAGTATTTCATCGATACGGTATCCCAGTCTGCGTATCTTTTTATAAGGCTAACAAAAAGAGTTCTATGCAAAATTTTTTCGAAATACATTTAGTGAAATTTACTGTTGTTTCGATTACGTAAATATCCGCGGCATCTCCTCGGTGATCAGTCAATTCTGATAGTTCATTTTATGATTAAGCTGGTCAGGATCCACCAATACCGTTCGTACTTTCGCGGTCTCTTTCATAATCCTGACGAAGATATGTGGGTGAATGAATTATTATAGATTTCAGCTCCAACTTATATACTCTCGATTCTCAATCATAAGTAAGGCTAATCGCGTCGCTACCGGTCTTTTTATCAACATAGTCGGACTACCAGCGTCCACCACACTTAACCCTACTACCATTTCTAAGCGCAAGTAAAATATACATGTTCGCTCCATTTGTACTAATTTGAATTGCATGAGTAATCGGCTTCGATGACGGTGGTCGTTGACAGTATTTCGCCAAGTGTCCCTGTTTTGGCACGAGTCGCAGGTAATGCGAGCCTTAAGATACTGTCTTGAAAAGTGCTCCCGTCGTTCGCAATTATAACAGATGACATTCCACGGCTGGATTATGTTTTGCGAATCTTCGGCCTTTTTTTGAATAATGTGCGCATGAGTCGTATTCGAAATAAGCACGCGGCTCTATCTCATTTCTGATATGTAACATATGGAGTTATTATTAAATACGGAATATTAAGAATTTTAATAGTTCTTTATTTTCCTTGCAGGTTTCTCGATATGATTCGCTTGCTAGCACAACAAAAAGTGTGTTGAGTATCTTCTCCTCGGCGACTTTCAACGCGCCTTTTCTAAATTCGTCATGTCTAAGGTTACAATTTCCAGAAGTAAAATCGTTTTTACATCTATATATCTATAATTGTAAAACTTGGGTCCCGAAATTCTCGCAATTATTGCGACATTTTGTATCTTGGAAACTAAGCAAGACCACTAGTTATACATATAACAAAGTTGTTCAGAATCATATCTATACCATACATTAAAAAGCCATCGAAATCGAAGACATTGAGTTCGATCTGTAAATTTACCTAAACTTATTCTGTATCAAGAAGATCACAAATATAATATGTGTCCTAACTGGATGAAAGGAAAAAATAAGGAATATATATGTAAGCGAATTTCAAGGGAACATAATCCACATATTATTATAAACACATTCTGATTTATTTGAAACGCCTCGTTTAACCAGGATGGTAGAATACGTGCAGGATAGTCTATTCCGTTCGCTCTACGTTTCGCCATACGTTTCGATACCAACCAAATGTAGTAGAGCAATCACTATCACAAAACCATTTTATTCTCATTTATTTCGATACAAGTCCTGATCCTTATCCTGCGCATTCGGAATTTGGATACCTTAGTACTTTAAGGCGTTTAAGAACATTATTAACTGGCAAGAATGTAACAACATACATTTGCAACTTACACCATTACGCGATTTAGGATTTTGCGCTATGCTATATTACGTATAAAAAGTTTACAAAAATTCGTAGGCGCATCATACTACAATAGTTTATAAGCGTTATTTGTATAACGTTACATAATAAATCAGTATAACTTTCGCTCTCGGTACTGTGAGGCTTCAACGAATATATCTAGTTAAAAATACCCTGTATGAACCGAGAATGAAATTTAAATTGATTTATTGTATAACCGTGCATAAAATATATCGCTTATATAGGCTGTTCAGTAACAGGTGTAAAAAAAATTAAAAGTTGAGGTGATTTTTCAAGAATCACACAATTAAAATAAGATGGAAATCAAGAATAAAAAAATTGCGTTTTCAGCTTTGTTCTTTAATTATTGACAATTAAGAATTAGCCGAAATATCCCTGTGTGCGAGCAAACCTCCTTACACGAACGAAAGTAGGTCACCCTAAACAGCAGGATGCACAGTGATCCTTAAAATCGAACGATACATAGGCTGCAGGTTACCTAGTACAAATCGTAGAGAGAAAGATTGTGGCATTCGAAGACATTTAAAATTCCGCCTACTCATTAAAATTCATAACAGTATATCGAAAACCGCCTTATGGAATTTTTAAATTACTGATCACTGCATATTATTTTACATACGCATGAAATAAAAAATGAAAAAACCAGAAGAAACTGCAAAAAAGATTGTTTAGACTTATATTCGAAGGATTTAGACTTATATTCGATAATGAAGGTATCGTTTACAAATTAATGTACAGCCGGATGGAAAATTATATTTATCGCGTTGAATAGCTCTTTTAATCATCAATGTAATCATAATTACATTTGGTACGATACTTTCACAACCCGCAATGTATATTCTATTCGCGGTAAATTGGCTTGTACAATCGATTTGTCATAAGCGTCTTGACGGTGCATTTTCAAACTTCTGATTAAATGCGTCTGTAAGTGGTTTATAGCCTCTTTTAATGATGGCCTCTAGTCCTTTACTGGATGTTTAAGGAACTGTATGCTTTTGTTGATTACAATTACTTATCTATTGTAAGTACTGTAGTTTTTTCGCTGGCTGAAAACTTTTTTGAAGAAAGTCCGAGTGGTTCTTCCCGTTTCTCTATTCCAAAGTAGCCCCTATGGCGTTGTTGGACACGACAGTCTTCAGTGCCAGGGATGCACTCTCCTATGGGTAGACCAATAACTTCACATTTGCTAGCTGTTGTTTGCAATGTTCGAAGGCCCTTTCAGTCTCAGGCGCTTAACTTTCCTCTTAGCGCTTTCAAGATAAATATGTAGTGGAGCTTGGGCCTCTGCCGTGTCTTTAATAAAACGTCTGTAAAAATTTAAAATTTTTAAGAATATGCGCATGTTGCGTACAGTTTTAGGTCTATTGTATGCCTTGATGACTTTAATTCTTCCTGAAAGAGGCTTGGTTCTCTTGTTGTTAATAAGATTAGGGTTAGGTATCCAATATATTTGACCTCCGTTACTCCGAATAAACATTTTGCGACATTTATTTGCACTCAGTGTTTTCTTAGCCTGTCAAAAATCTGCAGTAAATAGTATTTGTGCTCATCTTTGTTCTTTGATGCTATTAAAATTTCGTCTTTGTAACAGAGCATGAAATTTAATTGCCTCAATATGATATCTACAAATCTTTGAAATGTTTGAGCCACGTTGCACAATTCGAAGGTCATGACATTAAATTTAAAGAGACCAAATGGGGGTGATTGCCGCTGTTTTCTTTTTGTCTTTTGAAGCTATGAATATTTGGTAGTATACTTTAGGCGAGTCCAATGCTGAAAATATATTGCAGCCCTGTAATCTATGCATAGATTATATGAATATGGGGTATGGGATACTTGCCAGGGATGGTGATTTTGCGTTTCTTTCTAGTGAGCAATCGATCGGCATTTTCCTTCTTTTTTTCTTTTTTATTTTCGTCTTCTCGGTGTTTTTCGAGTGTCGGGATCACCAGTTGATAGTGACTGTAGCAAAAATGCGTGCCGGGTTGCGTGTTAATAAAACAGTTCCTTTAGTTCTTCGCGAGAACAGAATTGAGTATCGGTCCGCTAGCCGCTACAAATGTACTTCGCTCGACGATTTTAGATATCGGAAGGACGGAGGTCGGCTTTTTGTGTAATGACTGCGAATTTATATACAATAAATATATACTATATTTTTGTTGACTCTACACTTCTCACTGAACCACTTTCTTCAATCGCTCAACCTGTTCTGCCAGGCGGATTTCCTCTTTTCTTCCTGGAAGTAAAATAACGCTTTTCTTGGCACCCACACGCTTCAGGCGGGTTTCCATTTGTCACTTGGTTTTAGGGTGAAATTCCTTTAAACCTAAGGGTTAGATTATCAAGCTAACTCATGCATCTTTACGGGAATGCGGCGTCGTCACATCCTAATTTCTCGATCGCAGTGTTCTATCATGAGCGATTTGTAAAGCACAACTCCTGACATTAGGAGCTTTACTCTGTCCACTAGAGTTTCCAGACATGTATATATGTCCTTATATTCTTATATATGGTCACGTCGTACTAATTACAAGGTCGTGTGCACGCGGACCGCTCCGATTTATACCAATACTATCTTATCTTTTCCAAGATAATTGGGGTCCAAGCTCTTTTTCATATTATTTGTCCTGTTATATGTACATCATAACAAAGTGAATATAAAAAATATGATTCAAATCCGTTAGGAAGTAGCTTTTCGACAAGTTCATCATATTTAAAACTTCTAAACTATATTCAAAAATAGTTTTTTTATAGCAAAAAAATAGGTTACCTGTTTTTTTTAAACGGTAAAATATACTATATTCTTTTTCTCGTGACATTGTAGGAGACGTTAAGACGAATTCAAAAAAATAATATTTTACTTATCTGATATTTTTATTTATATATTATTAGACATTATTATTCATATTATTTGGCATCTGTTACATATTAATTATCATTCCTGCAGTTATATTTCTAGATATGTTTGACCTCTTCCCGTGCCCTTGCGAGTCTCACTCATGATGAAGATTTTGGCCCAAACATAAACATTACGATCCACGGTCGTGAACAGAAAATCGGCCCAAACATGAACATCGTAATATAACGATCGTAATTGAATGTTAATTCTTATCAGTACGCCACGAGAGTTAGTCGCGATTCTTATAATTGAATTTTTTGTTTATAATAAGCTATTTATTTTTAGGCGTAGTTATTAATTACATTCCTTAGGACAAAATCACATTTGAAGACATTTGAATTTCTATTGAAATATTATTTATTCATGAAATATAATTTTGAAACTGTCATCTATTACGAAATATAATATATTTATACTATCTATAAAAGGAAAAAGAATTAGAGTTTACTTTCCCAACAGCAGTATCGCGTAAGGCTATATAACACGCTTAACATTTCGGCTCGTATTATGACTGTTCTCGAGCATCAGACTGCTTTGTTTACACGCTTTGACGCCGACCACTTGGGCCCGAATTTCGTCGAACTAAATGGCACGGGAAGGGGTTAATAAATAAATGGTAGACATTTCTACCAATGTGATAATTAAAAGTTCTGATAAGTCCCAAAATCATTACAATTTATTTTCGTATTATATAATACATTACGTCAATATTTTTTAAGGTGCAAAAAATTGAATTAATTATTTCAATCAGACATATAATAATGTACATAACTATCGTCTACCCCTTCCTCGTCCTCGTCCACCTCGACCTCCTCTCGTACCACGTCCACCACGCCCTCGACCACGTACTGCTCCTAAAAGTAATATAAATGTAGAAACAAAAAGTATATATATAAAATATGTCTGTTGTCATTAATAATATAAAAATATGTTTACATATTTTGACTAATAAATGTATTTCGACATACTACACTATTTCATCCCTATTGAATTTGTATGTTTGTAGTTAAATTATCCTATATTGAACTAATTATAAGAGCTGCTTTAATTAGAAATATACAAAATAAACAAAATTCAGTAGTGTGTATAATATTGCATAGTTAAGTAAAGTGGGAGTAAAACAATTATTTTTAAAAATTCAAATAATTGTTACATATCTGAAAAGGATAAAATTTTATTAAGGAACAATGTGTAAATACACATATGAGAGAGAGAGAGAGAGAGAGAGAGAGAGAGAGAGAGAGAAAGAGAAAAGGAGAAATCAATATATTATGAATATAATAAGTAATACAATTGACTAGTTTTTAAAGTTTATCGGCATTATTTACAAATTTCATTTAACATTTTTTAGAAACAATGTTTGATTAGTTAATTGTACATATAATCACATCAAATTCTTACCTAAATGAACATACAAGAGTAATATCTTTCAAAGTAATTCAATTTATTCTCTTAATATATTCAATTAAAAGAAAAATATGTATTAACTCATTGTTGATCAATCACAAGTAAGCTTGTATTTATGTTAGTCATGTTATTTGTTTCTTTATAAAGTAGACAGTCAATAATATGTTAACAATATCTGTTGAGACTTTTAATAAGATGGGCCTTTCTGTTTAGAATTACTATTAAATGTAAAATAGCATACAAGCCATTAATAAATTTTTATATTCTTTTACAAAAAGTATTTGCAATATTTATATTATTTGTAATATAAAAAGCATTTATATACTTTCGCGTACTCATAAATTAATAATAATAACTGATATTATTATATTTACAAACCTCGTGCAGCCTCCTTCTTTTTTGCTTTTGCTTTTGGTGTGTCATCTATGAGCAAAGTCTCAAGTGGTAATGAATCTGGTAATATATAATACCTTATATTATTGCCTCGTAAACTTAATGTATCTAATTGTACAGGATCTCTATTCTTTATTGTCATTTTTACAGTCTTTAAATGCGTATTCATTGCCACATCTACTCCTATAAGCGAATATTCAACAAATATTAAATTTTAATGAAAATGTAAACATGAAGATTTTTTATAGGTTATGATGACATACCGGTAATAGTACCATGTACTTGAGTACCGTTCTTCAATTCTATTGTCACAGTCTCATGACTGAGTTTCATTAAAAATCTGAAATAGTTATAACAATTACATTACAAACACAATTAAAAAGATTAACAAATATTAGATGTCATAAAACATAGTAATAATCTTTACAAATTCGATTAATTATTCACGTATATAGTCTTAATCTTAATATTTCTACTTGATCTTGAACTTTTTATTTGATAAATATTTTATTACTTCCTACTAAATTATTATAAATTAATATACTTACCTTACTAGTTTCATGATAATGTTTGATGTTATGTTTATCTTATAACAAAAGATTACAACCTCAATTTCATACCGTATTTTCTTACGTATACCATACAGAATGCTGTATTCCTTGTGTTCCAAAAACTTTTCATTTCTGTTCAATCAATTCAAAGTTCCAACCACGTTCTAGCTATGCCCCTTACTATCTCCTGCTCATACTCATACTCATAACCATAGAGTATGTTAGAAACTTATAAAAACTTCTGTCATAGTTATTTATATATTTCGTATAAAATTATTAGTAACAAAATAATAAAAAAATGGTGATACACAATAATAATAAATACAATTTATAAATATAACGTATGAAATAAAACTAAAATGCGCAGAAAAATATTTCATTTGATGTTCTTAAATCTTATTGTATATGTAAAACCAATATATATTATCTTTTTACGTTAGTAATATCAATTGACAGAACTCAAATAGAAGAGATCATTTTTTAATAATTTAGTAAAATAATGAATTTCAAATTACAATATTCAACGAATTTTAATCTTTTCCCGACTTTGTAACTTTCGAAAGGCAATTCTTGTAGATTTTTGTGAGCTGAACGCGAATCTACAAACCGTATTTTCCAGTACCCACAGATTTCGAAATAGTTAATTTTGAAAAAAAATTACAAACTTTCAACTTTGAAAATGTTTTGTGCTTTCACAATAGCAGATATCAAGTTGCTGTTGGATGAAAAAGTTCTGTGGGCTCTTTCGAATAGAATATGAATTGTTATAATGTTATAAACATATACATATGTTTACATAATGATCAAAATGAAAAGAACACCTAAAACACAACACTTTTTGCTTACATTTTCTAATTTATTTTGAAAACTAGAGGCATGGGAGAAAATCTAATCATAGCAGTATTGTATATTTCAAAATAAATTACGTTATTTTACATATATATATCAAAGCCATTTGTGAAATATTTTACAAATATTATGTATTTATAATATTATGTACATAATATTTATATTTAATGCTTAGTGTTAATTTATATCTTTCTAATTAATTAATTATTTCATATATAAGCATTTATTTGTTTTAATTTATATATAATTAGTTGATTAATAACAAAAGTAAATATCAATAATCCAAATTTTCGCATTATAATAGTATATGTATGTGTATGAATGATCACTCATATTTTATTTATATATTAAATTCATAACAAAACATGTAGCCATCACTTATAATCTAATCACTAAAAATATAAGAACAGATCTACAGAACAGAACTACAACATAAAGCCAGATACATTTCTAACATTACAAAATCACATAACAAATACAATAAACTAAAATAAACAAATATTACTCCAAAATATAAGTCATCTAGACACAGTATTGTCGCTAATGATTTTGTAGTCGATGCGATGTAAATCATAGAAGAAGAAAAATACATAGAATATAATACAAATAAATGGATATAATGTAGTTGTGTAAGGCAAAAATGTATCTTTTTATTATACTGCATTGTTGTATGATTATATTATATTAAGTACATATTGGTAAATGAAAAAGTAAAGCAAAAATTTAAGAAAAATTGTATATAATAATACAGTAATTTCAAATGTATTTTAAATTACAATACATGACCTGCTTGCTTTTGCATTGACTAAATTTAAAATAGTTTTCATTCTCCCATTTGATCCTACATCGTATGTTTGTGGAAATGGTATTCCGTCGGGTCTGTTATATATATGTTGTAAACATTGTTCCCATCTAACTGGTGACACAATTTGTTTCAATATGTATTTTTTTACATATCGTAAATTAGTGTATGGTACAGCTTTATAATTGGAATATACTGTACACCTAGGTTCATTTATTTCTATCGAATTTAATATTTTAGAAACTGCCTTTAAAGCAGGTTCCATCAATGGTGTATGAAATGCTCCTGATACAGGTAATCTGGATGTATTAGTTAAACCAAATTGTGTTTTATGTTTTTCGACATATTCCAATGCTTCTACATTTCCTGCTATTATTTTTCTTTCTGCACATAGAAAAATAGCAGTTCTAAAAATAATTGATTATATAATTAACATCATATATGAATTATATAATATCTTTTTTTATTATTTATCAAATATTAAATATTAAGATATTACCTGCATGTTGGACTTTCAATACCCATATCCCTTACCCAATTTTCTGCTTCGATGCAAGCTTTAGAAAGTTGTGCTTTTGATGTATTAAATACAGATAACATTCCTTGAGGCACCATATCTGACGCATATTGCATAGCTTTTCCCCTAGTCCATGCTAATCGAATTCCATCTTCAAAAGTTATAATGCCAGAAAGAATTAAAGAAGTTATTTCTCCTATGCTATATCCTGCTGTAGCAACACAAGTTTCAAATACTTTAGGAGTTTCTGCTCGGATTTTTTCTAATGCAACCAAAGACGATATTACTGTAGCAGCTTGATTAAATTCAGTTCGATTTAATTCCTTTTGTGGGCCATTCAAACAAAGTTTTAGTAAATTGTAATTAATTATTTCATTGGTTATTTCAAAAAGTTCTTTAGCAGCAGGATAATCCATATACTTTTTAATCATGCCAACTTTAATAATACCTTGGCCAGGAAATAACAAAACAGAAGTATTTTCTGGATTAATACTTGGTTTTGTTTCTCCTTTATAATTAAGCGGAATATCTTTAGGATATGGGGTTGTCATCCAATTTTTATCCATAACACCATCAAATGTTGCAGCTTCTTCAAGCAGATGCAATACTTCTCGTGTCTTATACGAACATTGTGAAGAGTCTTTATGGAATTGATCTGTACTCGATGCTTCACAATTACTATTTTCATCATTCATGGAATCATTTGAAATTTGACTGACCCGAACTAACCGGGAACACTTTGAAACACAAGGAAGTATTTTCTTAAATAACATTTGCTGAAACATTCTAATTATTTCAAAAATTAATGTCTATTAAATATTTATAAAATTGTATAAACTTCAAAAACAAAAACTTTATTCAAAATTAATGTTATCAGAAAGCAATATATCACGATAGTTTATGAAATTAGGAATACATGAAACGTAGTTATTTATTTTATAAGTTGTTACTATCTTCTAGGTTAAAAACATATTATATGAATATAGAAGTTAAACAACCTATATGTCTTCTACTTTAAAGATATGCCTTATATTTAGGAAGTGTTTCCCAAGATTATTTCATTATATAAACATTTTATATAACTTTTGATACATTATTTTTATTTATATATGTTCAAATTGCTATCTATGTACACATGTGCATCCTAAATAAATCTTGATATGTGCTAGGAAAAACCGTTTGAAAACTGAATCGTGAAAAATCAACATAGAAGACAAAAAGTTCCCATTTTGCGTATGCGTGACATGTTATGCTGCGACAAAGCAAAAATGCAATTCATCTCTGTTTGTCTCGTTAGAACGAGAATCTTGTTGCCTTCTATATTGATTTTCCACTTAATTTGTAGCAATTTTGCAGCAAGTATCGAGACTCAATTTTCGAACGGTTTTTCCTAGGCTTCGGTATATGAGTGTCGAGATCTGTCTTATATGTTCGTGGTCTAATCTTATACCAGAGAAAAAATGAGGGAAGTGAAGTTATATTCTATGAATAATAGAACGGACTCCAATACTACAGTACGAGGATTAAATTAATTTCTATTTTTTTAAGCTATCCTGTCTAAATACGAATTCCGTGAGATGTCTTGTTGTATCTGAATTGCTTTGCTTGTTCCTTATTTTTACGTTCGATATATTCAGAACACAGCGATCCAAAATCAGATAATAGCAGTCAATTTGTAGAAAGTGATCATTAACAAATTTTGAAGTACGATCTAGAAGAAAATGTTTAATACGTTAAAAATGAAAATTACCGGACGTAATAAATAAAATAAAATTTCTAGCAACAGCTCATAGATGGCGAACGACATTTGACTGTAGTAGTAAGCGTACATGTTACAATGTTGCCTGTATATCGCCTGTTAACCCTGTATATCGTTTCTAGTATAATCGCATAACTACGTGTAACGTACAACCCGAAGGGTATTGTTAACCTAGATTTTTACTCCTATTAACTTCACCACATCTGTGTGTGTACTATATCGTTTGTGATTTTACCAACTTTATTAGTCGGATTGAGTATAATTCCTGCACTCATCGCCATAAATCGCAGAGGGCGTAGGAAACGCTGTATTTTCCTTCACAATCGGTATTTCAGATGTAAGATCTATTCGGTATACTGGTTTGTAGTATTAAAAATGATAGTTATGAAAAGTATCTGGAAATTATCATCTGTTGATAACACTAATTACAGTATGTATAAGCACACATCTTTAGATGAGATATACAGATGTCGCTGTTGGTCTCTGAAAGGTTGGTTCAAATTATCTCTATAATATGTATTGGTAATATGTACCCATATCTAAATCGTATAATTCACTGAGAAATAGAAATGAACCAAAGAAATAAAGGAAAAGCAATAAGAATCCATCACTGTTACAAAAAATATTAACGGAAGTGATGAGTAATATAGTGGAGTCCAGACGTGCGAGTTGTGCAGGTGCATTGAACTTCCCCGGCTAAGCATAGAATAAGGCGATTTTCAAGGGACGCGCGCGCGGCAATCTTGGTGGCGGTCAGGAAAATTGCGCGAATCACGAAAGAGTTAATCGTGTTAGTCGTAATTCCAGCGCGCTTATCGTCCGTCGGTTAGGTATCGCTCGTGTAAATACAAGTTTAATCGAGATCATCGTCGAGTAATCAATCTAATCGAGATATGCCTCGATGACGGAGATGGATAAATCAATAATAGGCGAAGACCGGCACGCGAGCGCACATCGAAGGTATACGCGCAGTCGTGTAGTGCGACCGCTTTTGAATAATCGGAAACACCGATAAACATGTTTTCGAAGAAAATTTCAACTAATCGCATGCGTTCGTTGAATATCATTTAATTTATCGAGCATATAATTATCCATCGTATTGTATTATGAGCAACTAGGTAAATATTGATAGTAGACCAGGTTGCAATTGCAAGGATAACTGCAAAATAGAGAATACTAATATTCAATTGATTGCTGGAGCGATTGACATAATTTCTGTTTTAAAATAGTATGGTCTTGTTAGACGAATAAATTTGTGATACTCTGATAATCGATTAAAATAATTTTCATTGATTTATCATTTTAGAATATTAACAAACAGATATAATCTTCGGGTGCCAATATTTATGTAAGATGTGGTTTAAGGCGCTGCTGTATGAATATAAATACAGACTGTATGAATTTGTTGTTGTAAATGCTAAGGCAGGGAACAAAAATTATAGTTATTCCCATAATAACTTGACGTTAATTGTCGGTACATAAAATTGTTATACTTATTGTACAGTTGAATTACAATTTTTCGGAAACGATAATGAACGTGCAGTACAATAA
The DNA here is from genome assembly GCA_014737475.1 of Bombus confusus. Classification (NCBI taxonomy): domain Eukaryota; kingdom Metazoa; phylum Arthropoda; class Insecta; order Hymenoptera; family Apidae; genus Bombus; species Bombus confusus. The sequence continues at coordinate 290,275 of JACXIV010000022.1, read as the reverse complement.
AATTCTATTTAGAAAAGAGGGATAAAGATCTCCGTATGCTTATAACCGAAAAATTTCCTATAATTGATCCCCACAACTATAGATAGCGCATAGTATGCGTGCGATGTCCAATAACAACTGATCTATAAATTGATCTGTACTCGTGAGAAACCGCATGGTTTCTCATGCCTGGAGTCGTTGAGCAGTTGGGCATGGTGAATGTAAACAGAAGTGAACTTGACAGTGTCGATAATATTCCCCAGTGAGGGTCGTCAAGGTTGAAACTACGGAGAAAGTGCATTCGCAGTCGAAAAGAACGAAAAGAGAGCAGGATGAGAACGGACCGCGAGAGAAAATGGAAGGAGAATGGTAAAATCTGGCGGGAAAAAAGAAACTGAAGACGAAGGGAGAGAATGACGTCTGAACTAACATGTAACGAGGAAAATAGGGGGGAGGAGAGACAGAGAGAGAGAGAGAGAGAGAGAGAGAGAGAGAGAGAGAGAGAGAGAGGATGTGGGAGAAAAAAGGAAAACCTCGGAGACAGCTATTATGAACCCTTAAAGAGTTCTGGCAGATTTATGAGCACGGGGCTCCTCTCTTCATCCCTACGCTCACGAGTCAGCCTGCCTGTTCTTCGGATAAATCCTGTCGGTCACTCGTTCTCACTGCTCTCTTTTTTCATTTTTCTAGACGGCAGCGAATCTTCTTGCGTGACCAGACTCGCCGTTTTCATTAGGAACATGACGAATACGGCGAGGAACCGCGGAGAAACAAGCTTGATCATTTGAAAAGAACTCTACCAGCGTTCAACCGTACTTATTAATAATATTTCTTACAAGGGCCATTTGCCTCGCCGTTGATAAGCTTATTGAAGTTTGATTTATACTTAAGAGCGTTGTCACTGTTTCGCGGCCAACGATCGTTCGACACGCGATAATTTCATGACCACCAGTTTAGTCAATTAAATTAACCGTCGCTTTGATAGTCATCAGCCACCATTTAAAGTAGTCTGCTTTGCGCGAATAATCATATTTGCAGCGATTAGAATGGTTGAATCAACCAGACACGATCGATGACGATTACATAGATAAACACAAATCAAATTTATAGAAACTGCCAGTCCGTAGAATATTTTTTCCCAATAGGGCTGAATTTGTTATGTTTCGATGTTATCTCTGAGGTTGGTGTAAATATAGTCAGCGCGATAGCATGCGAGAAGTATTGGTTTGGTTTTATAGAATTAGTGCGAAGTTATCGAATTGTTTTGGATAGAATGTTCGATTCAAGATTTGACGATTCTGGTACGATCTTCAAATTGTTTAGCCACGATCGCACTTTTTTGTTCTAACAAGCAAAGAGATTTTTATTGTTTTAAGGAAAACTTTAACATATCACCGAGAGAGAGAGATTATGCGTACCAAGAACGATTCTTTCATACTTTCCATAAATCCTAAACTGAAGAAATTTGTTAATCGAGAAATCAGTATTATTACAACAGGTCTAAAGAATAATCATCGTGGTGTCCGCATGGTCACCCATAAGTGTCCGTGTCATTTTTTCCACGGCTTTCCGTTTCGCTATGCGGGATGATGATTTAACGAGGCATAGACTGCGAGAAAGTGACTTAAGGAGGCAGCTGAGAGATAAGGTACAGCGAAACAAGTGCGATAAGCCGAAACGAGATAGCGTCGTCGCAGCCAACCGACGATATCTCAAAGTCAATGTCCTATGAAGGACTGCTGCTACGTTCCGATCCGACAAACCACCGTATATATACTACATACTCTTCTCTGATTACAGGTATTACGGCCACGTGCGTCGTTGCCCGTCACTGCATTCTCCTTCCTCCTTCCTTCTTCCTCTGGTCCGACGCGTGTTTCTCCGTCTCTGCCTCGTGGAGATATTGATGCCGAAAATATGATTCCTTATTCGCGCTGATCTGTCTCTATTTTCATATACTTGCCGAATCTCTTGCTTCAACGCGCTTGTTTAAGTTGACCATGGAATCTGCTTTTTCGTTACCTTGGCCTATTAAAGGGGATTGATTTGCGCATTCTTGGTTGATTTGTGTTTCTTAGACAAATATGCAGCTATCATCATAAAATACTTGCATTCCGCAAACGTGGCTTTCGACAAATTCTACGCAGTGCTTACATTAATACGAAACTCGCTATGATAAAACATAAAACGTCGTATCTAGAATCACGATAAGAACACCGAAACCTGACGCTGACCTTAAACTTCAGGCGGCGCGACGAATGGAACTTGGAAAGAGGATCGTCGTGATTATTTTATTCTTTGTATTTTCATTGATTCGTTAGATAATATGTAAAGCCAATCGTACAAGATCAAGAGATTTCAGAATAAAATTATATGAAAATTCACATCTCACAGCAAAAATATGTGATATTTATCAACTATTTTCACAGATAATGTTCTCTGCACAAAATAATCACTTTTATGTAAAGGATTAATCTATTATCTTTATCTCAGATATTTAATCTATAGATATACGTATAAAAGATATACATATTCGTTCTAATTACAAACTTTTAAGTACTCGAGTGATGCACGATAAGTCTCCGATATTTCGTTTCTTTCTACTTGCAGACTTTCACACTTGATATAATTGATACAAACAACATTGAAAATATAAATTTCGAACGTTATTCGTTGCTTCTTGCTTCTCTAGATAATAACTAATAACGTAGTTATTAGAAAATAAAATACGTATATGGGTGGTGGGTGGATTCTACAAAAGTGCGTAGTATTATTCGACAGTGATTTAGTCCATACACTTTTTCATTTAATTTATGAATTATGTAACAAGCTTTAGATATGGAAAACAACATGCTGATAATGCTATATACTTCTATAGGTACTGCTGGACAAATGAATAACTATATGTAATTTTATCGATATCTTTTTAAAAACTATCTACACGGGACTGACATTTCAATAAGAGTCTCACGTAATCAACTGTATCTCAAACTCTTTGCCTGAAAAAGACAAAAGACTTTATTGCTCACACCTTTTATCAGAAAGAATTGATTAAAGAATTATTTACATAATTTGAACATCCAACAACGTACATCAATAGTAATTTATATACATCAAGATTATAAATGAACTGACTACCAGTTTTCATAATTGTCAGTAAAACTTAAATGTGAAAACAAAAATAATTAAATTTAAAAAACAAGCAACACTTATTAATCGTAAACGAACTAGCTATGAATGCTAAATGCTGAAAAATACTATCAACTATGATTCCTTACAACTGGCAGTTAAACTTAAAAACAAAAACCATTGCGTTTTTGAAACTAGCGAATATTTATTCCTTGTATAAACAAACTAGTGATCAGTCTCACGTTCTTTATTGTAAATATTTTTATTGCAAAGATTTTCAAGCGAATTATTATTCAATTCTGATATTAAAAAGGCAGTCCAATGCCAACTTTATATTTACGTTACGTCAAATAAAGCTTAATAAAAGTAATAGAATTGGGATATAATACGAACCAGGGGAACTGGCTGTGACAGCTGATTGTCAACGAATCCACAATTTTAGCTAACCAAAAATGGCCACCTGTAATAAACAGAGAGATATAAAGATAGAATACGCGGGTCATATGTTACCACGTAAGTGAAGGCGACATAGGAGCCCCTTCTGTCTTTGTCTAATCAGGCATGCACACTGACGCTGCTCGTTGATCAGTGTTACAATTCCATATTTGCTGTACGAATGTACATGCGTTATTAGACAAGGACAGAAAGGACCTCTATTCGCTAGCGTTCGCTTTCGGCTCTTATATCGCTTTTTCAGATCGCTCACGCACTCTATCGTTAGATCTCTATAATTGCAAAACATAAGGGTTGCGTTAACTTCGCTTCATTATTTTTGATTATTTCTGACTTAGATCGCGTGATTTCTCTTTTAATACCATAGATATCGTGCTTTTTTTTCTTTTGGAAATAATTTCACAGACAGGGGATTGAAATGTGAAAGTGATGACAAAGATTGTAAATGTTTCTCGTCGATAGAATGAAGTCGATTAAAGTAAAAATAAATGTGAATGATAAATATAACTATTGCAAAATATATCTTTTTAGTTTTTTTATTTGAATTTTATAGTTTTTAGTGCGTAGAATCCAAAAATGCAATTGTTCACTTTAGGAATCTAGCGGTTCAAGGTTTATGTGTGTGTAAACTGTGAGCATTTTTAGCGTATCTTACAGGTCAGTATGACGCTATATTGCTTCTATTCATAATCCGATTGATCCGCACAGATGAGCATTGAACTACTAACTTCGCCGAATATTCATTTATATTAGCATAATCGGCAACTTTTAGCCAAAACTAATTCAGTACTCACGATTCAAAATCCCGTCGCAGAATGGCCGACACTTACGTGCATTTGTTAGAGCCAGTGACTCCACTCATTGGACGAATCGTGGATAAAAACCAACATGGTGTCAAAGTCGAAGCTGTCAACGCTGAAATCGCTTAACTTTACATACTTATAACTTTCGAATTGCTGAATTCCTAAAGTTAAAACTTACATTTTTGGATTTTGCGCATAGAAAACCATTAAATTGCAGTTAGGAAAGGCCATAATTTTGTGTCCGTTAAACTGAAGTTCAATATGTTAGTAACAGTAGTAGTAAGTTCTATATGTAAAAAGGAAAAATTAATGAATACTTTCAAATTTACGCACTGAGCATGAGTGATAGAGTAAATTTTGTAATTATGACATGCCACGGCACTGAAAATTTCATGTAAAAATGGTAATTTTTGGATATAAATGAATTAAATTGATAATTATTCACAATTATGAAAATTTGTCTATAAAGTTACAGTTATTATCTGTATCTGGTATGTAAATATAATACGATTTAATGTTTTTGAAGTGTTAAAAAGTGAGAGACGCAAGAAATGCCCACTTCTGTAGTATCCCCACATACGTATGTGTATAAAACAATAATAACTAATTACTTTTATGATTGTTTTATTAATGTTTACATTTCTTTGAAACATTCTTTTTCTAATTGAGTAGACAGAGAGAGAGAGAGAGATGGAGAGAGAGAGAGATGGAGAGAGAGAGAGAGAGAGAGAGATGGAGAGAGAGATGGAGAGAGAGAGAGAGAGAGAAGCAGAGTATATTTTCATAGATTTCGAAGAAATTTTACAATAAATAGATTTGTTCTTGTAACTTGTGGTAAATTATTTGTCTTGCTAGTAATAGCTATATCACTATGAAGTGAAGAGTTTATTTTTCACTACACTGTATGTAATGAAATGTAATCTTTGAAAACAAGTTTTAGCTAAATACGTATATCTCGATGGACTAATTACACAATCATCAGTCGATGGCAATGTTCTTAGTAATTCGCAGCATTATAAAACAAACACAGCCGTTAAATATCAAGAATATACTTACAGCGATAAAACCGTTTTGGCCTAAAAATATGTCTCTATACGGATTAGGTAATGTCAACACTTTTTCTTCAAATACTCAAAGTTCTATATGCGATAACGATGAAAAAGCCAGTGTAAATTTACATCTTTGCGAGTTTTATAAAATTTATGAATCAAGTTCAGTCACCTCAGCAATTTTTTCAACTCAAAATCAGATTTATAAATACTGGAAATAAGTTTTACGAAAATGTTGTTTTATAAGATTTGTACGATACATATGGTATTTAATAGGTAATTCTAAGAAATTACATTCATCTTTTCAGTTTAATAAATCTAGGTAATCGTAAAACTTGGTGTAAATGAATTTCTTATTGAAAAGGTTTTCCTTAAGTTTATAATTATACATATCGTAACATTTTATAGTATGTTCTCCACAAATCAATTATATATTATTAACATAACTATTAAATAGTAATTACAATACATTTTAACGATAAAATTAGTTTAAAAAAGTAATCAGTAATAATTTTTACAAATTACTATAGTGATATTTCCTAAAAATAAAATAGATTAATTTACGTACACATGATTGCTATCACATGTAACAATCAGATATTGGATATGTATTAATTAGAAATCATTCTAGCGATTAATAAAGAAATTCTTATCATCAAACTACCTACAACTTCCGTCTACGATATTGCTCGATAGGAAAAACAGTCGCTTGAAGTACATTGCGTCATGCGATCTGTGAATCTCTCTCGACGGAGGAACTTCGAAAAAGGTTTTCGAGAATCTAGGACGATCGAAAGTTCGAATAAATAATTTATTATTCTGCAATTTCTCTGCTCGACGATGCATAGGTATCGATGATATTTGGTCGATCGATAAATAGCGGGGCCGTTGACTCTTCATCGGCCATACTTTCTCTGATCTAATCTTCAATCTCCGATCGAAACAGCACAATCTATCCAGCCAACATAGGAAACTTACGGGCCGGCTACAATCTACAATGTCACGAGCAAAGGTCTATCGAGCGAGTTCCAGCCGTCGATAACAGCAACTAACAACAGGCTAATCTATCAAGGACGCTCGACAGTGAAAATTTGGCCTTGAAAAGGCAATACCGTTCACTGGAAAGCTGACGGGTTTATTATATCCATAATGGAGTATCGTTAGCGGAATACGTGGACTACTTACGTTCGTTCTTGTAGTAATGCACGGTAACACTCTAAACGCTGTTTGTGAGTATTTAAAACTATTAGAAATAGAACCATTAAATTTCAATTACTGTCTTTTTAAACGGTAATATTTGTTAGGAATCACAGAAGAATTAGCTATTGCGAAGCAATAAAAGATTGGTCAAGTGGTTTAAAAGTATGGAAAAAAGTATGGAAATTAATCAAATTTTCCAAGAGTTTTCATTCTTTTGTTTTAATTGGCATTTAGTAGAGCTGCTTTGATGAATTTTTAATGGTATTTGATAAACAAAGATACAAACAAAGGTATGTGTTCATGGATTTAGTTTGAACTATAAGAAGATTGAAGTTTCTATAATGTTGTATTAAGCGTTATTATCGATGGTCAAAATCATTGGACTGTAATCAAGTAAAAGTTGATTACGTTGATTTCCAAGCTAAAATTATAAGATAAGATTTAGGGGAATCATTAGATTATTTGCGATGATTACTAATTGACGTATTATATCGATCAGTTTTAATAGTATGACGCACTAAGTGAATTCTTCTTCTAGAATCTTCTAGAAATGTATCATCTTCCAATAAACAAAATTTCAGATATTTGAATAAAATGATTCAAAATATCTCCGAATTATAAAGAAATACGCGAAAACACCACGCGATGAACAACTTTATTTTTTCCAGAGAAAGATGTTTAAATTTATCACCACGATTTTTTATATCATTTAAACTACGAAGCCAAACTACGCGATGCCATGAAAGCGCACGTTTTACAAAAATCAAACTGGCGGAGCATTGACAAGCGTGACACCTATTTTACGAGCGCGGAGACAAGTGCGAGATGCCACCCCTTCATTTTCACGCACACCGAATCTGACCCTGGATCGTATCCCATTACCGCCGGAATCGGTCATTACTGATCCTCCTCCTTCTTCGATCGTAATCTTTCTCTTTTCTTCACCTTGTCACTCTATCTCTCTCTTACAGGCCGCTCGGCCGCAATACGCGTCCATCTCTTCGAAGCGGTTTGGGAGTGGAGGGGGCAGAGTTCGGGTTAGAAACGGAATCAGGAAGAGAGAGCGTTGCACCGCTCGAGAGGGTACACTGTACCAGTGAACCCGGTATGTGGTCGTCGCGAGTGGAGGTGCGCGTCCCCACCCTTAATTAGGGAGTATAGGGGAAGCAGAAGAGAAGCAGAAGAGAAGTAGAGAGAAAGAGAATGCGAAGACAGGGGTGCATTGGCGTCGAAAATGAGATGGGGACAACGAGGCGAAGGAAGGAAAACGAGGAAGGACGAAAGCAACACAAGAGTAACGGAGCTTCTACCCCTTCGCCCCACTCACACGTCTCCCCGCCAATACACTCATTCACCACAGGAGGGGTATAAAACGGTGTTCCCCACCATCTCATCGATTCTCCTTCCTTCTGCTTGTACGCTGTCGCCCCTCTAACCCTTTTAAAATTCATCCCTCCGTGCTGTGAAAACGCGTCGGTGAAACGTCTTCGTTACGCTTCCAACTGACGTCGTTTTCTACATACGTCGACGTGCTGACTTGAATGTACGACGTACGAGAACTGTGCAACGGTGGGGCAATCGGTAAGTGGAGGGGATCGAGTAGACAGGGTGGGGCAGCGGTCGAATGGTGGGGGGATGCGAGTGTATGCCGAGTGGGGAGAAGAAGCACGGGTGGTGGGAAGTAAACGCAAGCAGAGGAGAGCTCGACGACGGCAAGGAGAGGTCATTGACCCGAGCGGCAGGCTGCCGGCTGCTAGAGAGCTACGTCGCTCGCGCGCTGCCCTGGCCTCTCCTCGTCTGTTCCGCGTTTGTTCGTAACCTCGTGTGTGCTGTGCGCGCGCGACAGAGAGAGAAAGAGACCCGTACACTTCTGCCACCTCTCTCTGCGGTCTCCTCTGTCTCTATCTATTACACACGTGTCTCTCTACTTCGCTCCCTTGATCCGTCGTTCACACTGGCATATTCTGTCTCTTTCTTTTTCCAACTTGTTCTCTCTCGCCACTCCGACCCGTCGTGTCCCTATACCGTGTACCTTCTCTCGCCTCTGTTCGTCGCCGCGATTCCGGCAGGGCGCAAGCAACGCGAGAATTAGAGAGAGAGTGTGCGCGCGTTTCCCTACGTCGAAGTTGCGTTACGAGCGAGAGATCGCGCCGACTGCGCGAGGAGAGCGCGTGTTCCGCGTTACACATGGCCGCTCCATACCTACTCTCTCTACCTACTCTGTTTTCTTCTTTCGTGCGTGTACCCCCGGTGAACAGCAGAGAGCACACGGTCTGTCGCACGCTGCTCGCGTCGTGGCTCGCTTTCCGGTGCCGCGAGAGAACGACTTCTCGCATGTCGTACGCCGCACGTTTTCGGCACCCGCGTTTCGTCCAATCGGTTTTCGTCCCCCGTTTCCTCGCGAAGAATTCTCTCCCTCATTAGTACCATACCACCCGTCCCCGTTATCGTCACGCTTACTCGCTCTTTCTTCTTTCTTTTTCCTTCTTTGTTCCTCGAGTCCTTGTTTCCATCTCCGTCATCCATTCGCCGCTTCTCTCTCTCTCTCTCTCTCTCTCTCTCCGTGTCTTTTTCCCCGGCTTTTCTGACCGCGCGCGTTCGTTCCCTTCTCCACGAGGGAGGAGAGACGTTTGTCGCGCTTCGAGGCTACACGCGTGCACGCGCGGAGAGTCGGCTTATCGCGGAGGAGCGTACCCAACGCTTTCTACGGAGTTCTCTTTGCATCCTCCTATTGCGTGCTCGACTAGAGCAGCGCTTCGGCGACTGACGGCGACTGAGAATGGTGTGTCCACGTACGGGGGCAGTATTCGCGATGTCGATGTATTTTGGTGTCAGCGTCTCGTGTCTCACGTCTTTCGTTTCGTCTCTGACGATCGTGTCTCGGGAATAAATGATCGGCTAAAATCGTGAACGTGCGATTACCACAGGAACGGTCATCGTATCCCATACGTGAACGTTGTTGGGTTCAGTCGATTTCCACCTTGTGACATTTCGATGTGACAGCCGGCAAGGATTACTCGATACTGACGAAGAACAGACAGAAACAGAAGAAGAAGGAGAAGAAGAGGAAAGAGAAGGTGGTAGAGGAAGAAAAAGAACGGAAAGGAACAGAAAGAGTAGGAGGTGGAGAAAGAGGAAGAGAGCCGCGAGTGCGACGACCGAGCCACAATAGTGTGCATCGTTTGTTGTTTCGTTGGCCAGTTTTCGGTTTGCAGTTTGCGTTTTCGTGAATCCACGCAATTTAAAGCGCGTCGGCTCGAGAGAGAAGCGGCAAATCGGAGCACAAGTCACATACACGGGAAGAACAGGAAGGGATATACATGCGGTGAACCCTTCGAGTGGATAGAATCACAGTAGAGAGTTATATATTAGCGCGAGTGTACGACTATCGTCAGTGTAGTGCTAGTTTTTTTCTGCTACTTGTTTTCCTATAGTCCCTCGATGTAATAATACGCACGTATTCTTAAAAATAGTCTACTTCTCTGCCCGTCGTTGCGGAAGTCGCGGGTGGAGGGCCAGACCGAGAGGAACAGTGGAGAGGAACCCAGTGAATCACCTGTGGTGATATGCAGTAAACGGGAGAGGGGAAAACACGGAGAGACGATATATATTTATATATATATATATATATATATATATATATATATATATATATATATATACACACACACACATACATATATATATATATACACACGCACGCACGCACGCACACATTCATTATACATATATATACACATGCGCTCGCGCGCGCGCGTGTGCGTGTGTATATACGTATAAAGTCGATATAGAGAACGCGCGAGGGACGACGAGAAAATACATGCGCTTCGGATCGAGATGAAAGTAGAGAATAGACCGAAAGGAAAGATAAAGGAACAGGAAAAGAAATCTGTCACGTCGTGATCAGTCGGAGAGCAGGAGAGACTCCCGGATATATTCATCAGCATATACACGCATACACACGCATTACATATAAATAGATGCATATATAAGTATGACGTTTGTCGCGATACGGATCTGTCGACGTGTTATTCAGTTCCGATCTTCATCTTTCTCGTCTCGTTCTTTTTTATTTGTTTCATTTTTCGTTCTTCCATTCTTCTTCGTTGGATTCCGAATTTCTATTCATCATGTGATATCGATTTCGATTCGTTTATCCCAGTGTCGATACATCGATTTCACGTCACCCATTTCAGACTCGAAATCCTCATAATCAATCGGTAGATGAATACTCGATGACAAACGCAATTCCTAGTGAGATAGTCTATTGGTTCGTTCCTCATCGCGGATTTTTCTTGATATTTCATCCTCGCTTCATCCCTTATTGAGAGCGTTACTCTCACTCTCTCTCTCGCGCGCGCGCTTCGGTCCACCACCACAACAACGCACGCTTCTTCGCCTCATCCGCTTCTTTCTAACAATAAGCCGATCTTTATTCTCTCATCAACGGAACACGTGTTTCATCCACTGCACGTGCGCGACCGTGCGCACTCGTGTTGTTTCGAATCGCCTGTTATTCTTTCTCTCTCTTTCTTCATCCTTTCTGCGCACTTCTTCGCTTCTTTTGCCCGTGTTTCACCCTCTCTGCTCGAGCAACCTACGATCTTTCGCTTCTTCTCCTCTCTTTCATTCTTGATCTAGTGACGTCGATTCGTCCTAGAAGATCATCGTTGCGAACCGCCTGTCTTGCCATCGTCTCTCGTCGGCCTCGCAGTACCGGAATCTCCTGGGATCTCTACGAGATTTAACTATCTCCAAGAACGATCGATTCCATGGCGACAGAGTCTTTTGGTTTAACCTTCGTTTAATTTTTATTTCATGGTATTCGAGTTGCACGTTTGAAATTTATAAGTGACACATCGAAGGAATCTCGTATTCGAGTTTCTAGCACTTTCGATCGAAAGAACTGGAAAAATACTCGCAGCCGCCGTTGTTTTTCTATTTGTGCGCCGAACGCGATTTCTTTTTAGAAATCTCTTTGACACCGTCAAACGAAACGCGAAATAGTTCATAACGTGGGATTATCGTCTTTAAGGCTGGATTGGCGATGATCTATCGAATCGTGATTGATAACCAGATCGAGCGCTTTTATCAGGTAACGCGTAAACGATCAACAGATTAGATGCTTGGTATGTAACTGGTTCTTACTGAATTTTCCTCTGGCTGATTGACGAATGTGCCAAACGACAGTTTTAGATAGTTGCCGGACGTCTGTTTAGCTGTCTGAAGCTGGCTATACCAAGTTGCTCAGGTTCTTCGGGCTTCCTCAGTGGGGATTTATCGATTTCCACGACGAAAATAAAGTGGACTGTCTTTCGCAGTGGAACCGTGGTGAACTATTCCTTAAAATTTTGTAGAAAGATATTTGCAACTTTGAAATTATAAAACACCTCATGAGCCATTATACCTAACCGAGAAATTGTTTGATAATTGTTTCCTGACCATTTTCACGAAATCCGACAAATCTTATCGGCTTAGATCGTCGTATGTTTCAGAATTGAACTCTTCCGATCTATATCGATTCTCTTCTCTTTTATGACAGTCGAAAATCGACCAAAGGTTCGACTCGAGTGGCTCGATTCAGAAAAACCCGAAGAACTTCCAAACGCACCGCTGCCGCTAAATATAAGCCACGGCGTTTCGTTATTTTAAGAAACATCATCGGGTCGTTCGGTGTATCAGGCAATTCTCTTCCCGTTTCAAAGGCTATGCGTTCGGGTCGAATCGCTGGATTAGAATAGCAAGTCGGACTAATAACTGTTTCTTCTTCTTCTTCTTCTTCTTTTTCTTTTTCTTCTTCTTTCCCTTCTCTTGATCTTGTTTCCGCGCTACGATTTTCGCGTCCACGATCTTTTTTGATCCTGTAACACCTTTGCGAACGGTGCCGCATATGCACGCGAAAGGACGCAGTACGCGTGCGTAATATTCGACACGCGCGTCACGACGCAACGCAGTCCGTTTCTGACCGAGACGCGGTTATAAATAAAACGCGCGTCGTGGCCGCGGCACCGCATTACGCCGGGCCTCTTTCGTGCCGGTATAACAACGTGTCAATGGAAATAGAGACAGCCTGTCTACCTCCGTGTGGAAATCGAGCTCGTTGCACGAATACGTACACCCCTTTCACATCGACGCGCCGCGACATCGAAAAACACGTTTACCGCATGATAGTGTCTAGAGTTTTGGTTCATAGGGAAATAAAGGAAATTAAACGGGACATGTTGGTTCTAGGTTAATTGACTATTTGGCAACCGATTTAGGATGATTATTATGTAGTTGAAAGTACAGATGTTTGATAAAATTTTGATAATTTAAATTGATTTGGAAAAAAGTAGATGTTTTATTCTAGTTAATGAAGAATTATATATATTATTATAATTTTGATTATCTAGATTGGATTTGAAACTTGGATTGGTTAATATTGTCAATATTTAAACAAACTATCAGAAAATAATCATTAGTTTGATAATGAATTTAATATTTTCTTTTAGTACTCATTATCACGATTCGCTGCAAACTTATTTTTAAAAATTCAAATTTCACTTTAAATTTTGGCCCCGTAATAACATAGTAACATTACAATCAAAGTTTCAAAAGTCCATCAACAATCGAATATCGAACGCCGATTCTTTTCCTATTGTCCAAAGAAACATACGGTTTGTAATTGCGCTAATCAGATCGATCGCTCGGTAATCGCGTTAAGTACGACATCGTAAGCGCTTTAATTATTGGAATTTCCTAGCGTGTGAATTTTGACTATGCAATATATCGTTAACCAGTTCGATCGTCTGTTTCAAATTTTGCACACATATACCAAGTGACTTAAGAAGATAAAACTCGTCAATTTGTTTGTACTATCTCTTAATCGTATATACACTTTAATTGTCTATTTGAATTGATCTCGTACTTGGTACTTAAAAATCATCAGTTACGTGATTTACTAATGCTTAAAGTGGAAACTATATAATATTTCAAAGTAGATAGATTTATCAATGATACATAATATCTAATATTTGCGAGTGAAATTAGAAAAGAAAATTTTGAACGGTAAAACAGATCTCGTTTTATTCTTATCCGTTTATACGCTTTGTTAATTCTCTGTTCGCTAATAATTTTCAATAATTTTTTAAAATTTTGTGTTGACTTTTGTCGATACACAATTCTTTAAAGATTCCCAACAAATAGAACCAACGGACTCGACCTTTGCAGTCAGATATATATACTTGCTCACCTAACGGCGATTAACCGAATTGATCTCGTTATCTAGCAATAATTCGAGGCTGTCGTGCACGGTTGGCGGTCTTGTCTCGCGCTACACCGACTGTACCCGATAACGAGTCAATTATCGATTGAACCTTATCGTAATCAAAGCTCGCTGGTACTCTATGAGTATGCTGAAGAATGTATAGCTGCCGTTAATTTCAAATTTCCAAGAAGATACAAATTCATCTATACGAGATTCTTTTACGAAATTTTATCATCTCAGAAAAGCTAATTCCTATTAACATTCTACTGTATCTTTTAAAAAATAATTTTGGTTTTGACGATAGTCTTTAAAAAGGATCTGATAGATCTATAGGAAGGGGTTTGTACCGTACAGAATTTCTTTTTCAAATCTCATTGGATTTTTCAAAGGTCGTTGTGCGTTCGCACAGATCCTCGCGTATCCCAACCGCGACAAATTCGTTCAACCAATTGACTGGAACGATCATCGCGATCGATCGCGACTGGTGTTCGCTTGGGAGAGGAGATCTTGCACATCCCCTCTGCTCTTTCCGTGTCGCGGGACGTTGTCGCGGGACGTTGTCGCGGGACGTTGCCGCGGGACGTTGCCGCAGTTCGTTGCCACCGCGAATATCAGGCCAGCTGTCTATGCTTTTATTATAAAACAGGCCCGCCGGCGAATGGTGCACGCGACTGAGCTACACGTAAATCGGAATTTCAAATTACAAGAGGGAAAGCATTGGAACGATATCACCAGAAAATTACTATCGAATAATTTAAGTTTTTATACTGCATAATTTATTTCTCCAACTATTCGCCAGAGATCATGTCAGTTTTAGAAGAGAAAGGAAAATTAGTCTCGATTTTCGCGATCAAAGGGAATTCAATATAATAGTATAATGAATTATTAAATGCAAATAAGCTGTGCGCAAACCAAATCATACCCAACAGTAAACGTAAAAAACAAATAAAATTTCGAACGAAAGAAAAATTTATGCAGCTTTTTGTCTCTTAAAATGTCGATTGTGACCAACGAAATGCGAAGTATCGAATAAATACCACTAGTCATCGTGACAGAGTAAACCGTTCAAAAGGCTCACGCTCGCGTCGCTTTCGCCGTCAAGGGACACGTGCCATGAGCCATTTTACTTCCCTGCAGCGAACGTAAACGAGAAAGAATCGTCCACGATAAGTTCTTGGAACAAATAATCGGCAATCTCGTCGCGTGAACGTACGCACGAGAATAGTACCTCGGTGGCCGAAGACGGCAGGCTTGATGTTGAACTGTGATGACCGCGAATCGCTGGCGGAAAGTACTCGAAAGCGTCGTGATTCTGTCGTGTGTTCGCGTGCCGGTGCACAGACCAGACTGACGGACAGCAGTAATCGAGGAAAGACGATCGAGAAGAAGAAACAGTTTCGCTAGACAGTTGGTCCATTATCTTGAGTTTTTACCTCGTGAGCTACCTCGCGAGCTACCTCGCGAGCTACCTCGCGAGCTGCCTCGTCGCAAACAACACGCACTTTCCAGCCATATCATTAACCCACAGAGAGGTATGAAGCGCAAGCTGGAAGATAGTTAACGATCGTGTAATGATGTCAAGCGTTGATTCACAGCGCAGGATCGTTTGTTTCCTGTAGAAGTAGAACAGCGGAATACGAGGATCGAGCTCAAGTACGTTGACGTCGTCGACCTGTCGAAGGAATCCGGTAAACGGACCAACAATAACGAACTAACCGTCTGGCGGTCAACGCTAATAGAGAAGAGTGCACGATAACCGATATGTAACAGAGCGACGATTCTCCAGAACCAGTTGAACGACTCGGTGGTATCGGAAGCCCGCTCCCAGGTTTCAACAAGGTGCGAAGCA
This sequence comes from Bombus confusus, assembly GCA_014737475.1. Classification (NCBI taxonomy): domain Eukaryota; kingdom Metazoa; phylum Arthropoda; class Insecta; order Hymenoptera; family Apidae; genus Bombus; species Bombus confusus. Next base: position 274,567 of record JACXIV010000022.1, on the reverse strand, counting down.
CGTATCGTACACGTATACGTATATCGAAAGTCAATCCGGGAGTTCGTTAGCGCGAAGTAAAGCAACTAGCTGGGCGCGGAATATCAACAGGAAGAGGTGGTGAGCACAGCCGGAGAGTGAGCGGTCTATGACGTTACCGGTGACTGTCTACGTCACGTTAACGGTAACGGTAATCCTCGTACACGCACGCGACCTAGTCGCAACGCAGCGGCGCGGAATAAAGCAAATGGAGAGTGGCTAGCGAGCGAGCGAGCGAGCGCCTCGAGCAATTTAAAAGTGAAACTGTGACGATCCACCGGCACTCCGGCGCGGCGCTTCTCCCTTCTCCTATTTGCTCCGTTCCTATTTCTTCTCACTGTCTGCTTCATCTTCCGTTCCTTTCTCATCTTCCGTTCTGTGACCAACGCGTGACTATCTTTCTTTTCTCCGCTTCTTTCTCTTTAACTTTTATTCTTCGTCGTTTCGCCGCCCGTTTCTGTGTTCCTCTTTTCTTCGTTTCTCGGCCCCCTTTCCGTCCGTCCCTGGTTGTCTCGTGAATGTGACACGGAAGGGAACGCTCGGCGCGCAGTGAAAGTGATCGACGTTACGATTTTCCTGGCCAGCGAACCCCCTGGGCTTACTCGACGACAGGTCCGATACTCCAAGGCAGATAATCCTTGACGGAGAATGACACGCAGGTGCAACGAGTTGGGGAGCAGCTGAAGGCGGCCGCGATCGCGACCGGCCTGGTGTCGTCCACGCTCGTACTTCCGGAACACCGCACAGGTGGGGAATAGAGGCTACGCTAACACCTGCCGATCACGTTGATGGCCAATCATCGACGAGCCAAAAATGTAAGTTGCACCATGTACGCCATATGGCGTTAATATTGATTCTCGGCATCGATCCCTTCGATCTTTCAGAATGCTCTCGATCGATAAAGATCGGTACCCTGTTCTTTTCTTGGAAGAAACTTTCAAATGCAATCAGGTGTTTGTGGGATCGATCGTCGTTTTTTATTAACTCTCTGTAATGCCTTCCGAGTTGCAGATTACTTACATATATAGCTGTATGTCTACATCCTTTGAAACTTTTTATTTGTCTACTGTTGTGTTGTTTCGTATATTGTTAGGAACTGGACAAACATCAATAGGAAAAATTTACCAGTATCTATTGGTAACTTTATCAGATTTCCTTAGTAATATTAGCTGTACTGTTACGATACAAGTAATAAGATCTATCTATCAATATTATTCTATCGATTATATATGGATTGGATTATCTTGTCAATCATAGTCTAACAAAATCTGTAAACGCATAGAGTTTTCAAAATAGAGTTTCCCAGAGTAAAACGCTTTAATATTTGAAACTTAATAGGGATTGATAAGTGTAAGAATTCGTTCGTTCGATACCAACGATATCATTATCTGAGAATCGCGAGGAAAGAGTGTTCGCGAATCTAATGTACCGTTGCTAGTTACAAAATGGAACTTTACTTTTGCGCTGGAAACGAAAGGAAACGGATAGAAACGACCTCTAAGCTTGCGGATCGAGTTTCACTGCTTCACTGTCTCTTACCGCAACTCGTTCTCATTTTCGCCCGCTCGAGAGTGTTTCCCTTCCTCCGTGAAAGAAAAGGAATCCGCGATTTACTCTACGTGAAGTCATTCTCTGCGCGCGAGTAGATTCTTCCAGCAATTTGTTCTCATCGACTACCGCTAGTTGCATTCATGGCATATTAAAATACACATTCTAAGATTTCTGATAAATATATCTACGAGTCAGCAGAGATAATTTTATATATTGGGAAGGTCTTAAGATGTTTACAACCTGTATCTTTTCAATTTTATGCAGTTTACTCCGGTCCAGTTGATACATCATTTTATAACCTCAACGTGCGGCTGTGAACGTCTTAACGAATTAATTTAGTTCGGAGTAATAATTGTAATTATTATAATTATTATTAGTAAATAATAATTATTAGCAATTATTCAAATAACTGAATAATCATGTACTCGACTCGAAATAACCTTCAAATGCAATTTGTAAATTTTGATGTGCACGCGTCGGAATTTGAAAATGTAGGGCGAGGAGGGAAAACGAAATTCCACTCGTGCGAAATTCGGCGGGCCCCACTCCGAAATCCGGTGCGACGCGTACAAAAACGAGTGGACTTGACCGGATTGGAAGGTAAAATATATGCTTGGCCGAAATTCTTTAGTAAAAGGTCGCAGACATTCATCTGGTTATATTTCTATGCGACTCCCGTTTCGCTTCGAAAAGAGCGTCGTGCGCGAAATGGAACGAAAGGATGACGCGAATTGGAATGTTTATCAAGCGTTATTCATTTTCCAAGCAAAATGACATATCTGCTTCTCAGGCAGAGAGGCTTTTCTTTTTGCAAGACTATAAATTATATTCACATCTTTTAATTTAACTTCTCAAACGTTCCAAATTCCATATCAAATTATGAAACTCTATTTTCATTTATTAGTTCCAACCGAATATCTGAAACTCAATGGACTATCTAGTGATTAGTATTAATCACTCACTTCCCTTAAAATTACTTGAGAAAATACTCCAGGTGTAAATGCTTTGGATTGGAATGATCACTTTCTTCTTCCAAAAGAGAGGGTTATGGGGAGAGAAGTTCTCAAAAAAAGGGAAAGAATTACGAGAAGAGAAATTTTATGAAAGAGAGAGGATAGTGAGAAAGGAAGGAACGAGAAAAGGAAACGATAATATCAATAGGGGAAGAGAGATTACGTATCGACTGGAAACGTTCGTTGCATCGGAAGGGTGAGCGTTGGTTAATTTTGTATCGACGGACACCTATAATGCGCCCGCAGAAATGCCTATGCCTATGTAGGTTAATTCGCGCTCGATGGGAATCGACCTACGGAGGAATCGCGACATGGGTCAGGTTAACAAATGGGGTAGGTTAGGAACGTGCGAATCTCGGTGCACGTGGCGCGCCATATCCGTACGTACCTATCCTGCTTTTCTCTCTTCGTCTCTCTTCCTTTCGTTTTCTTTTTCCCATACACCTTACTCTTTTTCACCTTATACGCAATTATTCTCTTAATAATACAAGGAATATTTTCACCCCACAATTTAAGTATTCCTTTATTGATTGAATACATTTTATACATTAAATTTTAACATTAGCACTTTCATTGCGTGCATCTTTAATATTCAAATCAATATCAAAATATACATACTTGTGAAATGTAAATATGGGAAGCAAATAAAAAATCACGGGATTTTGAAAACATTTTTTTAAGAATCTATAACTAAAGCACATATGTACAGTTTTATGGTATTTTACAATTCTACATATATGTAAGATCAGCTACGATATTCTCGTTTTCTTAAAAAACTAAGAAATGTAATTATTAATTTTAAAATGAAAGATATGTGTATATAACCGCATATCGTGAATCAGAAAAGGCGATCTCAACTGAATATTAATTTAAAATATTAATGATTTTAATTCATCTGGAAAAGATAGTTTTAATTCTTTAATAAATCGTTTGGTATTTTAATGCCGCCAAAGCATACATCTCATGATCCAACGGTCAACGGTATCTCCTTTCTTTAGCCATTGCACTTTACTTGCTACAGCAAACATTTATCTGTAAACCTATCCGTTTAGCATAAAATAAATGTGCTTTTTTCTCGTAAACAGATCTCAAATTTCTTCTTAATTTTTCTTTGAATATTTCTAATATGAAAATTCACATTTTCGCGAGAAAAATTAAATACTCTTTCGGCAACAATAGATACATCGGTGAATTAAATTCTGTTAAGAAAATTGGTGACCATAAGAAGTTCAAGTTTCTACTAAATAAGCCGATTAAAACTCATGAGGAGGCGAAACAATGAACATACGATTGAACATGGAGTTACGTATGTCGAATAACATTTAAATTGGTCCCGCGAAACGTTCGTTTTCAGATATCCGTGAAATTATTCACGCTTGTCCATGAACGTATGTTAATAATTTTAATTACCGGGAAATAGTACAAATAGTTTACGAACGCAATCGAATCGAACGGATAAAATTATTTCGATCGATGAAAAGGATTCCATCGCTTTTGAAATCCAGTTTAATTTTCACTGAATTCACGTGTTCGTTATTTCTACCAGCTGAAAGATATTTCTTTCGCTCTGAAACTGTACGAAGAATAAACAAAATATAAATTTTCGATATTTACGTCATGTTCAGTTTAAATAGTGATAAAATAACGAAACTCACATTTTAAAATTAAATTCAAACTCTGAGTTATGCTGAAACTTCTGGTATCTAAATTTATTCTTTCATCGATTACTGCCAAAAAATATTTCGCTCATTTTATAATCTACTTTAGCAGCATTTGCAATAAAAACAAAAGGTTTAAGTAAATTTCAATGGCAGCTGGTTTCAGAATATAACTCACAATTTACAGCCTCAAGAAATTCTTTCAATTACTTTACTTAAATCCTAAGTCCCACGCCTTACATTCAATAAAAACGTTAAATTCCAAGAGCGCGAGTTTCAAAATCCACTCTATGTCTAACGACATAGCACGAACTCACTCGACAGCTGACTTCAAAAAACCATTTTACAATTTGCACGCCCCCAAACGTCTCCTGTTTGATTCACCTAAAACCCAAGAAGACACTCATAGCTGGAAACAGCGCCACGGTAGCGTTACCTCGTGGTTATGTTCATTCGCGATATTTTGTGGTTGCAATTTTTACAGGTCATCAGTATGGACCGTTCTTGTCTTTGATATCGATTAATATTGGAAAGTGTTTCACCACGTTCGTTCATCGGTGAATGGTAACAACGAGGACCATTTATCTCGTTTCCGGTTTCACCGCGAGTATTCGAGTATACAAAACGCGGCGCAGATGCATCCCGCATATCTTTATCATAATTTTCCTCCGTCACGACGATCGACTGCCCGTTATTTGCCGCATACAATATAACTCACCTAACGTCAATAACCACGGACTGGAATGCAAGAGCAGTGAAAAGTTGAGGTAACATCTCGCGGTCTGAATGCTAAAGATTCGTTGAACGCAAGCATCGAATTTAACGTCATGGGATACGTGGAGCTTGTACCAGAAGAAGAGTTAGACGACCTACGATTATGAAACAGGAGTGAATAGAGATAGATAGAGTGAATTTTAATTAACCTCGTAGGATCAGAATTTTGTTTCCCTAAAGTGACCCGAACAACGTGTTCGAAATCGATTAAATATTATAAAAACAGCTGAAGGTACAGTACTACAAAAATCATTCGTTTGGAGATCGGTGATTTTGTACGATACATTTCAAGATTACGTAATTTCACATCGTGTTCGTGATATAAATACGACGATAAACGTGGTTGATAGCGTGGTTACCTTGGTATTTTAAGTAGAAGATAAAAATATGTACTTGAACGTAAATTCTTGATAACTTCCAAAAAGCCAATTAAATTGTGATAAATCGCAACTGACAATTAACGACAAATTCTCACAGGAAGCATCAATCCCTTTTAATATTTTCTTTTGGCAAATTTTTACGACAGAGCTCTTTTTTACGCCCGTTTCTCTTTGCGTCACAATAGCGACCCGGAAGCGACAGTCACGCGTATTTTTGATAAACGTGTTTTTTTCCTCGCTTTGTTCATCGCAACTTCCTTGCCTCGCGTTGTTCATTGTGACAACAATTAGTTCGAGCGCCTTGTGCTTTCATTCGTCAACCGATAGAATGGAATAGATTTCTGTCGGTTGTTTTACTCGGAACTTCGGAACAGACGTATCGCAACGATTATTCGGCCCCTTTTTTAACGTTTCCGCTTTTTCCTTTCTTTTCATGCGTGGTTATTTGATAATATACCTGGTCGTACTCGTGATGATTCATATACGCGACAGCGATATTTCCTTCGATAGTTGGTCGGCTACCCGACTTGATTTACAATCTCATTGTATTTGTCACGGACCACGAGTACATCTGTCTCGTTCGTGCATGCAAGGTATCCCGGATGTTAGCTCATAGAGGCGTCTTCTACTCGTGTATTTCGTCAGAGAAAAACGGAAGGAGACAATGATGTTGTAATCGAAAGGTCGTCCTTGACATGCATGATGAATTATTATGCGTCTACATAGATCGACATCATTAATTCTCTAAGATTTTATTAATCGTTTGTATCTTGAAAGTTATATACCTATGCATCTATAACTGTTATATTTTACTTACTAACCACTATAGCATTACGTCTGATTAATAAATTAGCATAGCTCTATATCGATAAATAATGTGTTTATAATTTATAGTAACTACTTATTAGAGTAATCTATAGATTTAAAATTAAGATAAAGATCGTAATCAATTTTTCGTGCAATATGTAATTATAGAGAGTTAAATCTTTCCATTAAATTATATTAAAAAATATATTCACCTATTAATACGTTAAGGAATAAACGGTACTAACATACATAAGTAATTAATTGAAACCTTCACACGGAACAGAATCTCGCAGCAACGATGATGCAACGAAAAATTGAAACGAAAGATGTCGAAGTCGATCGATTGATGGAACGAATAAACGAACGATTGTGCAGCGGACGATTGTCGAGAATAGGACATCCATAGCCATAGTTACGACGCTTGCACGGCCATCGAAATAAGTAACGATACTTCGTGAGCTGTGCCCTATCCATCGAACACGAACCGACCGTCCGTCCCGCATTCCCCTTGTCGATCCATTGAACGTACTATACTGTGCTAAACTGCCTTTGAAATTCCATCATCGAAAACAGTGAGCTCTCTGCCAGGGTGAAATTGCCAGATTCCCCGTCATAAAACCGATACGTCTACCGGTCGTTCGTCAATGTGCGTCGAGGAGAACAGGCTCGAGCGTTGGTTTCGAAACCAACACGTCTGGATTTCGTTTTCACGTCGACGCGAGGGATCGTTTTTCTAGGCCCGCGTGCGTGAGCCTGCAGTGGAAAAAGACCGCCCTTCTGCCTCCTTTACCTCCGTGTCGCGGCGCGGCATGCAGCATAGCCTCGCGTGGTGCACACCACGCCACGCCGCTCCTCCTCTCTTCCTCCTCGCGCAGTTACAAACTCACGCATAACCGTAACTCGCGCATTTCCGCGGTTTTCAGGAGCGACCGGACAGCAGCAGTCGGTCTGTGTGTGCTGTATACATAATGGGCGGCTCGCGCAAGAGATGGAAAGCTCCCGGAGAAGCTTGGAGAAAGAGACGCGGCGGAACGGAGATCGAAGCAGATCGGGCGAGGTAGACGGTACGTTGGAGACAGAGAAAGAGAAAACGCGAAGAACGATAGAGCGTTGAGATGTGCAGACGAGCCGTAGGGAATAAGGAGGGGACACAGAAAAAGAAGGACAAGGCGCAATGTGTACGGTCGCGGGGCGCTACTCATAGGATCGGTGTGTGTCGTGCTGGAGGCCGGCCGAGGTCGACGGCCTCTCGCTCGGCCGTTTCCGCCTCCGATCGGCCATCCTCGGCACTAGGTCAGTGATGGAGTCACTGGCCGCCCCGAGCGTCGAGGCAATGACACCGAGCACGCCGTTGCTGCCACCACTGCCACCAGTGCCACCGAACAACCCCCACTTTACCGCCTGGCGCTCTCCCACCTCAACCACGCGCTCGTTATCCCTTCCTGCTCTGATGGACTATTCCTCGCCGATACCCGCGGTCGACACGACCGCGCGAGCAGCGCCCCCGCACTGACAGTGTTCTTGCGATGTGCCTCCCGTCCTCTCTCTGATCAAGACCGCATATGTAATCGGCTTACTTGCACACGGCTACGCCATTGCCTTCGTGCCTCGACGAAAACAAACCCTCACACGGAATGCTACTACATAGCGGCTCGGCTCATCTTCCGATTTGCAAGAGAAATCACGATGACTCGTTTGCTGCAGGAAAAGTATGATGGAACAGCATGGATTGTTGACAATGATGACGAGCTTGTTATTTCGAGCTGTTGAGGGCTGGCGAATAGTATCGTAGGATACGATATCGGGTGATTTTGTGAATCAAAGTAGGCTGTTACTTGGGTAGCTTTGTTGAATGTGAGTAGAGGTGGATGTATGGTATATTGAAAGAGATGGGGAAAGTTTGTTTTGAGTAATGGATGTTGGTAATGAGAGAAAATAGGTTTTAGGGCTGGGTTTTTGTGTCGCGACTTTCTCAATTAATTTTATAGAATATAATTTCAAATTGCAAACCTTTTTTTAGCTCTTGATTAAGCGAAGTATATAGGTACGTTCCTTTGTCTGTGTAATAAATATTTTGTAGGGAAGAAACGTTCACGTGTTCATACGATACCAACATATTTTATTTGTAGTATGAATATAATATTCCGCATTAGTGTCTATTCCAACTATTTTCTCCTACCATAAAATATGGTATATCATGCAGGTTCGTGAAAGAAAGTTGCCCGTCATCAAGTGATACGTGTGCTTCCTTTCGTGCTTATTGCATCCACTTGATCACCCTTTTAATGAAAGGCCGTTTATTTCGAACGGTATGCAGATTCGTCTGCTACAAGGTCACCATTATTGCTACAATTAATTTTAATCGGGTGAATGGATCGCTGCCGTCAGATAAAACGCTGTAACAGGGAACATGTTAATATATACATATTATATTTCCCAATTCGTTTCCTTCTGCCATTTAATTCATAATTTTTGTTTAGGACGAAAAAACATGGTTATTGTGAGAATTCGCAAAAAGCAAGTTTATCTTTTTTTTCTGATCTAAAATAAATTTTAAAAAACATTTTCTTTTTCGACTCGTTATCTCGTATATAGATACTTCGTAGAACAATACGGACCTACGGATTTGACAGGATGTGAGGTCCAATTATAGTCGTATTAATCACACAATCTTTTGCCAATGCAAAACAAATTGTTTAATTAAAGCTAGAGATTTGTAACGTTTCTTTCACCATGCAAGAATTCGTGCTTGTTATCCTCATAGAGCTTGAACGCGTTTCATTTATTAAACGAATTCCTGATTGAACGATGAATCGTCCCGGAGGGGTTGTTCGCGGCCGAAAAGAACCGGTTCGTTGGCAATTAATTCGATTCGGTACTAGGCAACCATGTATACGGCCGATGCTTCGGCATCGCGCGGCGTTGCGAAACTCGTGCAGACTAAATATCAGAAGTACCGTTTGAGCATCGGCCGGTTGGCCAATAGGTCGTATAAAATGAAATGTAGATGAAGCTTGCGACACCAGGAAGAGCTCGAAACGTTTTGATGAACAGAATCGTTGTAAAGCTGGATATTTAACTGCAGAACATAATGTTCGGGTCGTGGTTGAATTCCTTTGAAGCGATAGTATGTATAATATATAAACTCGTTAAACTGTGATATTTAAGTAATAGAATTTTGAGATTGAAATGTTGAAATTTTTGCATAGATGTTTGTAGTATTCCCTAAATAAAAGATGAATATAGTTTAATGAACGTTCCTTTAATTAATTAGTTTACAAGTTGTTCGTTTTTGCAGGATAAACAAAATTTTACAGTGTAATATATTTAGGTACTAATTTCGAAAATATCAATGGATCATGGTTGTAATTAACCTAAGAAATTCATAAACTTTTTATAAATAAGCATATACATACTATATGATAGTCGTTCGCCCTTTATGAAGAAAGTAAAAGTAAGTAAAGTATCAGTTACTATCAGTTTTTAGAAGTTATGAAACAAAGTTTCTTTGAGTGAAAGATATACTCGTGAATCTAATTCAAAATAATACCACTATGTGAGACTCATTTTAATTCATAAAAGAGTAACATGAAATGCGCTTTGTGTTTTAGAATGAAAAAAGATACTGTTAGAAAATAGTGATTTCTGTATGTTATGTAACTCGTGATGCACCAAATCCATTTTTTAAGTTCTGAAAATTATATAATTTTAAATATTTTTTGAACCATATATAAAACAATGAATTACGTTTAAAAAAATTTTTATTATAATGATAAAATGTTTTAATTTTTATTTAATTATTATTGTTGTAAATTTTCTACGTTTCAGAATTATAAATAGTATAAATATATATTTTAGGTTTGCAACATCATTTATCTATTTAAAAACTTATAAATCCCTCAACTATTATTTTAAAAGTATTCGAGTTTGAAATATCTTTATAATTACGAAACGCAAAGGTTTTTAACTTGATCAACATTGTACTTTAAAACACTAAAAGTTTTACACATTTTATGTTTATGTTTTCTTTTCCCCTCTCAAATATATTATATGTCAATGGACATTTAATTTAAGCAATTAAAAATTGAAAGCTCGAGCATTTTAATTTTACCATTTTATAATTGCTTTTCAATGTAAAATCATCACACTTCGATCGAATCGTTCTTTAAATTTTGTTGTAATTCTTTGTTTCGTTCTTGCCGGATCAGATTTCTTATTCTACCAATTATATCTTCCCGTTAATCGAATCCAGGCCCATCTCGAAGGAATCAAAAGCGCAGGATGGTGGTAGTCTTATTGCGTTGGCCATCATCGCGATTGGAACACAGCGAGGCAGTAATAGGCGATTTGCTACGCTCGCTATCGACGTCTGCCAATCGTGAGAAACAACTTCCCGGAATCAATATTCGAATTAAGGATGATTATTTCGTCCATTAATTGCGTTATTGTTGTGCGAATTCGCGTTCGTGATTGTTGATTCATATTCGAAAGGACAAATGATGTTTCGTTTCATTGAACAAGCTTTTAAAACATGTGGCTTCTTTTTACTTTCATCGAGATATTTCTTATCGGTAAGGCAAATATTGTGTGAGAAATTAATTCATTAATTAGAACGTTTATCAATCAAAGACCCTTTCTTAGCACCTATTGAACGTTAATGAGGGCGAATTCGCTTAGTTCTTGTAAATGTAGATATAGTAATGTATGTTTCACATAAATTTAATGATACAGGAAATGCGAGCAATACAAGAAACGTCTATATAGATGAGGTCCCATTAGATCGCAAATTTTTATGCGTTTATGAGAATTTTGAAAGTGCAAAAATGCGCAGAGTGCAAAGGAGTTGTAAATATATGTGCAATATTCAGAGAATGGCGTTTTCTCCACTGTTTAGCAGGTAAAATAATTTTCTATCTAGGTTCCATATCTTTAATTACACTCGTAAAAATGTGAATTTGCATAAAAATCCGCAGTATAATTATTACGTTTAAGACATTATTAACGTATATAAGATAAGTAGAGAATTTGAAAGTGTATTATGTGAAATGAATGATTACTTGTTTCAAGCCAGTTCAATACAAGAGGTTAATGTTGAATGATGAAGTATAACTTATTTTTCAAAGAAAATATAGTTAATACTAGGTTTCAAAATGCTTGGTTTTTTTTACAGATAAGAATATTATATTTCCAGTCATAAAACTTCTAATACTCGATTTTCAAAGATTTTCTACACAAAAATTCCCAATTTCTGTTTTGCTATTTTTCATACACCATCCCAATATCAAAATGTGTACTAAATTATCAAATTCTAATTTACTTGATTAAATTTAATTTATGTATTTCAAACTTTAATATATAAAATTGAATACAAGTCTCACTTTTTCATTAGACAAATTATTATAAATCTAAAAAACGCCTGATGAAAATCGGGAATACATATTTCTCTAGTTGAGTTCGGCCACTCTTTTTTAAGCTTTTAGGACCTCCCGCGTGTGAAAACACTTTCGTCCGGCTTCCTATCCCATGGTGCTTCGTGTTCACCCGCTTTTCCTGCTGTCGATTCCATCTCCTGTGGAATTGCCTGCAGGAATGCACGAAATCATAGTCCCTATCCGTTAATTCGTCTTCGAGAACCCTTCAAGAACTTCACCCTCACGGAGCGTCGATATGCCGCACTTAGGACCTTTCCACGCCCTCACCATACTACTCGATCTATCGTTGTGCAATTTCATTGACCAACATACACGATGGTGTGACGAGGAATCAATGGCGCTGGAATGAGATTTCGTTTATTCAATTTTTACCACGACGAAATGGACTTGTGAATAAAATGTTACCAAGTTCTCTTTGTTTCGCAATTGATCAGCGTTGTAGATATATGTACAAGGACAAAATATACGAATCGAGGAATTGAAATGTGGAAGAAAGGAGAATAAGAAATAATTGACACGTGTCTCGTAAAACTTTTACAAGTTAGAAGACGCAAGGCTGCATTCTTTTTGAAGGAGATGAAGATGACATAAGGTTCTCTCCTAGTTATACTTCGAGTTATAATTTTGTTAATAGATTTTGATAGACATTTATGTATTTTATTTATATTATTGATATCTACGTTCTTAATCGTTGCATTTGTAACTCTTTATGTTAGAAGCAAATCTGGTTTAGAAACACTCTAGAACACAATTGATAGTTTACCTTGTGGAAACAATGCAAATATTCATGCAATTACGTATCTCATGATCAGAGATATCATTTAATGATCAAGACGGAAATGCGGGATATGGTTTGAAAAGCTCAAGGTAAACTCCATGTCTTTAAAAGAAATCTGTATAAAGAAAAAAATCGTTCTCATTTAATAGGCAGACATGCTGTTCATTCTACGAACTGTTGAAAGTGGTACGATATTAAACTTGCTTGTAATAGTTTCTACATTACTCAGAAACAAATAACGTTTGAAATGATAAAATCAAAATGCCACACATATAATACAATATATGAAGTACAATTGGATATAATATATATTTAAAGAATATTAAAAGTGAAGAATATACATACGTTAAGAAAAAGATGTTTTTTAATTTGAAGAAGAATAATATGCTCAATTATTTGAAATATTTCATTTTGTGTAATGCATTCTTTGGATATATTAATTATTCACAAAATCATCTTTAAATTATATTGAGAGTAAATGGTTATCTTTTAAGATTCTTAAGAATTAATTGAATTTAGTCTACATGGAAACGTAATTCGATTTTGTTAATACCATTTCTAAAGGCAAAATTCAAAACAAACCACATCCTTGTGTTTTAGCGATTTAATTGAACCGGTGTATTGTTACGTTTATATTGAAATTTACAATCGTGAAAATTTGATTTTCACGAAACGCGAAACGGATATGTATATAAGCACAGAGGGGCCTTGTGCGGATTTGCATGAATGTTAGAGTAGACTCGATCGTGCATTAGGCATGCTCCATAATTCGTACTTTTGATTACGTGGTGTCATCAGTGGTTTATCGGCCACTCCATTGCCTTCCTTTTAGTTCACACAGCATGCAGAAACGATTTGTATGTTCTAGATCTCTTCTCTCATTTTTCTTCTCTTTCTTACCATTTCTCCTTTCAATAAATCCCTCCTTTTTGTAATTACGAACTTCGAAAGCACTCTAAACGCTATGCAACGAGGAGTCGTATCTTCGATCAAGTGCAAGATCGTATTAAGTGCATCTGAAAATTTCATTTTCTTTTCTTAGGAATGTCGAACCTTAAGAGAAATTTATTGGATAAAATTGTCTAGTTTAGACTCAACTGATAATTTCGACATAGAAGTTGATGAAGCTTTCGCCGAATTATTATACGCAGAATTTGGATCATTTTGTTTATGTTTTAATTTCGAAGTTTCACATGACTTTGGAATTCATTATATACAGTAAGTAAGTGAGATTGACTATTTAAATACTTATAAAATATTTGTAATGCAGAAATATTTAGATCATTCTGATTATTTCTGGTGGCCTCGATATTTGTTGTTCTACAAAGTTGTCCTACATATGTCTATTCCACCGTGTTTAAGATGTCTAATATTAAAGTTTTTATTTAATTTTTACATGTTAAGCAGTTTTCATTAAAAACGTGTTAAACATTCATTCCGCTTAACTTAAACAAATCCTACCCATTACTCAACAGCGTCGAGCAGAAAATTAACAAAAACGCCATGAATTTTTGGGTGATCACAGATAAAATGTTTCTCTCCGCTTCGCTCTATAACAGGCTAAGGGATATTATATCGAATTCACCCTTCGTTAATTGAATAGCAATTACCCTTTCGCAACATGAGCTATTAAACGTGACGTACGTAAGTTCGTAAGTTAGGAAAAAAAGAAAAAAAGGTGACGTTTACAAGGTGAAGAAAAGAGAGAAGACTAAAACAGCGTTTCACTTTCCCGATTTCAATAACGCGTCGATCTCACTTTCACCCTCGTGGGATCCCACGAGCGAGGGGAGGATGGTAAAAGGGAAAACGGAGTTCTTGCGGACCATGGGACACCATAATGTAATGATCCAGCTTGCTCCACGCGGGATGCGAATAACCTTGGACTAGCGGTATTGTGAGTAACTATAGCGGTATCTGCGGTTGGATCGGATTGCCTTGCGATCTTTGAGTTCCTTGAACTATTACGGCGCTGTTCAGTTATCGTTTGTTAAATGTTGTATTTCCTTCGTGTTGTGGAAAACAATCAGATGTTTAGAAATTAAAGTTTTATCTTGACTATAAGGTAGGAATTAAAGTTTAAATTTATCAAAGTAAAGTCAATAATATTTTTATTAGCCTTTAATATTGTAATAATTTATCATTATTATCGGTAATTTATTTATCTGTGTAATAATTTATAATTTCTTAACTTTTAGACATTAAAATATTGACTATGCAGGGATAAGTGGGTGACTTTGGATACAATAAAGCATAATCCTTTAGAACGACTTCGGTGACGGATGTTAACAGACTGAGCTGACTAACTTATTGTTCTGCACGCACGCTTTTTGATTGTGCTCACACACACGCGCGCGCATGTTTATATATATACAGACACTTCCTTTTTCCACACGGATCATAAACGTAGGACTCGCGCTTTGTTACTCTAGAACTGTAGTAGACTGTTGTAGACGAACACTACGGTTGCAGCGATAACATCAAAGTATGCTATCGTCGTCTACAACAAAAAACTAATCTTTAATTTGGTTTGAAAATAATTTAATTACACATTAGATTATAGATGGTTTATAAAGCATTATATGATATTGAAATTAATAATCGATAAACAATCTTCTGTCTCTTCATCTTTTCTTGCTTCGTCTTGCTAAAAAAATAGAAATTTGAATGTTTGATAACTCATGAACCAATTTGTGTATATTGGATCCACGTTGTTCCGATCTTGACGCGAATGAGTCACGAGGCGGAAAGGGAAAACCCGGAAGTCACGTAGCAAGTCACGGAGCGGCAACGGTCAGCATGGTGGTCTGACAGCGCAGACGTGGCGCGCACAGACGCGGAATAAGCGTGGACTAGCGGTACGATGAGTAAGTTAGCGGAATCTTCGTCTACGACGCAGCGCTTCGAGAGTCAGTGTAGCGAGTCCAGTTGCGACTGGACTCATCGACTCGTTCACAGACCGTCCACTAGTCAACGACTGGGCCACGGGCTGAATGGCGGTACACGTCGCTCATGGTGTGCCTATGGACTTTCACCTCTTTCGAGCAACTCCTCGACGCAACTCTCGCTTCCATTTCGCTATTGGTTGCGGACGACCACGGACAAGCCTTGCTGAATGGAGCGTCGAGCGCTCGATGCTAATGTTTCAAACGCTCTGCACGTAGTCTAAAGAACGATTGTTTCCTCAGATATTTCTGTCTCCCATTCCCTCTTCTTCCTTTCTTTTTCAAATACTATTTGTTTTAGAAATTTCTTTCTTTTTTACACGTGATATTTGAAGTAATAATTGTAGGTTTGACGATGATTCTTTAGTGAGTTTTCGGTATAACAGAAAGGGCTTTTTAAGTAGTTCAGTATTGCAATTATAATTCTTAATTGTAAATTTTCAAGATTGCCATATACTTTAGTTTTCCTCTTATCATACACATTACACATACGAAATACGTAATTCGGATTTTCGAATCGTACGTCGCAGTGACTCATTCGCTTTTCATAGCGATTACAATCTTCGACATCGGTAAGAATCAGACGACTCGAGCTCGTCTCACTTTCTAAACCTCGGTTCGGGACTCTCCGTGGAGATCCTCACGATCTAAAAGCAAGCCATACTCGCTCGTCTTACTTCTGTCACTGGATATTCGTCCTGTCCGTGTCGACGAGAATTTTTCTAGGCCTCGAAGACGTTCATTAGACGTGTTTTCTTCCACGGCTCAATTTCGTTTCATCGTTCAAGACATTTCGATGCTCCCACCTCTTTCTATGAGAATCCACGTTCTTTGGAGGACTGTGATTACACTTTGATCGTGGTCATCAGGCTGAGAAGTGATCAATATGAGATCACAAATTGTCTGTTGATCAATCATTTTGTCTTTCAACAGTTCGTATAAATAGCATTCTGCTTTATACAGAGTGTTTTTGAAATCGTGGTAGGTACAATGGAAAAGGTGATTTCTGATATAGAAATAAGTCAGAAATATAGAATAAAATTTTTTCTTATAGAACCCCATTTTCGAAAAGATCGAGTTTATATATTTGTTAAGAACGTATGCTCCTTTCCGATTGTATCACGATTTTGGGACATCCTGCATATTTCTGGTGTATAAAGAACGGATATTATTCCGAGCATCTGTCCCTAAATGGTTGTTTATCTAACTGTTTATCGAATGAAATTATGGCTGATCCGTAATACATGATTTCTCTGAACCATGATCTTTAAACAATTGTTGGCGCGGCAAACGAAAGGGCGCAGTCTCATCGACCGTGACATTAGTCACGGATCCGTATAACTGCAACGAAATCACTCTCTACGATTTATCTACGACGTTGATCACCTTCGAACAATCTAAGAATATTCCCGCATTATAATCAGCGGTCCGCGATCCCTTGCGTCTACTACTAAAAATCGCGTGGTATCATTGCGTCGAATCTCTCCGTATAACGATGCTTATGCAAGCTACGCGAGCTAGAGCAATTAACTGGGTTAACAGGTGCGATATACGAGTGATGTTTCTAGCGTTTGCATTTACGTCTGACGATTGAGAACGCACAAGGTATCGAAGGACAAACATCCAAGCAGTTTTATAGTACATGAAACTATTCTGTAAGCGAGCAGGAGATGATTCCTTGTTAAAAAATAATTAAAGATCTAAAAAATATAAAATATTTGATGTAATTTTCAAAATACCTAACGTAATTGGTCATGTAATCGAACGCGTTCAATATCGCCGGACTCGTGGCTATTTTCAAAATATAAATACTTTTATCGAAACTATTGACACCACTTGACTGGGCATCATTTCCATCCCTAATTAACACGGAAATCGCGTTCAACGTTGTCTGCCGCTTTTAATTTACTATTGACGGCTATTAGTACCTACTCCGACAGGTTATTTTGAACATAAATGGTGAAAACGTGTTCGTAGATATTCCAAATTAAATGCTTTTTATACCCACGTCGAATATTAAATAAACATTAACGAACAGTTTTTTCTTGTCACTTTCGATTTAACAGAATATTTGATGTGCCTCGTCCCTCCGTTTCTTTTATGAAATAGCTATTTTAAATCTTTCGATTAAAACGTGTTAAATACTTGATATTATTTATATCGGATTCATCGCGTTTCCCTACTGTTCGATCTTCACCGTTCCTACTCTTGAAGATTTTTTCTGTGGCCAGATTATCCACGAACATCGTGGAATACATTATTGACACCGCAGAATTTTATTTTATTTTATTATTGAGCGACCGAAGGAAGGAGAACGTTGCAACGCGTCGGTAGCCGCGCGTGGCCGATAGATCTCATTTCATTTTTCGTACCTCGGAAGAGTTCTCCGTTCTCGACGTGCGGTTGCAACTACGTTGCACAACCGTTCTCATAACCGGTCGAGCATAACTTCGAGCGAGATCCAATGCTGGCTAATTTTATCCTAGGCCTGGAACCTAGCTGGCTGCATCGTCTGTTTGTTGACTAGATCGTATAAGTATTATGCCATTGCAATAAACTTTCTCCCCGAGGACGATGCATCTGGCCTTACTAGTCGGAGTTCTACGTGCCTCGTCCAATAGAATCATTTGCTTCAAAGTAGAAGCTCTTTTTTCCCTTTCTTTGCATCAAGGAATTATCACTTGTGTTGTTACGTTCTTTGAATACTCTGCTCATGGATTACCCAAATTTAAGAAAAGTATGAAATAATCATTGGTATATATGATTTCTTGTTTATGAAAATTCGAGGATCGCGTCAGGATCGAAAGGATGATAGTTCGCATATTTAAGTTTAAGAGATGATGTTTAACATTAAGTAACTCAAGATTGTAGCGTTGCTTTTGACTGTTTACTTGAATGCGCTGTTGTAACGTTTGAAGTACATATGAAGATTCTAAAGTCCAGGTCATAGAACGCCGAAGACAAACTCTTTTCTTCAGACTTCTATTTTCGTCGCACGCTTTAATGTAACGATTAATGAAGTCAATGAGCTGCGTTAAGTGGCTTTGACGGAAACAGCGAGGTCTTGAATAGTTCTAACACCAGCGTCGAAATAATTCTCTACGAAATGACTCTCCGAAATGACTCGAGTATGATGTCCGACACGAAACGTGGCTCAGATGTGAAGTTTGACGAGGCAGTAGTTAACGAGGAGCACAGATTTTTTCCAGGTCCGATAACTTTCTATCGTGCAAGTTTTGTTCTGGATTTAGGAAGTTCTTAACGTTCGCCGTTTAGAGAAAGGAATTACTTTTTCTTTTTGTCCTTTTTTCCAAGAGTCTTACAAAAAAAGTTGGAGACCAAGAAATACGGAAAATTCAGGCCTAACGGATTGGAATAGATATATTAAATACATTATAGAGAACCGCGATTTAAGAGAAACACTCGAGTTTTCATAGTTGATAACTGTATTTATAAAGTACATATATTACAAGAAAAAGAGACAGAAGAATAAAACAGTCGAGAAATACAACTATTCTTTGTTTCATTGGTGTCATTTTCGGTCTTGTGAATGTCGTCTGTGTGATATTGAAAAATTCGATGCAAAGTTCGCCGCATTAAAACACGGGGTTTACCGCCGCAATTTCGGCTCAGAAAGAGAACCAATCGCGGGAGTTCTTTTTTCGCAGTCATCGTCTCGGTAGCTAAATTAGTTTTATGTGAGCGTAGGAAAGAGAAAAAAAAGAAAAAAGAGGATCCGTTCGGAATGGAGTATACAAGCGTGCTAGCCGTTCGAAATGTGCGGTCGCCGTACACTCCTAGTCTATCACCTGCGATTCGTTTCTTCGAACTCGGTCACCGTAACTTAACGAGAAACATTAATAAATATTAAATAACGATTTACCTCAAAATTATAAAAATATTGGAGAAGAAGGAATAATGTTAGTCTCGCCTAATTAACTAACTTAGGGTTTCTGTAATTCGTAAATTTCTATTTTCTTTTCAAATCCACGCCGCTGTCGGTCCATTTACACGGCAAACGTAGGCGTATATCGATTTATATTTCATTAATAATAAAGATGCGATGAATGAGACGAGTGACGTTCCGACCTTATATAACCACGAGGTCACTGACCCTGATACACTTTCTCCAACGAGAAGTTATCTGTCATAAATACAGATAAATATTCGTATCGTTTGACAAACAAAAGACAGTCAGCGTGATAAAGCATTTGTTATCTCTATCTCCTTCTTCCTTATTATAGAATGTGTAGGTGTAGGTATCTTAAATATACGGATGTAATTTTGGAAACTTCTGATGTGATTTACGAGACCGATTGTCAAAATGGCATTACGTGCATGTTTTTGTATCATTATAGAGATAACAAAATTGAATAGAGAGAGAATAATTACAGCGTAAATATTAAACTAAATAAGCATAAATATTCATACATTTATATAGTAACCATCTTTCCTTTTTGCATAGTCGCCGTTACAGCGCTATAGTGGAGCATGTACAGAGATTAATGTATGTCGGAACGAAGAGATTTTACAGCGAATAAAATTTCAGTACTAACTATATACTAGATAGGTTCTTACATGCCGCATTGTATTACCTACTACTACATACTACTAATAGTAATAATAATAAAAATAATCATAAGAGCCAACTTAAACGTTTGCCATCAATGAAAGGCTAAACTCTCGTATGAACTTGTAAGCCTGAAGAAATCTCTGCTACGCTCGTCACTTTCGTCTCTTCCTCGATCGACATGTTCTCGCGTGTCCGCGATCGTACTGTGGAACGTTACATATCACTCACGCCGGATAAAATTACACCGTGGGAGCGATGACTCGAGCATAAAAATACACCGAAATGCAACTCTGGTCCGCGTGCATCCGTGCGCGTATCTCGAGACAGGGCCCCTCGACGCGCGAAAACACGCGGCGACGCACGCGAAACGCACGCGCTGCCTGAATGGGACGTAATAGAATTTACGAGTCGAGGAACCGAAAGCGGGCCAACTGCGCGGCTACCGATCGGGGAAAACGGAAATTTCCATGAGGTCGTCCGATACGAACCGATACCGTGCATTTCATGGACAACTTGGTGATAAAGGGACCATTGGTGATCGTGGCTGATATTGGGAGGTAAACGATGTAGGCTTTAGGAGGTTAGAAATGATTTTGTGAATATTAGGAAAAGAGGATTTCCGAAATTCTGTTGCACGTGAAATATAGTTACTGGAGAGTTTGATAATGCCAATGGTAGGTATATTAACCTATTAACATATTAGGCACTGAAGTTAGCTTCCATTTTGTTCAGACTGAATTTCTTATGAGAAGATTTATATATCATAAAATACATATTTTTATCCCTGTTTGTAAATTAAATGTGAATTTAAACATACCGCGTGTGTATTTAATGATAGTACTGTTTATGAAGAGTACCTCCGTTTGTGTTATATGTTTGTTTATGTATCGTCGGCCTGATTTTACAAGTGACAAGATTTAGGAAAACCTGGCGAATAGATTTTTGCTTGCTTCACTTTACAGGCAGCTAGAATTCTTATATCCATTAAACATTGACATTACTTTGTTATATTATTTTTATCTCTAGTACTCGTAATGACTTGTACTCTTAAATCCCGGAAACGTTCAGTGCTGTCAACAGTACACGATGTTGGTGCGTACGAAAATTCACGGAAAAGAATCGCGCGATGAGCAGCAAGTACCGCAATGGTAACAGGCTGAGTTTCGACTCGATGCGAAGAGCAAATGAGTATTCGGCATTAAAAGCAGGGTCATTGACTGGTGGCGGTGGTTATACATACAGACGTATTCATCTCGTGTATCCACACGGTCACACTGGAGGGGCCGTCTTTACGCGTGGAAGTTATTAAAAGCCGAAGCAAATGGCGAGAAAAAGCGACCGGCTTGAAAAAGGAGCCGAGCGTTACCGTCTTTCTGCCGAGTGTCACGGCTCTTTGCCCTGAAACTCACGGTCCCTACCTGAAAGGAAGAAGCAAACGCGTCTCTTATGCTTCGGCTGAAGCCGCCGCGCCGCGCGGGCTGATTCCTTCTGCGAATGAAGAGAGAATAGTTCGAACATTGTTTCGAGGAAGTTAAAGCTTGGCATTGGTTTGCCAATCGTGTAGCTTGGTTGTTCTGCGATAATCGAGGCGTATTAGACCCAATGCAGACGAGCGGATTGTAACAAGTCGCCGCAGCGACAGCGGGTTGGAAGAACATGGCAATACATATGTATGTATATCCTTCTTTTGTGAAATAGAAAAGCTTTATTTTTCTGTTCTTCCAACATCGCCGATTTGCCGCAAACCGTTCGCCTGAAGCAAGCCTTAGGTTGTTCAAAAAAAGATCGAGGCGTTTTTTATATTTATCATTTTAGATTATTTGCAATGCTATTTACAACTGATGATTAAACTAAAATATTATTTATTCAAATGCTTACTTTTTATTTGTATATCAAATAAAATTTGTCCAGATCTAGTGCCCGACTCGAATCCGAGATATACGCAATGAACGCGTTAATTCACAATCCTTTTGATCGTGAAATTGGGCAAACCTTAACCTTTAAATGGACCGGCTATGAATGCCGGGAATGTAGTGCAACAACCTTGCCAATGGAGGGAATTTAATCTCGACCACGCTTTCCTTCCCGTCGGATAACAGACTCGGCAGAGAAAGAAAGAGAGAGGCACTTGACAATAGACCTCGCTGTTGCGGTCAGCTGACTGTTCCATAAAAAAAAGAAGAAAAAAGAAAGAAAGCACTAAGATAATCCTACCGCAGCGGTGATAACAGAGCAGCTTCGCTTGCCTGTTTCTAGACAATGAATTTTATTCCAATTCGATGGTATCCGATTAAACATTTTCACTCTCGCGCTGTATCATATTTACTTCTACGCGCTTTCAGAAAGATCAATTTTTTTTAAAAATATATGATAATGTTTGCGATACCATAACAGTTTTGCATTTTACGCAAGACGAAAGTCACTAGCCATTTTTTCCTCCTCGATTGAAACAAGCGTAAGGTGCTCTAGAAATTCCAAAACCCCGTTGCAAACTACATGCGTCCATCGATGCTTTACGAGCTTGAAAGCTTTGCAGGGCTTCTGAAGTGCAACGACACTATGTTGCCAGTCACCGCGACCTCTTTTTTTTCTTTATACAACACGAAATTTCTTTCAATCCGTATTGTATCTTGCACTGTTATTTAGCTGCTGGCAAACTTGTCAATGTAGAAAGAGTTTCTTAACAGATAGAACTCTTAAAATATATACATGAGCTTAGAGGACTAAACTGCATGAAGTGCGTAAGCATATGCTGCGAACAGCATACATAGAAAGAAAAATCGCTTGAAAGGATTAATCGATTCAGATGTCAGTAATTTGTAACATGTCCCAATCTTCTCGAAATATCAAAATAATAAGGAAGAAAAAAGGAAAAGTAGTTAATTCTTTAAGATATTTAATTGTATAATTATACAGGAAATTACCAGAGGGATGACCATTACCCTTTACGTGTCATTTTTACAAGGTGTACAGAAAGAAAGAATGTGAACACGATCTTTCCGATACCTGTACGTTGTCGTTCGAAGATGGACGCAGATAACTCGATGTTACGTCGATAGCTATATTAAATGTTGAGTTGAATTTTCATGACGCATAATGAATCGTTGCTAGCGGGTTAACTTCGGGCAACTTTCACCGCCGCAGGACCGCAATAAGTTATGCATTTTGCGCGTGCAATCATGGTATCACCAGGAACGAGAGCTGCCTGTACGATCTGATACATGACGACTTTGCGGCTTGCGTAACCACCTATGGTTCATGCACCTTGGCCTGTCGAGGCAACGGCCTGCCGCTTCTTCAACGTTCTTCTTCAGCGTTTTCCTGCTTGCTCGAATGCGTAAAACGTTGGTCGAGGACATGTAGAGCAAAACTAGAACAAAAAATTGTAAAAGATTTATCAGGTAAAAGATAGTAATGTAATAAAAACAGGAAGAGTTTGTTTGTTCACTTAAAATGCCAACAGATTGCGTTTTACAGTCCAGCCCCAAGAGATCAACGAAGGTCCCTGTGTATCGGTCCTGGCAATTTTATTCTCTCCCTTTCTCCTAAAAACTAACGGAAAGATTCTGACAATTGCTTGAGGCGTTTGCATGGTTTGGATCTAGAGCGGACTATCAACTTTCAAAAATGCAGTATCGAGTAGTTCGTATCAACGAACACATCGTTCACCAATAACTCTCTCGGCGAGGAGAGCGCTTTTCTATCTTCATTTTCATTTCCTCAATTTTTCTTCGATCCTGTCATGACTCTATTTAAAAAGGTTTTAAGAGACATAATTTTGTGGGAAATTTGATACCGACGAACATTTCAAACTAATATTACGGAAAATACCTATAACTCTATTGTTAAGGCAAACTGAAAAGATACGGATATTGGAGTTATTTATTAATGGCCGAGGTTAATCTTTATTGCCCTTTTAATCAATCTAGAAGAAAACGTCAAGGACGGAATTGATATTAAAAGATTTGCAAATAGGAAATATCGAAAGTATGGTTTCAGCCATTTTAGAATATATTTGGAATTGAAAAATACCATTATTACATACTTCGCAATAGGATAGAAATCTATGTTTTTATCCCTCTGATTCTTCTCAAAATCATTGATTTATTTAGCGGTGATCTGTATCTTTGTCCAATCTTGTCTCTGACGTTTATGTAGAGAATATTGCAGAACAGAGGATCGATCTTCCTTATCAAAATGTTTCGTGATCCGGCAGCTACGATGAGGATCATGGCATTCGTGACTCGTGACATGGAAGACAAAGTATAAAAGAAGGTTAGCAAACCACGGGATGTCTCTTTCAGACTCTCTTCATTTTCATCTTTACATACATGTACGTACGTACGTAGATCTGCTTTAGTAAGTACATTATGAGTGTAACTTTGATTTTTTTTATATTATAATGAGCAAACAGTGGATGGAAATAATAATAATACTCTGAAACTAATGATATTTAGACCCATGTTCATTAGGATATTATTCAAAATTTCTCAAATTTCATTAATCGTCAACAAGATTGATCAGTTATGTAAAATAAAGTACTGCGATCTTCTCTTCTCTTTGTTCACTTTGCTTAACGGTTGTGCGTGCACGCGAACAAATCGTGAATAGGTCTTAGCGTGCAATTGCATACGTTCTCGCACGCACAGGATGAGTGCGTGCGTCGCGCGTACGTCTATACTCGTGCATAGGCGCTGGCGCGGGCGCGCGCGCGAGCAGACACCGTGTAGAGTGTAGAGTGTAGAAGGTGCCGTGTCACGTAACCGACGGGCCAGGACGTCGCGTCGTAACAGTAGGTCAGCAGTGAAAGTGGCTAGGCAGCGAGATGATTGCAATTGCACCGCAACCGGGGGAGTTTAGCGGCACGCTTCCTGGTGTCAACCGACTACCGGCATGTCGCGATTACTCTCGGATAATCACCGATTCTTTGTCCGGGAAATTGCTTTCTAAACGCTCCTTCCGACGCTCTGCCTTTCTGACCCGGGTTATTGAACCGTTCTCTATGAGCTCCACTTTTCACACAAATTACAATTTGCCAGAACATGCTTTTGCAAGTTTCGAATTACGTACTATCGTGTACTTATTTGTTTGTTTTTAATGTTCATATTTATACTAATTTACATAATTTATTTTCAATATTATTTCAATATTATTTCAATATTATTTCGATATTTCAATATCATTAGCTACTGAAGTAACTGCCAATTCTTTTAATGTAAGTCGAAAGCCGAAATTACCTGGGATATTTATTATAGTAAGAAGGCATGAAGTACTCTCAAGCGTCTCATCTTTGATGAGCCAGACATCGGCATGCAAGGGTTAACCTATTCAACCTGCTACGCAGAAACATTTCAATCGGCTGTCGAATCGTTAATAACAAGAAACTATTACTGTTAAAAAGAGGCCGCAATGAGCTGCGCCGTAAATCATAAATCTAAGCATTTTATTCATTCACGTCCGTGTGTATGGGCGCGAGTTCGTAAATAAGAAGAAAGTACAAAGTCAATTCTCGGATCGTTAATCATGCCGCGCCCAACTATAGGAGCTCGTGACCGATGACAAATCTAATGAAGAATGTAAGTACACAGAGCAGTGTGCTTAAGCGAACAGTGGTCACCGAGAAACAGTGTATATGATTCGAGGATACCGTGAACAAATGTTCCTTCGTTCTGTACGTGCGGCTTCATAATTCATTCTCACCTAAGGCTTCCTAATCCTCGGTTCCACCGGGAACTAGTTCGAAAAATAGTCTCGACGGCAGAAGAGAAACGATATAGAAAGGAACGTCCTTCGTAATATGAATTCTTTTCTCTTTTTTAAGCGACTGATTTCTTCTTCGAATTTGTGGTTGGCTTTCCACATATGTAGGTGACTTTGTTCAATCTTCCATGAGAGTCGCGGATAGCTGAGACGCAGGCGTATTTTAGAAACCGGAAACCGGAACAAGAACTGGCTTTAAAACTTTCCACTTTTTAGTGTTACCTAAAAGTGCGATAAAAGAGTAGCTAGATAATAGATAATCTTTTGAGATTGAAAGATTAATTTTCAATAGCGAAAAAATCATTAGCTGTCATAGTTTTCATTTCAGGATCATATTAATACAAAGAAATTTTTATAAACATAACTTCAAATATGACCTTTACCTTCAGTAGGGAATTTTTTTTTTAAATCAAGATACTCATAATGTATTTAGATAAAATTAGGTATTAATAATGGCAAATATAAAGTGGGTAATAGTTTATTATCGATTCACCAAGTCGATTTATAAAATTTATAGAATAATGCGATTTTTTACAACTCTGCGATTTTTTCACGTGTACACAATGGTGGACGAAATTATTTAGTAGCTTATCGTCTGTCAGCTATGACCACGACCCGATACCAATTCCTCAAACATTTGCGTGTAATCGTATCGATATTCTATTTGCTTTGCCGGATAAACGTAACCTGGCTATGAATATGTGTAACTATGCTCGTCGATGGCTCTAGGAGGAACTTCGAAATTCACCGATCGATCCAAGTAAACTATTATGTTCGGCGTTCGGCGGACCGCAGGAAGTTGTAATTCCCGTGGAATATTGACGATAGAGGATCTTGATTTACCACTGTCGCTAACTTGTGAAAGATCTAATTACGTTATGCTTTAAGATTATTATAATACCTGTCAATCAATTGCTATTGTAGTAACTTATAATAAGAATTTTAGAACAATTATTTCAGATTCCAAGTACCACCAACCTTAACATTATGTTAACTTCAAACTAAAAATCAATAAAATCAAATCTTTTTACATCGAAAATTCTACTCCTCATCTATACCCCAATCAACATTTAATAATATGTTGCGAACAACTAACGAATTATTCCATTATAACAACTTATAACATTATAATTATTCCGTTATAACAACTACGAATGGATTCCATAATTACAAATAATACAGAAAATAACATTCCCGACACAAATTACATTACTGTATAGCACCATTGCATTAAAACGTTCAAATAGCAAGCCGATGCAAAAATAATGTTCATTATCAAAACGCTTCTGTGCTTGAAACGTTCTTCGAATTGCCACTGGGAAGTGGAAACAGTGATCACGATAGAGGAAGTTTGTAATTACAAAGAATCTGACTTAGAAGACAACGTGACTGGCGGGTAGCAAACAAATGGAAAGCAAGCGAAAGAAAGATTGTACGATACGGTCATTCATCATATTACTAGGTTAATGGCGACGATAAATGAGAGCTTTGTCGATAGGTGTACGTGATGTTATATGTGTAACTGCTTAAGTATGTTCATTTCTATTTCCATTCATACACCCAATTGTGATATCACTGATAACATTCGATCGTTTCTGATTTCTTTTTGATCCATTATACTATTCTCTTCCTGATTTTCTTCTTAATAGACACATGGATTTTGGATTTAATTCTCGCAATGTTGAAGTATCACAGTGTATAATTATAGCTATTATCTTTTTTTGATTCTTCGTTCCTTTTCTTATTTCGGTTGTTTCGTAGAGGTATCGTATCTTATTTAGCATATAATAGGAAATGAATTTTTAGATTTTTTAATTGATTAAGTTTTTGGAAGTTGAAAGCTGAATAGGGAAACAACAACATATGAATTTTTTTTAAGGCTAGTAATTTATAATTTAATAAAATAAAATTTTCCTTTCTTGTTTTTTTTTTTTTAAGAGAAATCGTAAAATATCAGAACATTTTATAGTGTAAAAACGATGATCGTCCGACTGTGAAATTTCATTAATTTAAATGAGCGTAAAACCAGGACAAAGAAAAATAATTCTCAAACTGTTAGAAAGTTTTCTAATGCAATAATAATTTCGTGTTTTGAAGAGTTCGTATGGATATGCCAAATAACTAAAAATAGCATTAAAGCAATTTCAATAATTTTAATAAAATCCTTCTTTTTTTCTTTCTTTATTCAAGTTTGTTTAACTTTAAAACACAGAGTATTATGATAAACAAATAATTTTTCAAAAGAGAAGTTCTTATTCTCTGATTCAGCAAAATCTGCTTAAGATTTCCAATGATGTGCAAAATATCTTTTGTCTTCTGATTTTTTGAAAACGAATAGGTGATATACTGAATTCATCACAAATAATAAACTTAAACAAATGATATACCGAAGTAACAGTGATCGTTAAACGAGTATTTACATTAATATCACAATTACTTTATACAGAACTTCAGTGGAGGCATCGTATGCCCCAATATTCAAGTGTCTTGGCACTCGTAAATCAAGGAACGTCGCACAAGTGCACCACATGTACGATTACACTCGATGTAAGAGTACATACATTTGGTGTGTCTGCAATCATATATCCCGACCCACCGACATCGGTTGTAATGTCTCATCAATGTTGCACGGGCACCCAGTCTGCTACGTGTTCCTCGTTCTCCATGGTATAAGGATCGAGCGTTCTCGCAAGAAGTTACTACTTTCCGCCATCGTACAAAAATCGTTTCCAATATAATCGATCGAATATTTCAAACTCTTTCGACAAGCTTGTTAACTTCTTACCTTACACAACAATGACAATGAGCCATATTCGTGACACAGATTAAACATAATTGCAATTTGACAAAGACAAGTTATATCTATGACACAGTTTAGTTTGAATTTTAACTTGAGTTTCGATGCTTTATACTGAAATCAATTACTGTAAAATAAAAATTTGTGACGAGAGGTTAATGATAAATTTTCTATTATCATTAGGACGCGACTAATTTTCTGTATTATATGTATTATATCATGTATTATGTTACATATTTACATATATCATGCTATAAAAATTAATCTAATATAAATTCATTTAATGATATACATTGTAGTTTCCTAAGTTTTCCTATAATTAAAGGTACTGAAATATCGGAGTCCCTGAAACTCTCTGCTGGGTTGTGGTAATTAAGTAAAAATTCGAGATTCTTTTACTTTCCTTAGCGACAAGTGGTCTGTATCGAAGGATAAACCTGGAATTAAGTAGCTGGTAAAGGATTCGTAATTCATAATGTTATGATTTAAGATAACTATGGAAATACTAAACTAGAATTTCTGTGAACAGTAGTTCACAGTAGTTTACAGTAGAACAGTTTAGTAAAACGGAGTAGGTCTACCGCGTAAATTGCCGTGTGCATCGAACAGAATTCCGACTCGATGGGATCAATTTTGGTGACCAGTGAATCATCGCGGCCGATTGGCAGTGTGTCAAAAGTTTGCATAATCAGTACCGAGAATAAATGAACGACCCGCGGCTAGATAAGCGCCGAGACGCGAAAACGCGTTTACATGAAATTAGTAGTGCGCCTGCTAAACATACGGTTAGCTTTTTAAATAAATATTATCGTTATCGAAGTGCGTTGAAAATGAATCGAGGCAAATCTTGGTTGTGAATAAGTCGAAACAGACGTGTTGTCTCATATGAAACAAGATAATTTTCATGAAAGCAATTCAGAATAGATAGAAAGATGTAGGAAAGTTTTATGTATTTAAAAGGAGAAGTTCTAAGAGGAAAATAGAAAAAAGATACAAAACTCAAGCTACGAGTGGTTACATAATAATCAATAATATTCAAAAGATAGAAATAACGAATATTGCCTATATATTATATTGCCTAAGTAACGAATAAATGTTCTTAGTGATATATTTTAAGGAATTGTAAATAACAAACGTTATATCGTACCACTTAATGCACTTGCCTCCTGAACGCGAACGCTAGATGGAGAAAGGGCAACGGTCGTTTCAAAACGGGCATCCAAATCAAGCATAAATTTTAGCTCGTCAATTAATGAAAGTTAACACGAAGCAAAGAAAGGGTGGATAGGAGTAATGTACGAGCGCTCCATGCATCCCTTTTCTGGTCTTCCTGAATGTTTGTTCATTTTTTCCGCTCAGTGCTTGCTCCCTGTGTCTCCCTTCTCCGACCTCTAGCCCCTCTATCCCTTCTACCGTAACCTCCCGCTCCTTCCTTGGGCCGGAGTAAGGACGGGCATTGACCTCCACGCGGTGTATGGAGCGCTGCACCGAAATACATCGTTGTTGCTCGCACATGCGTCGCCTCTCTCGACTTCTCGCTCTATCTCTGTCTCTCTTTCTCACTCGTTTTACTCCGTGTATATAGTGTATAGTGTGTATATGGTACACCGCCTCTCTTGCGTTCCTTCTTTCGATCACCCCGTGCTTCGTCTCCCTTTCGCTCTCTCTAGGGATACATGGAAAAACCACGAAGGGCGTGAACACGTCGAAACCGGATTCCTAATAATAATAATAATAATAATAATAATAATAATNAGTAGTAGTAGTAGTAGTAGTAGTAGTAGTAGTAGTAGTAGTAGTAGTAGTAGTAGTAGTAGTAGTAGTAGTAGTAGTAGTAGTAGTAGTAGTAGTAGTAGTAGTAGTAGTAGTAGTAGTAGTAGTAGTAGTAGTAGTAGTAGTAGTAGTAGTAGTAGTAGTAGTAGTAGTAGTAGTAGTAGTAGTAGTAGTAGTAGTACTAGTAGTAATAACAACAACAATAACAACAACAACAACAATAATAATAGTGACGTGTCTGGGTCCATCATAAGCGGAGTCGGCGTACACTTGTTTCGTCATTTCGGCTATGACTATTTTTAGCGCCCACAAACATTTCGGCCAATGAAAATATAAAACGGAACGCAAATACTTCTCCCCTCGGCGGACAAGGATCGACGCGAAAGATTTCTCGTAATAGCGGTCAGGGTGACTCGAGTTTCGCGCCATGTAAACACGTTGCCAGCGTGAAAATGACCGGAACGCTTGTGACACGATGACGTTTCACGTTCACTTTGTGCCTGTCAGTTACGAAACACGCGGTAGTCTTCGTTCCTGGGAAGCAAGGAACACGACATTTCGGACCTACGCCAACAAAACACAACGAGTCTACGGTACAAACGATAAAAAAAAAATAAAAAAAATGATAGTTGTCTCCTAACTTACATAGACAAAAAGATTTCACTTGGTCAGTGTTCGTGCACTCGTTAAAAGAGCGTTACGAGTTCGGCAGCTGCCGGAGCGGGTGGGTACAACAATCGTTGCATTATGGACGCTGCGACTACCGAAAGGCCGGGTTCAACGGCCTTTCGATGCACTCCGAAACTCCTTTCCTTCCGCTCCTTCGCCCTCCTTCTACGATCGATAAAGCCTGACCGTGAAAACGCGACGAATGTGCACGACGACGCGACGTCCAGTCGATTCTCAGACTCCCCTCTTCCTAAACCGCCCTTCCTCGTTCTCGTTCCCACTTGCGCACGCTACGGCCCTAACCTTCTTGTTCACTCGTTCTCTCTTTAACCTCCTCGTTTTCCGTCTATCTGTCACTGTTTTACTCGCACGTGCGCCGTGCGCCGGCTTTCGCCGACAACTGACAGCCGTTCGGCCATCTCCGGTGATTCTCGTCGCTTTTTGGCTGTGCAGGCGGTGTAATGTCGCTGCAATGTGGTTTCGCGAGTGTCAATTGAATTTTTTTCTTGATTATCACTTTTCAACGAAAATTACCGTTGATACCGAACAGCTAAATCTGATTCCTGAATATTATCAATCGACGTGAATTCAAGGAAAGAAACAGATGATTGAACCAGCCAATTCGTGTGTATATAGGGAGTGTGTCGACGGACGCGGCCAGCAACGAGGTGGACTGGGACAGGTCAAGAACCTGGACTATAACGATACAAGAGCAAATCTTACACTCTAATGAGTTGTAGACAGGAATGGCGTTTCATCATGTCATTGACGTTTGCTTAAAAGGGTTGCTTTTACAACCCGAATCCGTAATGACACTGTCGAGATATGCCAAAGAGTAGGTGTACAGTGATAAGTTACATTGCAAAGCTGCTATTGTATAATTCTTAATAATGTATACATACGTATGTATAATCCTG
Organism: Bombus confusus; assembly: GCA_014737475.1. Taxonomy (NCBI): domain Eukaryota; kingdom Metazoa; phylum Arthropoda; class Insecta; order Hymenoptera; family Apidae; genus Bombus; species Bombus confusus. Next base: position 242,722 of record JACXIV010000022.1, on the reverse strand, counting down.
AAGCAGGTGTATTTTATGTCAAGTAACAATAAAAATGAATGAATTACCCGATTCCCCTTTATCGGTGTTATCGTATATCCAATGAAAACAATTTATTGCGTTATCGATCATGCATCATCGTCGAGCATCCCTTGTCGATTTGAACGCATACTATATAACATTAGTTAGTTTGTCGTGCTACACGCATTAAATTTTAAACAATCATCGTATATTCGATAGAACATGAATTAACCAAGTCCGTTATCTTTTGTTTTTCATTTGATTGGTCCATATTTGATACTATTATCTGTTATATACCAGATCTTACCAACTAATGCAAGAATTGTTTCCGTGTCAGGTTAGGGCAGCACAATTCGAATAATGTATATAATTGCTCGATTGTGTAGCCACTTCAATAATTTTTGCCACAACTAAAAGGGGAAGTCCGTTCGAGGGGGTTTTTTACAATACATAGTGGTTCTTTATCAGTCTGCCACGACCTTCAGAAGTATGTATTTCGTAATCACTATCAATCAATGCATCACGACATCTAACGATTCTCTCGCATTACATGCTTTTCTGCGCATTTTCAATGTGCGTCATGCGTTACCGAATTGCGAATTGGTTTATTCCGTCGTGTGTAACGTCAGTTTTTTCATGCAAGTATATCCTCCTTACGCGGCTACTTTTCGTGTTTGTTGTGTAGAAAGTTTGATTGAGGCAGTTTGACCAAGGTTTTTAATAAAATTTTGTAAAAATTTTAATAATATCACACTAAAATTCTGAAACTATTGTACAGACAATGTGAGATAAACCAGCGAGATTGTCTCGGGGTGAGCCGATTGTCAGTTTTTTGGCGAGATCAAAGGTGTCTCGCAGTTCCAGCTATGTACAGACAGTGCAAGGCATGCCTCTCAAGGCAGCTTCGGGGTTCTACCTTGTACTTTCTGTACATAGCTTAGAATATATCTCCACACTGAAGAAATAATGTACAACTTTCTACAAATGTTTTAATAAATACCAATTTGCCGCACATATTTATAAAATAATTTAATTTCGTCGTCCGTAATAAAGTTATATGTCACAACAAAATCTATTCAAAAGCTCGTTAACTGTTATTAAAAATAGTTTTTATCGCGCAAAAGCAAACTCTGATCATCTCATAGCAAGTGTGTATCTGGTACTACTTTTACCTAAAAATGGTATCATCCTTGAAACTCGAAAAAGCTGTGGTTGTCCCAAAGCCCGAAACTGGTCCACTAGTAACCATACGTTGGTATAACATATGGACAGCAGATAATGTATACGACTTGCATCGTGATGCACACGTGTGCACGTGTTGCGTGTCTTATCGCCATTTGAGAATTCGTTACGAATATTATACTTGCCAGTCTATCGTTTCTTTCATGCATTCTATGGCCACACTACGCGGTCTAGGCTAGATTCTTGCGTAGAGTAAAGCGAGAGAGCCGCGCTACAAACCGTGATGTAACAGAGATAGCTAGCGCAGAAGTAGCGGGGAGGGAGAGAGATTCAGCTCCATCTGGTGGAGGTGTATGGCGATATTGGCTCACCGTGTATACGTACACGGCTCGACATGGGTGTGTGCCCATGTGCACACTAGTTCGTATGTCGATGTACGTGCGTTCCACAGCGTAGACGGGTCGTTGACCCCATGGCGTACTCTGCGCTACACGTATTCCAAACTATACAAAACACAACGTGTCTCGGTAACGCTTTACAGACCGTTTCGAATTTAATCTGACGCTAGTGCGGTGTGCATGCGCAATCGCGTGGTCACCACGGAGAAGCACGCTTGTCTAGCGGTGTCTAAGGGAAGAAGAGAGAGAGAGATAGGACTGAGAGAAAGAAGAGAAAAAAGAGGAGAGATTTAAGACGCGAGGGGCGAGAGAGACGATCGATCGGTTACAAAGCGACCGTAAGATAGTGGAATTGGCTCTTGACTCTTGAGTACCGAATGGTTCCAAGTCGTATCTCACGCAGGCCAATTCGTGGATTCGTTCGCCGGTTTCCCGATTGGAGAATAGGTATTAATTATTTACCCTTTACACGCTGCGCGGTACTGATTAGCGAGAGGACACGATCATAGTGGGGTGACGAATATCGACGTCTTATTGCAATTGCGTTATATATAAGACACTAACTAGTTTCAATTCTTCCTTGTTGTTGGCAATTTATAATAGTAACAAGAAATTCGTTTACAGAGGACATAATGAATTCAATGATAAGTAAATATCGAATCTAATGTCGTAAGTGTTTCAAAACAGTTGCATACATAAGTATAGCGCGGAATTGGAAAGAAGACTGGCGTAAGGAATGCGATTCTGATTGGTTATTTTGTATGGATCTAACACAGTAGGCAAAGATAAGCACGCCTATTGGCCGAAAGCGTTACGTATATAAATAAAACAATATAGCAACGCGTGACGGCGAACGATACAGAAGAGTTTACCTCTCTTGCTCTTAATCATCTTTCCAGCTCCGCACTTTTAACTAGATACATACTGTTACTCAATAGAATAATTAATTTTTGTTGCCTTGTTAGTCAGTTAATACGTTCAAATATGTACTTATTTAGAATTTATGAGTATTTGCTGCAAATATATACTTAATAGATAAAAGTGTTCAGAAAGGAATGAAAAACAGCAAGATGGTAAATACGCAAAGGTGCTGAGACTATGATCTATTCTATTGCAACTACTACGATATGCTGATTTCCAGTTAATTTTGACATTTAGTAACCACAGGTTCGTTGGAGATATTGGAAATAGATTAGAGAGTCGATAAATGAGAGAGATGCTCAATTTAACGCTGAGCAAATGCGAAACAATCGACAACGAAGTAAATTAAATATCCCAGTACGTATTGTTTCGTCGTATTTTATGCTATAGCAAATATTGCTACAAAGAAGAGTGATAGTTAAATGTTTACGAGTTCAACATTTGTATGCGAAACAGATACTTAAAAAATTTTAGTAATGTTTGAAGCAACAATTCACAAAGTCTTTTCATTAAAAATAACTCTTTCGATAAGGTATATTTTTATTTTAAATTATCTAAGCTACTCCTAACCTGTCTTTTTTTTTATCAAATCGTGACGGTGGTTTCAAGTCCTCTGTCCTGTATACGCAGACGCGGAAATGAGAGCATTTAGGTAGTAATCAGTCGCACGTGACTTTCTCTGGCTCGCGCACGACAGTTTCCTACGGCAGAGACCACTGACGCTCGCTTTCTATAATTAATATTAAAATCGTTCGAGCTACGAGGCACGCGTGTCAGTTTCTTATCTCGCATCTGATTAAGCGACACAAACGTTACGTTTTCGTCACCCCTTTCGACGTGTCGTTCCTTCGTAAACGTGTAAATCCGTGTTTGACCGATATTCGATTAAACCATCGTTCCTTTTTAATCCTTTAGTTGATAAAGGTGACTATTGTCAAGTGAATGATATACACATGATTTTCAAACGATGTACATACACGAGTATTTGATGAAACATAATTTTAGAAAAGACTTTTACAAAGATATAATTGTCATATGTTTTATATTATATTCTATATTATACTGTGGGTGGTTGCTTTTAATATAATTCCCTTTCCCTTAATTTTTATTGTCACTTTTAGGAAGATTCATCAAACAACACGCCGAAATTAAAATATCGAGGACTAAGTACATCGTGAAACAAAAGTTCTGTGATAAAATAACACTCAACCACATAACAACAACATAATGCGACAATAAAGCGTTTCAAAAATACAGTGGACAGCAATAACAATAAAGAGACAGCTGACATAACGACCAAGTTAAATTTACAAAGAAGGATCGAAGTCGAGGCGAATTCGCTTCACCCACACTGTCTTGGATATTATCCGTACAAAAATAGAGTTCTAATTCCGCGCGAAGTCACGAGTCATTAGTAACAGGACAATGCCCGGATGTGTAAAAATTCGTGTGACCGTGGAACCAGAAATTCCTTGAGACACCGTTATTAATAGAACCCGTCGACGCGCCAAAACCATGCTGGAGAAGAGATAAGTCCTGCCGCGTTAGATGAAAGCAGCTGCATTTCAATTTTCACCGTGACATCGGCCTGGACTCGATAACGAGTCATGTATGTCGAGCAAACTGATGCTGAAGACAGATGTAACCATCATGCTTTAATGCTAGGTTTACCGTGCTTTTTACCGATGGGCAAGACTTTCTCTTGTTTTTTATACAAAGTAGGGTTTTCGTGAGATTATTGTGAGATTTCTGTACAATTAATTTGCATATCGACAACGAGCAGAAACTGAGAAACATCATACCGTCTGATCGATATGAGAAAAAAGATTATCAAAAACAATTTATCCCCTTATTGCTGCAGGTACCCAATCAAGTCGGTGTTTTACTTCAACGAAGCGGGAATACCTTGAAATTGCTATCTTTCATTGAGATACGAATGTTTCTGATAAAGCGACAGTGCGTTGGCCTATTTTTCCGTCTTGACACTTCGTTTCTAAGAAATTGGATAATATTGACGACGATTATTACAAGAAGTTCTTGAAATGTAATTTTTTGTGCCGTGTATGAATTTAACAAACGAATAAAAATATATTAGAAAATTATATTCATAAAAAAATTGTTAAATGCATTCGATGATTTGACTTTTAAATATTTTTGAGTATTAATAAACAACTTTCAGAACCATCGTTTCTATATGCAAACTAATTACGGAATTTATCTCTACTTACACTTGCATACTCACATAAAATTGGCTATCTTATTAATCTTATTGCAATTTTCAATACTTTGGTTTTATTTTAATAAATTCATCAAAAAGTGAAAAAATAAAAATAATAGAAATTTTTCTATTATGACATAATCTCGCGCGTTTGAATTACTATCAAAGTAAAATGATTACGGTCACGGATGAAACAATTACTCTGAACCACACTGTCGTTTACATACGCGATAGTGTAAGAGCTATCGAGGAATACGTGTCAAAGGCCGGCCCTGACCGGTAGCACAGTGGCGTGCGGACAATCGTTGGCGTGCACATAACAGAAATTGACGGTTAAGAAAGCCAGGCTAAATCATATCCTGTCATAATTGCTCGTAGTTTAACCTAATTCCTACCAGACGACCTACGCGACTACCTACCGACCGGCAGATTTCTCAACGAACTTCGAACCCTTCCTTTAACCCCCTCAACGTCGTCTGTACGCTTGGCTAGTGGTCGTTTGAAATAGAAGGTTTATCGATTAGGATGCAAAACGCGAAGGTCTTTGAATATTCCAAATTATATTTCATCGTTATAAATAAATCTTGTTTTTAATTAAGTTCGTAAATGGTTTCTGACGTTCATAAATTTTTAAGGTATTGAGGTACTAAATTGTGGTACTTTGGCTTTTTCTTTGTTATAAAGCTGAAACGAGCAATTTTTAGGGCAAAGCTTCTTCTTTAACCATATTTATCATTTTTGGTATATTACTTCCATGTAATTCTTCAACTTCAGAAGTTGGAAGTGGTAAGGTACATTCAAATTTTCGGTGTCCGGGGGTTAGTTCGTCGACTTACGTTCGGTAAAATGACTTCGGGGCGTCTCGAATATAGGTTATGCTTTTAAGGGGTCGTCTTTCGAATAAGCTCGTCATCGAAGGAGATTCTGGAAGTACGAAAGACGCGCGCTGATTCTCGGCGTCGATCAAACTTCCATACCCTTCTTCCTCTTTTTCCTCTTCTACGGCGTGTTCTCGAGCGGAGAGTGACAATCGAACTGCGGAACAATGGCACTGATTAAAAAAAAAGAAGGAGGGTCTAGTCCTTGAATGCAGTTGGTTGCAGGGTAGGTTGTTAGGTTGCCAAGCGACAAACCGTACGTTGACCTACCCCATCGTTCGGGGCCGAGTGTAACGTGTACATCAGCCTGGCACACGTTGTCATGGATACTGCGTAGCCCCATAACTGAAAATCATCTTCTTCGATATGGAAATGGACGACGAGTGCTTTTAAATGTTGGAAAAACGGAGAAGTATCAGCGTTTCTGAACAGAATCAGCCGTATAGTTTTCCAGGCGACGCGTCTCCGTTGCGCCAGCATCGAGGTGAGAAACGATGCTGTACGAGGATAAGGATTGGATTTTACGAGAAAAACGAGTAGCTTAGCTTCGTAGTTCGATTGATGAATTGGTACTGTGAGGATGAAAGGTCTGAGATGGATTAATTTGCAATTATGAATACATATAGATATCTTCGCTTCCTATCATTTCCTCATTTTTCCACCGTCAACGGCTACTCAATGCACGTTGAAAGATCACGATTTCTTAATTCAATCCCCTCATCGAGAAACCGTTTATCGCCCGAGTTTTTGAAGTCTTTTCGAGTTTTCCGACCTGAAATTATCCTCGCTGCAGGGGCAGCCCCAACCAGCCAAACACGTGAATATATGTAACTCCGCTCGTATATTGTATAATGCGATAGATTACCGGTCCGCCGGTCGTAAAACGGGTGCAGCAGCATTCCGCGTGCCGCTACTGTCGGTTATGTTTTCGTTCTGGCATGAGGTGTCGCGGAACGAGAAGGGGGTGTCGGTCGTTTTGACATTGTCTGACAATGTCGGAAGTCGCGCTCCGTTTTGCGAATTCGCCTACGGTGTGAGTTGACTTTTTCGCTCGTTTATCGGCAGATTGATACTTTTCCATCCTCTTTCTTTTTATGAATGGTTGATCGCTTTAATAATCACGATGATGCAATAAGAAAGATCGAACGTCATGAATCAGGAATGGAGATGAGTTGATTTTTGGATACTTGAATATTATAAAAAGAAACATTCAAAGAATATTATTTTCTCTGATTAACTCCTTTTAGATTAGTCTTATAAACGTGATTTTTAGGGATGGTAAATTCATAGGGTATCTTACCGCAATATAGCAGCACGATCGCCTAATTGTACGAAACAATATTATATATATACACTTGTTGCGTATCTCACATGCTGATTGCAATCTGTGGAGAAGGAATGTCTGCAACCATCAAGGGACAGACGTTAATTGCGAATACCGATTTCTTTAGCGGCCTTTTGCCAGCACCCTATTGCCCCGGTTTAAAATTCAATTTATTCACGATGATTTCTATCTATCGAGACAAAGAAACCCTCTCTCCCTTCGTCATTTTAATCTTGTGTCCAAAGCAAACGTTTAGAAAACGATTTATTATACTTGTCGCGTCTTATTTTACATGAAAAATCCATTTCATATAGGTATGTATAATTCTGAAACGAATTTAATATAAAATTTGTTTCATCGATAATGTGAATTTTCCTCAGAATTCATTATTTTTTCCACAACCTATACTGAAATACAATGTAACACTAGATCCGTGCATAAAAACAAAATAAAAAAAACGAGCAATTCCGTTAATTGTAAATAATAAATTAGATAATAAATTAGAAGTACAAAATACTTGTCGAATAACCTTGTCAACAAAATTCTATATTGGCTTCCCTACACCGACTGCATTTTCCATATATTGAAAAGCAAAAAGCTAAAGAAGCCAATATATTTGAAAATGGCAAAAAGAAGGAACAAGACGCAGAGACGGAGAAGAAGCGAGCAACCAGTCGATAGCCTGCGCGACACGTTGCACCAGGAGACCGAAAGGCGTTTGGTAGTTGGAGTTGGTCGGGGTTCGTTGAACCTAGGAGCAATGGGGTCTTAAGGGAGGGCCGAAGTTCACGAAGCTTCTTGAGAGCATAGTCCGGATTCATTAACGGCGGCCACGTTCATACGTGTCTCTGGCAGTAGCGCGGTACTGGTGGGCGGGGTGTGTACACGGCGTAGCGTTTTGAGGGTCACGTTCACAGCGCAGCATCCCCCGTGACGGCGTCGCCGATTCGGTAGTTGTGCGAGGTCCGGGCCGTAAGGGGTTTGAGGGACGACTCTGTTGGCGAACTTGCTGGCGCGATCCTCTAGGGCAGAGGGTTGGCGAGGTGGTCGGGAGAGGCGAGCTGCCAGGCCAGAGGAGAACGAACTGCAAAAGCAACGGTTTGGCGACGGGCAGGGTGGAGGCGAAGGGGTGGAGATGCACAGCTGAGCCGCTGGTCGATGCAACTGCACGCGAACCCCTCCAATACACACACAAACACACCAGAGCCGTTTCGCTCTTGCATCCCCGTCTTTCGCTCTCTCACATTCTCTACTCCTCTTCGTTCGATCCTCGAAACCCACAACCTACCGCTCCTCCTCTCTCTCCCTTCCTCCCTCTTCGGCGCGCGCGCGCGCGCGGGTTACCCCTCCATTCTCTCCGCCACCCTCGGTCAATGACCTCCGCGAGGTAACGCACCAACGATTCCCATTCTCTCTCGCTCTCTGTCTCTCTCCAGACTTCGCTCCCTCTTTCTTCCTCCGCCTCCGAGCCATCCTCCCTCCCGGCTCCGCTCTTCGTTCTGTTCCTTTCGGCGCTCTGCAGTTTGTTTACATCGGTGCAGGACTTTTAATCGCGATCGATTCTTGCATCCCGTCACTGGAATTCGCGTACGAAAATCACGAACCACGACAACGATCATGACGACGACGACGAGCGCGATTACCATCGCGATCTCCTTCGTTGACGTTGAATGACAAAGAAAAGGTTATCCGACCTCGATTTGACTAATCATTACCAGTGCCACCTCGCAGTCTCCGACTTCGAACCGTCGCGACGACGACAGTAAGGGAATCGATGATCGCGCCGGCATCCTCGGGAAACGGACGATGAAGGAGCAAGCAGAACGAGGATGGATCTACCGGCTGCCAGGAACAATGCGTTGCTCCTTAAAGTTCTAGCAACGGTAACCTGCGTCGTTGAAGTTCCGCCAGAGAAGCTCGCACTGCATGCTGCACGTTGCATTTTGGATCCTTACGTCGTCGAGGTATGGTGAGAAGCTATTCCGATCGTAAGGATTCATTGCTTTTCCGTCGAGATATCGCAAAAAAGAACTGGTAGAAAAGACGCAACGGGGCTTGTTGAATAGATAACGCTGCATGCGGTGCTGATGGCAAGCTGCTGTTCTCTCGATGATTTGTGTCAATAGGCATTACAGTAGTTTATTAACCCTTTCGACTCTATGGATGTCTATATATGTAGTAAAATCTGTTCTCTTGGTCTATGAAGGCGTACATATATGCGCTGGGAAAAATTCCATCACTGTGGTTTATATAACACTTGCGCGCGTTTAACGAAGTTTGTTCACTTATTCATGATTATTATTTCACTTCGGCAGAAACATGCATCGTAGTTAAATCTTCTTTGTAATTAAAAAGTGGAATATATTTTTATTAAGGCTTTCTTTGGAAATAATAAGCTTTTAACTTGGAAAGGACAACTCGGTAAGAATATTAAAGTTTCATGTAAAAGGCGAAGTTTGTTTCCTTTTTGTTCGTTTAGCCTTTGTAAGTCTACGCTTTCACGTGTTGCCGTTTTGCATTTAGTGAAATTGAGTTGTTACGCAACTAAACTTGCTTGCTAAGGAAGCTATCAACGAAATGCAATGTTTGTTTAGTTTTTATTATACATTCATCACCGTAAGTGATGTCTGTTTTTTAGAATCATTGTCATTTGCAACGTCTCTTGTTTGTTAGCATTTAGAAAAGATATCTCACAAAATTGACTTGAAATTTACTTGAGTTTAAAAAATATGACGGTACTTATACAAGTTCAAGAGAAATCTTGAACATCTTCCAAACTCGAAGGTAAAGCTAAAAAATGTTTCGCTACAAATAAAAACGTTTGTTTTATTATATAAGTTGTATATCAATGTATTTCATAAAATTATTATTTGACAAATTTCTCAAAAAGTTCTTACAATCTACGAATTGACATATTTGATCGTTTCTTTTTCAAAAGTAGGTAATTATTATTATCACACACAGTCCACTTTTTAAACGTTTCTTAATTGTAATATATTAGAAAACTTAAATGGTTATTATCCTCGGTGAAATCAATCAATTTGACTTGCGTATGATTCATGGATACGTTTTCCAATCACCATGATTCGCAATTCAATGATTTCTGAATAAAGCAAATGAGAACTACCAAAGGAAATAGATCCAAAAGAGTCCTCCCTATCGCGCGCTTTAAATCGTTGAAACAAAGGGGAAGGAAAAGAAAGACCTCCAGAAGCCGGTCAAAAATAAGGCGTCCGCAGGGTTACGATCCCTAGTTAAAGATTCGTGTCTCCAGACCGACGTCAATTTCTCAAAAGTGTTCATTCGTTTGCCTGGTCGAAACTCAATAGCGGGTGAATTCGTATCGCATGGTTGGTAAAAAGAGTCCGAGTATCGTAAATATGGCTGTTCATCAAAACACACAGGTCGGTGACGGACCATTTTCTTTCTCCATATCTCTTCTTCGATTTCATTCACGTTTCTCCGTCCCTTTTATGCGACTCCTTTCTCGGCTGTGTTTCTCGAGATCGAAATACAGTGGCTAAGGGCGGTCGAGTCGACTACGTTGGGAAAGCTCGATTGATGCCAGAAAAGGTATCCCCGGAGGACATGTCAATTTCGATGTCTTCCTTCGTAAGCTCACCACCCGCCGCTAGTTTCCTCTTCTTTCTTTGCGTGCAACCGTTTGCTCAAGCCGTGATCGAAACACCGAGCCATTCCACACAATCCGCTATCTTCAATGAATTATTCGTTCGTCTGTGGACCATGATCATACGAGAAGGGTTAACAAGATTTGTAAAAACGAAAGGCATATTTGAAGTTCAAGGATGATTTTCTATGTGATAGGAAAAAGATGAGTAGAGATTGGATAAGAGAGCATGAATGAAATGTTGAATTATTCTCTATGCGTCTTAGCATAGTTTTAAGAAGTCAGTAAATATATCGAATATATAAACTTGCAAAAAAAAAAAAAAATGCCGACATTAGGAAAGATAATTTATATTTCTTTGTTTTGCTATAAAGAAACTGATAAAGTTGTAGAACAAGTTGTTAACATTCTTCGAGAACAGTTCATTATAGGATCGGGTCTTTAACCTGCATATCTTCTGTAATACTTGCGGCTAGGTCGCAATACCGACATGCTTTTGTCAACTGATAACGTGAAGAGCTGTTGAATTGTTCGCCGACCAGATATTGATAACGAAACCAAGTAGCTACGCTCATAGGATTCTAATATCGCATGTAACTTAATACGAACAAGCAGGAAAGCAAGCAGAGAGTCACGAAAACGTATCGCGGATAAAAGGTTTCAAGATGTTGCTGGAACAGCGGCTTTCGCAGATCTATATTACGATTAAGGTTAACGGAGCGAGATGTAATTCTCTGTAATTGAAAGTTCTTTTGATCATAAGAAGTAATAAGGTTTCTACAAATTTTTTCTACATTAAAGCGAAGCAGGTAGTATAATTATCTTCCGTTTCATACGATTTCTCACACGAATTTCTTCAAATATATTATAATCGATTTCCAAGATTTTCACGCAATTTTCCTTAATCGAAATAAAGCAAATCAACCATTTTCTCTTTCGTACAGCTTTTAACGCAAATCCACTCATTTTTCTCGTGAAAATTGCGTGAGAGGCTTCCACGAGGATACGCTGCCGATTATTGCTAGCCGCGTATACGTATATCTTTAAATCAACGACATCTGGACAAATTGCAACGATCGTCAATCCCTTAGCTTCCTCGGCATGACGTTATTCGTGCCACCCTTACTTACTTTCAATTCACTTATTCACAGGGCATAAAACAGCTTCATTTCCATAAAGCGACATGAAACAAGATTTCAAGGAGTTAGGAGCCGATAGATGGATTGCGTTCTCCTACTCCCGACAAAACGTCAAAATGCAACGATGTCGGATTTCTGTGGTAATTGCAAACACGCCTTTTCTTTTTTTATGTCTCTCCAACCTAAGGTCCTGAGTACGAGGAAAACTTTGAAGACGAAACGCTTGAAAAGCGTGGCTGTAGGCTGTACGCGAAACGCTCGAGGAAACTACGACGATTTTGTCTTTCGTAGCTAGAGAAAATCGTTGTTCTTCTCAGTCCCTTACTTCCTTTCGATGGTTTTCTCTGTTGGATCATGTTGTTTCTGTGAAAAACGGCGGTATCGTTTTTGATTGGTTCCACGCTGACGACTGTAACTTGGAACGATGAAGCCGTTCTCCGTATTTCATCTTGTTTAAGTCAAGTTCGGAGATTGGAAGAAGGGGGGTTATAGAGTATTTTGAGAACAATTTCTTTATTCAAAGGTCCCTTGTTTGGTGGTAAAAGAGCATTGTACGATTAATTTTAACAAACGTTTCAGTTCAACATGATTGAACAACAAATAAGACCGTATATAACAGTAGCAACGGGATAAATTCATAAAACATAACACCACTATGTACACGTGTACTTTTACTCGACAAACCGATCCGTACGATGCTTTGTCTCAAGCTTCTATCGCAATAAAGAAACGAGTTCCGTCGAAAATCCATCGTTTCCAATCGCCAACTGTTCGCCATTGCTCGCGACTACTAACGTATAAAAAGCACAAATCCATTTCAGAATTCCAACGCCTGAAGCCAAGCTATCTATCGTACCCTGACCATCCGCAAGCTGTCCTCTTTTCTCTTCGAAAGAAAGCATCTTCCCACAACGAACAACCAACTCATCTAGCCCTCTCTATCTCAACTGTACCCTCCTTTCGACTCGTTGGCGAAGCTCGTCGTCAGACGAGGTCGAAGAAGCGAGACGGAAGCGGTTAAGGAAGACGACATAAGCAAGGATGGTTTGCGAATAAGAAAAGAGAGAAAGCCTTCGAACTGGCCGTGGTAACCGAGCCCGGAGCAGGAGAACGGAGAAGCAAGACTCAACGATGCGGAGGAGTGCATGATCCGCGGGATAGTTGAAGGGGTTGAAAGAGTAGTAGGACGAGTAGGGGAGCAGGTAGGAGCTGGGATGCGGGGTTGGGTGAGCGGTGTGCATTGAACCCAGACCGGTATCGAGCTGCCCACCCAACCACCCCTTTCTCTCTACCTCGGCCTTCCCCCCCCCTCTCTCTCTCTCTCTCTCTATATATATATATATATATATATATTTCTTCCACTCTCTTTTTTCTGTACTTACACCTACACATCATCTAACTTGCACGTATATAACAGCATCGAATCGGTGCGCCGCTGTTGCTGCTGATGCTGTCGCTCACTGTATGTATGTTCCGAACCTGCCTCAACGCGAGTCGCATTGCGCAGCTGGGGAGTGTTTACTATTTTCGCGCGTGCGCAACACTGCGGCCACCCCCTGATTCATGCGTACGCGTGACAACGGGTCGGATGGAGGTGGAGGTCGAATGGAGATGGTGGATGTTGGTGGTGGGTCTGGGCCGGTGGCAGGGATGACGCATACGAGCGTACGCTCGCGGGCCAGTAGGTGGGGGCATGGGGAAGATATATAGGAGAAAACGGGGAAATGGTAGCGTGGTAGCGGGGTCATCGAGGAGAGGTGCAACCACCGTGTTCTCTCGAGGTGGGGACGGCCGAGTGAGTGGCCACGTGGTGGGGCCGGACGGTGCATTTGACGGCGAGGTGCATTCCAGGTGGGGAATTCCCCGGCGACGCTTTATGCCACGTAACCTACACCCTGCCTGCCTGTCTGCCTGCCGTGAATGCAATGGTGCAGCGGCGGGAGAGAAAGTGCAGCGGATGCAACGACGCTGGACCCCCGCGAGGGTCGAACGATTAATGATCGTTCTTCTCGCCGCAACTTCTTCCTTCGATGTTCCTGCTGTTGACGTTGTCCTTCCTACTTCCACTTTCTGTTCCTACGCGGAATCACGAAGGATCGCTTTCTTTCGATAGGTCTGGTGTCGACGATTTGGTAGTGGATTTGGATGAGATTAGGATACGCAACGTATGTAAGTTTAGGAACTAAGACTGATCGGCACTATTCACTTGCGAATGTATTATTGTTGCAAGGATTTCTATGATAGTTTAGACGTTCTCTTATCTTTCTGTTCGTCTTCTTTGTTTCGAAGATATGAATAAAGAGTATTATATGGTTTATGAACATTGGCGATGAAAATCAGTAGGTATTTCGTTCCAGCGAGTACTTCGAAAAGCACAATATATATTTTTAGGTAAATTCGAATACATGTAAATCAATACATATCTAAATCAAACTGAACTCAAACTAACGTGGTTATCTGGCGTTGATATTTCGGGATTCGCCAATCTTGTATTTCCGTTTCTCACTACTCAAACATCGTACATCATAAATACACTAGAAATGAACACGCCTTGTATAAAAATGTTCAGTATATGTAGAAATGGATTCTACAGTATAAAACTAAAATATAGAAAGTATCTGCTAGTATAGTAGCGCGGGTAACGAAGGTATTAAAATGTAACTGGGCTAATTTTTTCTCAGATGCATGGTTAACGAGTAAAAAGGCGAACGACATTTCATATGCCGGGGTTAAGAGTCTGAAGAATGTCGCCGGGGTTAATCGCGACCGTTCGGCCGTCTTCGGAGATATGCGTCTTAACGCTTTTCCACACCGCCTAGCCTGGTCGAGCGAGCTTTACGGTCTTTAAGGTTTTCCGCGTTCAAGGTGAGAGAACTGGGCGTATCTTATCGTAGCCATGCATCGGCATAGTGCGCGGCTTGGCTGTTCGACGAGCCGTGAAATTGTCGACGAAAGCATGATATGGCGTCGATCGACGTTGAGCGGCTGCGTTTACGCGGCCGAATCGACTAATACGACTGGCACGACGGTGAAAGTGAACCGAGGGAAGGCGAAAACTGCGAAGGGAAACAAAGAACCGTTGTTGTACATTCATTGACGCGTGAATATGTTTTGTATGAAAATGTAATGCCCGTAGAGTCCTTATATTTCCTTGAAACATTATCTAATACTTGAAATGTTGAAAGAAAAAGGATTACGAAAGGATCGCTTTCTTCCCGTACTATAATGAAACAAATTTTCGTAATTTTTACATTACGGTATGCGAATGTACATCAGTAGTATGTATAGTTGAACGTGTCTGCAGACTCGTGCACTACGAGATTCGTCTTTACTACATTTAACACTTCATCTAATCGTTTTGTAATTGTACTATTCGGGACAATTAAAGGATCGTTTGATGGAATGACTTCACCGACCAGTGAAGTGAACAATACCTACTTGGAAATTGCTTGAGTATAAATATACATATGTGTAGCTCAATAACTTCAAAGATATATATATATATACTGAACCAATAACCACAAGTTTTGTATAAATCATTATTTATTGTTAGGAATATAGAAGAATAACAAAAAATTAGCATTATAATTACTTTTATCATAGTTAGAAGTAACTTAAGAAAATTTTTTCAATAATCTTTTAATTTTCAATAATATCTTCTCGTTTAGCAATGGCAAAAAAAATAGTTTGACTCGGTTTTGCACCGGTCCGTAAAAAAAAATGTTTACGTGGAATGTTATAATAGTATGTTTACATTTAGTACTTTAGTATGTTTACAAAATATTATTCTACGTCTTAACACTCAGTTCTACACAATCAGTCGAACGCAAGTGAAATAAGAATAAATATGAAGTCAATTGCTCCAAATTGTTTAAAAAAAGTCATTTCTCTTTTGAATGACGGCTTGTCAACGCGTAAGACAGCAAAAAATTGCAGTGTTAGTCGATCGACAGTGCAGAGAATAAGAAAAAAGTACTGTAAAAGTATATTATTAAATGTTGGAAGAAGACCAAAAAAATTATCACCGCAGAACGAACGAAGGATATACGGTTTGTCTCATCTGGTGAAGCTTCAAGTGCCATTATGGCTGCAAAATTATTAAAAGAAGATACGAATATACAAATAAACCAGTGTACAGCACGAAGAACCCTCAAAGGAACTGAGTTTAGAAGCATTAAGAAAAAAAAAGAAACCAGTGTTATCGAAGAAAAATATTAAACGTCGTTTAGAATTTGCTAAAAAATATCGAAATTGGAC
This sequence comes from Bombus confusus, assembly GCA_014737475.1. Lineage (NCBI taxonomy): Eukaryota > Metazoa > Arthropoda > Insecta > Hymenoptera > Apidae > Bombus > Bombus confusus. The sequence goes on along the minus strand of JACXIV010000022.1, from coordinate 226,777 downwards.
AACTACTGACTGGGAACGGGTTATTTGGTCAGACGAGACCAAAATTTACAGAATTTGTTCAGATGGTATATCTTGGTGCTGGATTCGTAAAAATGAAAGGCTTAAACCACGACATGTGAAACAAACGTTAAAGCATGGAGGCAGATCCCTAATGTTCTGGGGGTGCCTAACGGCGTTTGGTGTTGGATCACTGCACCGAATTAATGGCATCATGAATCGGTATCTGTACAAGGATATTTTTCAAGATCATCTCGTAGATGCTGTTGAAAATATGCCTTTTGAAGAAAAAAATGTGATTTTCATGCATTACCGAGACCCTAAGCACACTGCTCAGTATTGAAAAATTTTCTGTTCTGCATTGGTCTGCACAGAGCCCCGATCTCAACCCCATAGAGAATCTGTGGGGTTTACTAAAAAGACGACTTCGGGATTCATATGACTCCCAACCAACTTCAATCACAGATTTGTATAATAGAATTCAAGAACAGTGGGAACAAATATCTCCGGATTATTGCAAAAGTTAGTAGAAAGTATGCCAAAGCGGATTAGTGCAGTTTTACAAGCAAAAGAGTTGTGGACCAAATATTAAAAATAAGTAATATATTAAATATTGCCAAGTATTGGACGTGGTGCAAATCCGAGTCAATCTATTTTTTTTGCCATTGCTAAACGAGGAGACTTTAATTATTGAAAAAAATTTCTTAAGTTAGTTCTAACTAAGATAAAAGTAATTATAATGTTAATTTTTTGTTATTCTTCTATATTCCTAACAATAAATAATGATTTATACAAAACTTGTCGTTATTGGTTCAGTTATGCTCCTTACTGTACGTATGTATTAGATATTTCTTGTAATATGGGTAATATCAGTTGCACCAGCATTTCGATAGGTACATATTTACTATTGTACTACAGATAATCGTGACATTTTAAAAATTCCTTTATTTTATCTTCCCAACTCTATCTTGAATTCTGTATTATCACAAAATTATTCTAATTCTTATCTATAAAAACACATGTAATGTAAATTGTATCACAGGGAATAAGAAGTTAGCTTCTCGAAGGAAATGCTACCGTAAAGCTCTATTTACAGATTCCTCTTCGAGAAAAACCACATGGGAATTCTGTCACGTAGATGCACGTACTTAACACCATGTGAGCAGTGCACTTTAACGCTGTTTGCCGTCAGGTGTGCACCAAGGGTATCATAAAAGGAACACTGAAGGAAACAACAAAAAACTTTTACCACACTCGTCACATTCATTCGGCCCTTCAGACTATCATTCGCAATCCATGAAATCTGAAACCAAAGAAATTTTGATACGATGTACGAGTATGATACAAGTTTCCTAATCTAAAGTTTCGTGGCTGTCCAGGAAAAATTTCACGGTCAGTAGTACGGATCGTTATTGGTCAGACACAGCTCAGGGATCCGAACACAAGTGTCGATTTTATACTTATTTATGTTTGAAACCTATTTTTGGTCAAGTCACTTGAGTTGAATTAACTTGACTTCAAATTTGTATTTACACAAGTCAAAATGACTTGAAGCCATTTACGTTCAAGTAGCTAGATTTCGAACGAATATGTAGTGACATATGTAATTAGCATATTACCTAAAGTCAATTCGAGTTAGGAAATCAATATTAACAACCGGGGAACTAGGAACGACATTGCTAGATATAGAAATTAACATAGAGGGAAAAGAATCTGTAATAATTGTAATAGTTCCGTGAAACTGTATCACAATTTTGTATAATTTATAATTCTTTTGAGTTTTAATTACGATTTCATTTTGAATCGTGTTTGCGCGACTTTTTCGATCGGTAGGTGGTGGATCGCGTGTTTCCGAGGCGGGAGTTAAAAACAAGCCAGCGTTACATAACCGCCGCGCTCGCCACGTAGTCCGACGACCTTCCTCTATGGAAAGGATGGATCTGAAATAGCAACGACCCGAATATGGGTCAGCATGCATTGTGGCGCGACCCTCTTCACGCAGAGCGCCGCTGCAGCGCGCACAAGCGGCTTTTACGCTCGCAAAAATAGACGCTTTGTCAGACTCTCTCTCTTTCTAGGCGGCTCGGCGCATCGCGCGACGATCGCGCGATTGTCTGAAATCGCGGCTCGTTACTCAAATGGCCTTTCTCGTTTCCCGACTGTGTCACGCAGTTTGTACACATTTTTCCACTGTCTTCGTTTCTCTTTCTCTCTTTTTTCTTTTCTTTCAGTTCCTTTTCTTTTTTCGAGTTTCCCTTATAGGAATGGAACGGCGATACGCTCACCGTTAAAATTATATCTACTAAAGTTTTATAAAATTTGTAGTTTTTTTTTTTATATTACGATTGTGAATTACCATTACTGCCATTTAAGTTTTTATTGCAAAGTTTCTTTTTATTACCAATTTTCAATCACGTAAATATTCGCTCTTTGGTAACAACTTACATTTTTGTGAAACTTTATAATTAGAAAACCAATAATGATGTTTATCTTCTGATATGTGAATAAGATACATAACGAACACTGCATGCCATTTCGTATAAATATATCTGTAACATTTTTCCAGTTATTACGTTAAATGGATCGAAAATCGCTATGTCAGAAAATAATAAAGCGAAGTGAAAATTGAAGCACTTGACTCGCAAATAACGGCAGATTCTCAGACTGCTATTTCTCGTTGCGTTCGTTTGACTAGAGGAAGCTTCTCGTGCAGCAAATCGCATGCATTTTCACGTATTAAAGACTCTTTAAAAGTCGTGACATACCGGCTGAAACGCGGGCAAAGAAGAAAAAAGGAAAGAGAAAAAAGATGAAATGAAAGAGGATTGACATTGTAAAGGAATGAAAAGGCGAGGCAACCGAAAGTGCATCTCTGTACGTATGCTCTGATCGAGATAGGTCGCAAAATATTCTATTACTCGGTAGAGTTATTCGATTTCGATCCTCGCGTTTATCGCATATAACTATCTCTATCTCGCTAGGCGTTATCAACGAAACAGCAACCGTACCGGAAAGCTCTTTGACAACTACGTTTTGTACCTTCCACATGTTTTGCAAGTTAAAAATTTCCAGCAGAAAATATTTCAAATTTGCTGCCATCTAAACATTATGATTAGAAATGTTACGTAGGATGTTTTGATATTTAGATAATCTATGAATCTGTACGCTTTCAATTTCAATCAATTGTTCCACCAAAATTAGGAATGCAAGAAACAAAGGGATAAAAGAGATAATAAATTTTCAGATTCTTTTTGATATCCACAATCAAGTCAAATGTCCAAATTGATAGGCAAAAGCAAAAAATAGTATGGACTGATTTGTGTAATCTGTAATGGATCGATCTGTGTCTTGGTCACCCCGAAATCAGTTAGATAGAAGAAGAAAACAGAGGTTCGCCAAAAAGTTGCCGAATTTAATTGGTTTAATCCTAAGCCAGTAGATGTACTTGCCGTTCGTAAATTATCAAAGACATCCCGTTTTTATCCCGTGGAAAGTTCAAAGGGATACGTTTCGTTCTCGCTTCAACGAATCCACGGCACACTTTCGCCATCCCTGAAAATTCCCTGCAGTCCTGAAAGAAGTAAAGTCCTGGTATTCGAAGCGGAGATATAGGAGCAGAAAGGATAAAGGGATGAGAGAAGAGGGATGGTTGTATTCGAAGGAAGGACTCGCGTAGCGAGAGGACAGAGAAAGCGCAAAAGAAAGAGCTCCTCCAAGAGATCTTCGATAAAAGACTCGAACTCTGGGGGTGGGTAAGCACGTCTATAGCCAGTTAGGGTAGGTCGCGGTCTATTTTTACGTGTGCTCGCCGTACTCTCGAGTTTTATCGATCCGAAATTCCACTGAACCGTACGTCACCGTTGATAAACAGGTTATTATCGATGCGAAGATTACACTTCGCGTGAATCTCTTGATCCCCCACCGATCGTTATCGCCGATTGAATTGAAATATAATTTTTTACACGCTGCGACGTGTAACGTTCAACGGAAAGCTGATAGTATTTCAAAATAGATCCTAATTTCCTTCTCTTTCGTCTTTCTTTTTCTGTTTTCTCGGAATAGAGAAAGAGAGACGATCGCTAATCGTCAGTTACTGATATTATTCGATTGCGTTCTAGAGTGCTCGTTGTTTTATTTAACATTTCGCAATTTCGAAACAGTATGTGCAATCTAAAATTTCTATAAATTCTCTGTAAAATCTTTCTGTTTTTCGCCCATACGAATCGAACCGTCCTGTTCATTTCAATGGCGATTTTCCAGGTAAAATCTCCGGTATGTAGAAATCAAATTTCCTAAAACCAGTAACTCGTCCTATTATCCATAGAATTGTTTTAGAAGCGCGCAATAGGAATTTCGTGCAGCGCGAACCTAGCGTCTGACATTCTTTTTCCCCATTGTAAACGGTAAACCGAAGGTAGTTAGGTTATGCGGAATTCTTTGTTGACTCGCTCTAGAAAGTAAGCTAAAAGAACAGAGAGACAGAGAGAACAGAGAGAACAGAAAACACTCGGGTAACAGAAAAACGGGGAGCGAAGGGCATACTCCGGAACAGTTTACGCGCGCACGGAGCATCGATGAACGTCAGTAAAAGAAGAACGAAAACGAGGCGGAAGGAGAGATTCATCGGATACATCCGTGGGTGAAGGGAAAGGGAGGGAAAACGTGTGGACGTGAACAGTGTGCAGGGCTGGTGGAGAAGCGGCGAGACACGTGACGGAGGGGGAAAGGAGGAGAGAGTGAGAGTGAATCAAACGGAAGAGAGAAAAGGGGCAGACAAGGTAGGAGGGACATTGGGGTAGGTCGGACTGTCGGACGAAAGTACCGAGAGAGCATTGCCTGATGGCCGTACTGGTGGGGAGTATGGGAGGAGGGATGTTGGCGTGTAACGAGGTGGTGGAGCAGGAGGTGGAACACGACAGAAACGGAGGAGAAGCAGTGTGAAACGAAGAGAAGGAAAGAGGGAGGTAGTTGGCACTTCGAGGGAGTCGAAGGAGGATGGAGGAAGAGAGGTAGCACTGGGATACCTCGGCGGAGGGTTGGAGCTCGAGGGGAGTCAGCGTTCCTCAACCTTTGCCCCAGAATGCCCCTTATAATACTGATATGCAACGCTTCGAATCCGTTAATCGTGTATCGTTCGTAGTTTCGACGTGACCGTACACGACGATCCGAGCGGGTGGCCGCGGTGCCACTGTAATTTACTTCGTTCCACGAATATTTATGCCCCGAAACAAGCGGCAGTTAAATTCGCCATCAGCTAACAACGACTTCCGCTCGTCGTTAGAGACTGATCCTCGAGGTCTCCGGGGTCTTCCGGAATGCTCGCTTCGTGGCGAGAGAACTGATTTAAGAGGCTGAACAGGCTCGTTCGTTTGGATGGGACCAACCATACTATATCAAAAAGATATACATGCTGCGTACTTACATACGCATTTATAGATGATCTATGACGCTTTGTAAAGAAAGTCACACACCTGTGATATTTTTCAACATATGGTGTAAATGTAACAGTTGTTTACACCTCCCTGAGGATCGCTAAAAGCAGACGTTTGGTGGATACTTCAAACAATAAACTATCGGATAGGCAATTAACTGATGATGTTCGGAGATCTTCCAAAAAACGTATCGCAACCGTATCCAGGGTGAAAGTCAATCGGAGCTAGATACATTCGTACTTGGTCGGCAAGTTTGAACAGTCGCCAAGCTCGTCCATGGCTGCGATGTGAAATTGCCGCACGTGGCAAATACGCCGATGCAAGCAGATAAAACGTAATGTGCTTGGATGGTCGGTTATCTTCGATCGAGTGTGACCCAAAAACGTACCGCGGAATAGGTTACTGGAAGCTATCCTCCGGTTGCTGTCAACACGTGCGACAGCAGCTTCGTCTTCGTGGCACGATCGTTCCGTGGACTGTGTTTATCAGATGCCACGGAGGTTGCCTCGTTTTCTTCAACGTCTACCGAAACATCGTCTAGATAAATTCCTAGATAAAATCCTTGAGGGGATGGATAATTGTATCTCGAGCGACAAATAAAATCTGAATAAAATTATATGTCTCTGATTCTATCGTTTTATAAAAGACTATTATCCTTGAGAATAACGTATTCGAATTAATTAAATTTACCTATGTTTTTGTTAGAATTGTAACGCGCTTTGAAAGGACAAAATCATATACATCGCACGAATGACAAAATGCCGCAAGATATTTGTGGGGGGAGTGGGGTGCTGACGCGAAAGAGTTAACAACGTTGGTTGCAACGTGGGAATGGTAATTTACTGCTGCAATTATTACACTCGATAGTGATTCTTAAATTTATCCATTCCACCCCTGTCTTTCCTACACCTCCACCCCTCTTCCGCTTCTTTATCTCGATTCCCTTCATCGGCCTGCCGTTCTTCCGTTTGCAGCATGTAATTGTCAGTGCACATCGCGTGTCCTTTGATCTATACATACTTGCATAACGAAATGCGTCCAAGCTCGATCACATCTTTTCTTTGCTTTCCTCTGTTTCGTCGTCGAATATGCATTACATGGGCGCCAAACGTTTCACATGACCACTCCCAACAGGTAGCATTCACTTTTCGCTTTCTTCTTTTCTTCGTTCTCTCTTGCTCGATCAAAGGGGCTAGGTAAAACGAGAGGATAGAGAAGGTGGCGAAGAAACAAACAGGGATGAAAATATATGGTTCAGTTGGCAGGAAAGGGTGATACGGTTGAAAGTCGATGGAGAAAAATGATAAAAATAGTGAGAGGATTTATCGTGAGTATTTTTAGAATCGGAGACGGGGATACTTTTAGTTTCAGGCTATTTGTGGTGGATCAATGGGTTTTATCTATCTTTATGCGCTGAACGAAGTGTATCATCAAAATATACAATTATAATTATAACAAGCGCAAGATTTTCTTCGTGTATATATTTATACGACTTATTACAATTCGAGGATTGTGTCCTCCAGATTAAAGTTTAGTTCCATTTGAACGTCATAGGCCATCAATGACGCGCGCAGCGCACAGCGTATTGAGTAAAGACGTAAAATCGAAAGCCTCTTTAACCTCCACGTCATCAATATCTCCGACAATGTCTCTCAAAATTGATCACAATGATTGAAATGCAGAAGTAACAAATGTCAAACGGACGAACAAGCGGAACATCGTTCGAAATCTACTTTGTAAAAAATTCCACTTGCAAGTTGGCTCTATTTGCCAGGAACAATTTGCTCCTATCACTATCCAACTGATCGTTAACAAATAAATACTCGTCGTTAACAAGGGAGTGAATAATCTTGTAGGAGCAGCCTCGTTCAACTGTCAGGAACAAGCTCCTCGAGTTGCACCGTCGTCGAACTCGACCACCCTGATCGAAAACAATGATGGCTGTTGTGTTCTCATTGTCAGTGAAAAACAAGCGAGAGAGTAGCCGTGAAACGACGCCTCTCCCGCTGCGAAACCGGGAAAAAAGGCGGATGTTTTCCACGCAGCGCAGCGTCGCGCTTCCAATCCAAGGTCTAACCTCCTGTGGCCGCTTCGAGAATCGCGTGGAAGGTTTCGAAGCGGTGATACTGTCGAATCGGAGGGGCGGGGGGACGGCGAATAAACGAAGAGAACCAGTCGAATCGACAGAGACAAAGCGAACAAGGAAGGAACGGAGATAGAGGATAGGTGTGCGCGCGCGCGCGCGATAGAGAGAGAGAGAGAGAGGGTGGGAGAACGCTGGAAAACGGACAGCCAGTGAGCGAACCGTGGCGCTGTGACGACTGACCCAGTTACTCGGCGAAGGTAATGACCGATACTACACCTAACCCTCCTCCCTTCCGCCCCGTCGCACGCTCCAACCCTTCCCCGCCCCACTCGACTGCACGTACATACACGACTCGTTCTCGGTGCATCGAGCCGCAGCCTGTGCGTGTCTGCGTGCCTGCCGCATGCAACTCTCCACGGGTCAGAATAGGTTCAGGGATGGATTCGCTCGCCTAGTCGCCCTGGTTTTCCCAACCGTGTCCCGAGGATGCTTTCGAAGACGGTCGTCGCTCCAGCTGAGATGAAAATCCTTTCGACCTGAAATCTATATGGCAAAGTATATCTGCCTGTGAATGTAAATTTATATAGATGTATATAGGGCAGAAAATTTGATTGACGCGGGAAGGGATGTTTAGACAACTTAAAAATTGTCATTGGATGTTGTAGACCTGTGTTTACGAAGGATTTTCTGGAGGTCGATAAAGAGGTCTGTTTTGGAGGTCGAAATTTGCTCGACGAGTGTCTTCTGGAGCAGCGGGTGACGTGCGACGGGTTTCGGGACGCTGACGACGGCCCCTGCGATTTAGGTCGCTCGATCATGGGGTTGTGTAGAGAGAGAGCTTGAACTTGAAATGAAGTTTAAGTGTACGTTCGACAGCCGAATGTGAGGGATACGTTGGATGTAGGATATAGGGAGTTTTATCGTTACGTTGGATTGGAATTATGATCGTAATTAGCGATATTAATAGCTTTTAATCATCTTGTTTCTGTAAGGCCTTACTATCCTTAGGAAATCCAAGTTTTGACGTTTTTGTAACTAATTAATTCTTGGTTAATTACTTTGTCTTAATACGTGACTTTTATTGAATATATTAAATCGTGTTTTTGTAAAATATTCAGCACTGCCGCTAACGATCCTGTTTTTAATATGGAATCTGATCTAATGGAATTTATCTTGCGATAAAATTATATTCAAAGAATATCATTATTATACGAGGGCAGATTGAAAAGTTTCCGGAATCGCGCCACTAACAGTTGCTTTGTTTGTTATCGCTATTGTCATTGCGGAAACTTTTCTATCTGTCCTTGTAAACAGAAGAAAGATATATTTATATAAAGATCTGCCTAAAATATTCGTGCTTAGACAGCGATCAATAGAACCAAACTTTCCAAAGAGCTATATATAGGCAAATAGAGAAAAAAATCTGTTTATAAAACTGTAATTGGGAATAAAATCTAAATTATTTATAGCCTGGTTTGCCACGAATTGCAGGAAAACTACAACTCAAGGTAACAAAATTGGAAACACGAAATAGAACTTAATTTATAAGTCGCAATCCATAAATCTAAAAATGACAAAAATATCAGCAGAAACACGATTGTCTGAAAATGTATGCATATATATGAAGTATATAAATCTGGAAAATATTAGCGGAAGAAAGGATCGAGTTAGAGGGTGCGACGGGGCGCGAGACGACGAGAAAACTAAGGATATCGTGATGTTTCGCTCAACGCTCGTGCGCAACATAGCGTTCCATCGGCGAGGGGAGCGGGATTTTTAAGAATATGTAACGCGGCAGCATGAATTACCACTACGACAAGAAGGTGTCGTGCATATTAGAGGAAGGCCAATTACATACTTCGGAATATAGGACGAAGTTATTGAAGTTTTTATTATGTTACGCAATGCATTTTCCTTCGCTTTCAGAAACGTTCGTGGCGGTACGGCGTTTGCGTTCATTCTCTATTCGCGCGAGCCGTTTATTTTTCAAGCTAACTAGACGCATGCTCGTTCGGTAGGTCTTTTTTTCTATTCGCGGCTCGATCGACGTGTATTAATCTATGTAATAGGTGGGACGTGCAAAAGAGAAGAAACCTGGTGCATTATCTTGTTGACATGGCTCGTTCGTTCCACGCTTGTAAACACGTCGACTGTTGCATTAAAAGTTCGTGATAACGAGTAATAACGCGCGCTCGTACATGCTTCGCTTTTGTCGCGTTTACGTTCCTCCTTGAACATCGCTCTTCGCGTTTAATCAGCTCTTTCCGTTTGGGTTATCACGAATAACTGACTGTTTGATTCCTCTTTGTAAGTTTACGTATCTCTTGCGTGGCGACGTCCTCTTCCTACAGGACGTTTCACGAAAGTCGGTACATATTTAAACGATTTAAGATATGGAAGAAGAAAGATACGCAGAATTGAATGGGTTTAGAGTTCAGCTGTTTCGAGTTTCTTTATGGCTGTTCTACGACGTTTCAGCGCGTACAAGAGCTTTATAATATAATTTTGTAAAATTATGTTAAATACAGAACCAATTTCACGCTTACACCTTTCATGCAGCAAGTTTTAATCGTGTTTTCTCCGTTCTTTTATATTCGAAGCTCGTGCGCTATTTCTATGTGAAAACGAGGCATTAAATGAAAGATAAAAAGAGGACATAACATGCAAACAGGGAAAAGAAAGGAAATACACTGTGCTATGATAAAGAGAGGTACTCGGTTACAGTGCAACGCATTCGCAGCTCGCGAGCGTGCATAAGTGCAAAACTCGAGGCTTCAGAGCGTAGAGTTCACGCCATCGAACCCTCTTCGCTTTCCAAACGGCGCGGCGCAACACGGCGCGGCGCGCGGTGCGCGGTTCAGCGCAAAAGGGTCCGTTCTCGTACACACGATGTGCACGCTCTACTTGCGGGTCGATTGACGGAGGGCTCTCCTCTCTTCGTGGCCCGATGGAGAAACGCGATGATGCGGATGACGGGAACTCTATGCTTCACACACTCTCTTTTTCTCTCTGCATTCCCTGTCATGCAAGAAATTTCTCCTCGAAGATCGTTTTCGTTTTTGTCGAAGTTCGACCTGCCTGCAGCTATCATTCGTTGAATAACTGATCTCGTGCTGTTCCGCTATAGTATACGATGAATATCAATGGAAATGTTTGTCCGGTGTTGTTAGATGTAATAAGGTCGAATCGCCAGTATTTGATTTACTAAGGAGTCAATAATTAACAACGATTACTACCTTAGATAAAATGTAAATGCTTGAAGCTTTTTTAGTCATCGTTATTCTTATTTATATCTATCTGTGATATGGCAGTCGTCACGATGAAACAGAGAAGAAGTTTTTCTCTTCTCTTTTAGGGCTACAAATATACAAGTACTTACTCGAATGAAAACGAAATGGAATTATTATAACGAAGAATACTAAAGGAATTGTCGTAATCTACGTATCAACTTGTTACTCCTGTCAACGTTGGAAGAAGAAGGATTAGCTTTGTCTCATCCTTCTCGTTTAAGATAACGAATATTATTATTCCATATATTATATCTATACGCAAGGAGACTTTATAAGCTTTGCTAAATGATTTTTGTTTCTCTTTCTCTTCTTAAATGTGAAATATCATCGTCACAATTTTCGCGAAAAACAAAATCATTATAGTAAGGAGTCTGTATAATCGAAAACAAATATCTACTTCCTTTTTTATACTTTGGGTAATGTTTGGGATTACGTTAGTATTGGGATTACGAAATTATCGGTTGATGCACATGCATGTTTCGTAAAATATATGTATTACTGTAAATGAGATACATCTACTATTATATCCTCGTCACAATGTCTAGTATTATATAATCAATGAACTTTTTGTATGTAAGGTACGAATGAATTTCTCATTCGTTCAACATTTCTCTATGGCAAATGTTTGCAACAATATAAAGTATAGAATATATTTAGGATACAGTGTTAATCTTTTCGCATAAATAACTTACATAAAATTAAAATATTTTAATTAATGTTAGTACATAACAATAGCAATAGAATTGAATAATTTTTTTCTTGGAATTAAGAATTGCTACGAAAGCGTTGTTTATATTTTTCATTGATTCATTCATAATTTTCATTCTTACCATCCCTTCGTTTTCAAGCTCGTTGCGTTCGTTACGAAATAAACGCATAGAGTGGAAGAATAAATAGACAAAGTCGTGGCGTTCGCGGCCTTTCGTTTTCCTTCTGTCGGTTAAGGCCGTCGAGAGGATATTATGCAGTGATTCATAATCTCATGCAAGGAAAAAAGTCATTGCTCGTGCAATGTACAGAACCAGCTTCGTTCAGTCGTGTAAAAAGCAAAGCCTCGACTAGAAAATAATGCGAATAGTTAGAACGACAACGGAATCCACCTAGTCATTTTTATTCTCCTGTTTCGTACAACGAGACCACCGCGCCATCCTTAACCATATACATACGCGTATCGTGTATCGATGCCAATAAAGTTCCTGCTAATACAAATGTATTTCTATATTGAACTACGAACTATCTTCAATCGGATAAATGATTATTATCTATTACTACCGTTTTTTGTTCTACTATTCGAAAACGCTTGAATTAACTACTAAATAAATAGATGCAAATGAAAAAGGAAAACAACGAGAAGAAGAAGATAATAATAATAATAATAATAATAATAATAATAATAACAACAATAATAACAATAATAACAATAATAACAATAATAACAATAATAACAATAATAACAATAATAACAATAATAATAATAACAATAATAATAACAATAATAATAATAACAATAATAATAACAATAATAATAATAATAATAATAATAACTTAAAAAATCATACGGACGTAATGTATCACGAAGTTGTCAAGATTTCGGCTAGGTTTTCTCTTCCGTGAGAAGCTGGAAGTCGTGCTCGCGGAGCCACGAGCAGGCGTCTACCAACTACCGGTCTGTTTACGCCAGACGCGCGGTCGAAGTTTAACGAAGATCTGGGTCAAGTGATGTTTGGAATCCTTGAATCTCGAGAGAACGAGCAGCCAGAAAGGAAAAAACGTTCACCTAGAAAAATAAGAGAGCCGCTTCATAGGCAAAGAGTTACGGCGACCTCGGTATGCGCGCGTTTTAACCGAGCTCGGTTACAGAATACAGAACATGCACAACTGACTCCGACACACGGATCTTTTTCGGAAGCGTTTTAGCCAAGAAACGCAGAATAAGAATTTCTCGCACGCCTATAACTTGCTCGTCGGCTGTAGGTCACAGTCAAGATGTACTTTACTCTTTCCTATCGCGAGCACCGGATGGAAACAGCGGAGAACAAAAGGGAACAGCAATAGTCGCGATCGTAGTATTCGTAATTCGATGGCGTACCCAATCTCTCTGTTTCCAAGTTTGATAAACGCTTTGTAAGCTGTTCAGCAGTCGCTTTTTTCTTCGGCAGGAGGAAAATTGTGCGGTAGAATTTCCTATATAGCGTAACGTAACTAAGCAATTGGATGGATTTTTGAAACGATCGAAGATAAATAGAATTGTAAAAAGGCGTAAAAATATTAAAATATCGACGTATCACCTATGAAGACCTGCTTCAGAACATCAACAGATCAGTGGTACCAGTTTTCTCATGAATATATCGTACTAATATACCTTTCAGCCGAAACAGTTAACTATAACCGATATCGTTAAAACACCTACCGAAATTTTCCACCCTTATTTTTTATATCCGAAATTTTCTTTGTAATTCATTCCCAATGAAATCATTGCATTTTCGAAAGAATTCATTCATCCGATCGTCGGAGACAGTCGTTCATTCATTACGACCGAAAGATTTCCGTACGCAAGTGTACTGCCCGCGTATATTCGACGATAACAGTCCCACATGGTTTGCACTAGATCTTGAGCGCTTTCAATGACAAGAGGCGAGACATCGCGTTGCCTGTGGTTCGCGTTCCGCGAAATCGCTGCCCAACTCGTTTGCGTTAAGCCTCCGACGCGATAAGGAGAAGTAGGTCGTTTAAAAATTCGCCGATACCTCGGAAACTAGGTGGAAAAATGGCGGTAAGATAGCGCACGCCTCAGGCCAGCGGCAGATAGAGTCGAACCAGTAGGGCCAGCTTATGTAACCGAACGTCGCGTCGCGTTGGAAGAACGCGCGCGCGCGCCTTTATGCTATCTCTTTCTCGCCATAATCGCCAGGGATATTTCCGTCGCGCGCGGCACAGGGCACAGCCGACCTTCCGATGCAAAGACGCGAACCACGCTTGGCTGAATCGCGTTACTTGCGGTCCTAAAGCATCCAACAGACCGTAATACAGTCTCTGACAAGGAATTCAATTAATCATGGAATCGTATAAATTTTTTTCACACGAATCAAAGTGTATGCTACAAAAGTGAAAATATCGAAAAAAATGCTATTGGCATTTGATCTGAACTATATGGAAAGAACGCGATAAGTCGCATCTTTCATATTTTTACAGGAAAGCAATTTTAAAATTCACTACGTTGTCACTTAATCCCATGGTACGAAAGCTGTCCAATGTTTCTGAGATTATAAAAACGATTATAGTCTTAACGAGGTTCGATGATACATACTACTGCTAACGATTGAAACGTCGAGGTGATAAACGATCTAGGCAAGTGTCGACAGTGATGATTTTCCGTGTAAACAAAAAAACACGTGTTTGTTAATTTTGGCACTTACATACATCATTTGTCACTCGCATAATATCAACTTTCATCGTTTACTAAATTGTAGATTTACTTAGCTAGAAAATAAAGAAAAAATCGCTAAATAGTATTCATATCGTAGTCCTTAATACGAGAGGCATAATTACGATACAAAGAACAGCTTATAACGCGAACTCTTTATCGATTTCGCTCTTCCACCGAATCTATAATCCTTTAATTTATAATAAGAGAAAAGATGGAAACGACAATAAGAGAAGAAGGAAGACTCGCGAAAGAAAGAGATGAAACAACGAATAAGTAAAATAATTAATCAAAAAAGTTGTAAACGATTAAAGAAGGATATAAACAGACTAAGGGCAACTGTAGGAATCCTTCTACGTTCGATCGTCAGTTCTTCTTCGAAAAGCTTTTCTATCGATGTCGGAAGGCGTGATCGGTTCTCATCGGCGTGGTTTCCGGTTTATCGTGACGATCGAGCCATCTCTGGACATCGTATAAACAACGCAGAATCGTGCGCCTAAAGTGTAGCAGCTAGCTTGTCGGGTCGATGTATTCTCGGTTGTTTATTTAGGCCAACCGAGGTGAATCGCTCGGTCGAAACTGGCATGCAGACACGATGCCTGCGGGAAACGTACGTACAGTAGCAAACGGTGGCCCGCAAAAAACGCAGTACCTTGGAAACCATAATGGATGCCGACTGTTGCATTATCGTCGTTTAGCCAAGATCAAAGGGCCACTCATAGTTTTTCTTTTATCTCCAGCCAAAGAGAAACTTACGCATATTTAAATAACATTACATTAACTCGTGATCTTAAAAATAACCTTATTTAAAAGGCATAAAAATAACCTTGTTTTGGTTTTTTCTTTTGCAAGCGAAATTTTATACTTAAATTTCTTGTCCATGAATTTTTATTTTTGTCGGAAAAAGGTTCGAACGCATCTAATTTCCGAATTATGCCTGAACAAACGAGTGGCTATATAATGAAATAGGAACAATGATAAGCATTTCAGAATTTTCCTACACTGTTTCCGAACGCTGAGAACAGTAAAAAACTGAACTTCGATATAAACGAGCCCGTTTCTCTACTATCAGAATGTGGTAAAAAATGTTTGCTTACGAAAGGTTAATGATCGTTGTCATAGTTATCATAAACATGCTTCAATCGGACATTTGTTTATCGTGAATCTAAAAATACATTGCATAAATTAAGACTTTCGTTTTTCGAGAAACTCTGATAACGTGACCTCTATGTTTCTAATGATATATCGAAGCAAAAAGGAAACGTGTTAACCAAACGTGTTGCACCTTGCTTCTCTTACACGTTTGACATTAGTTTGCCGTCACAATTGTGTATATTCGAGGCATGAAATATGACCGCAGCCATAATGTACATAAACATAAAAGAACGAACGAGTATCGTTCTGACAATACGGTAACGTTCCCAACAGGTTGCATTTCTGTAATCACGGCACAACTTTTGTGAAATTGTGGTTGTTAACTAATGGCGGACGGATATTCTTATCGGCGTTGAATATTTTTTTAAACACGTTGCATTCACGAAATGTGAGAGATAAAACGAAATGTAGGTTAAAGGTTGCATGGAAGAGGTTTATATATTTCGTTTTTAGGAGTGGCGAATGATACCTTGTATAACCCAAAACCCAGAAATACGATATTCATTGAGTTTTGCGACTAATTATCGAAAATATTTAATCGAATCATTTAAATGTTAAAAACTTCTTATTACTTACGCTTTTGTTACTATATTTTTTAATATTAGAAAAATATAGATATGTAACAAACACAATTATAAATTCATTTTTCTATCTAGGAATCGAAGAATTTTTATCGATTTAGATGTAAAAGATGTGTATGTTTTATAGGAGATTGATGCACAAGTGTAAGTAGAGTGTAATTAGCACGCAGTCTTTCTAACTTTTTAAGAATTTCTTGAAATAACTCGCAATTTTCAAAATTGAAGAATATTTTTAAATGGGTATCAAAGGAGGGCACATTTTGCAGCGTTTTACCTGAACTTTTTAAACTGTTTAAACCCACCGTTCAACTGTTTAATTGCAAAAACCCAGCGCTCTTGAACTTGAAATTTTGTTCGAAAATAAACGTAAAATAAACGTAAAAACAATCGCAAATTATGTGGCGACATGACACTTTCCAACTTAAAAATTATACAAGTTCTGCAACAGAATTTAGAACGTCGTAGCTTTGAAATGTCGAAGTAAATTTTGTAAGAGAAAATTTATTTTTTACGTCGAATATGAATGCTACTCGCTATTTAAGCGTTTGTCTGGTTTCTTTTGACGCAATCTTCCAAGTGGACTATGCAGAGAATGTCTGACTTTGATAGAAATCGACGACCTATCTTGGAAAAATAGAAAAATATGATATCGAGCAATTTTAGATGGAAGGGAAAAATATTGTCTTGGTTGGTAAGTAATTTTTCAAAGTTAGTATAAGTCAACTATTTATATACATAAGAAAATTGTGAAATAACTTATTTTTTTTTATTTGGTCACAGATATTTCAGCGAGTTTATTTGTTTCTAAAGATTATTTTAATCTTGCACTAGAGAGGAATTTCTTTTACAAAATTAAACAGAGTTATGTAAAAGTTTACACAAATTATTTCTTATATTGATATTAATTAATTTAAAGCAATTTTAAATATTAAGCTTTAACAATAAGACGAGAAGGAAGCAACTGTTGGTATAAAAATATTAACTTACGGAACCTGAGAAAAAGAATTTGCAATGAGGTTTAGTTCTAATTATATAAATAAATAAATATATATATATACATATGTCGGTAGCAGTATCAATTAGTAGTTATATTTATTATAAATTATTTATTATAAAGTCATATTTATTAGTAATAGTATAATTGATAGCCGTTAAATGCGTCCCCACGGCTGAGGCCGCGCGTCGACTGAAGTCAACATACTCTACGGCTACGCACAATCGCTCTTGTCGCAACCGTCATGTGACGGACGAGCGTCGCGTCGTACCAAAAGGATTAACAAAATTGAATAACACCGAA
This sequence comes from Bombus confusus, assembly GCA_014737475.1. Lineage (NCBI taxonomy): Eukaryota > Metazoa > Arthropoda > Insecta > Hymenoptera > Apidae > Bombus > Bombus confusus. The sequence goes on along the minus strand of JACXIV010000022.1, from coordinate 209,515 downwards.
GTTTTAACTCAATTTTTAAACTTAATCTTTACTTGTGTTTCTTGTCTCTTTTTTTTAAATAGACGTTGAAGCTCGTTATAAAATAATTTGTATGTAAAATCAATATTTGTAAGAAAGTTACATTTTCATTAATCCACAAACTCGTAATATGCTCGGCTCGACACACACAGAAGTGTTCTTTCATGACAAGGCATCGTGTGCGTGTAAAAGAGAATCCTTGACGTTTTTTTGCTCGGTCAAGAATGCAATGTTCTAGTTCCCTCAAATCACACAGTGAAATGAGTACTACGGAGAATATTGTACAGAGAGAATGCAAGATGATCGTTGCTTGAACGAAATCGAAATAGTGAAAATGCGGTATAAAGTAAACAACAATTTGATAAAACGAACGTAATAGTAATATTTTTTATATTCACGTATATTTCAATAATATAATTGCTGAGATAGTTTTTGGGAAAAATTGCAAGTCATTTGCAACGTGTTCTTTTATAAGTATGAAGCTATTTTCCTCTTAGTTTTCTCTGGAATCGAATTATCAATTGTTACAGGCAACATTCATCGGATTAAATGCAGCTATGAACAATAACTGTAAAGTTATTTTTTCTGATAATTTTTATCGAAATAGAATTATACAATATTTTCGACTATATTTTGTTAAAATAAATTTATATGAATTTGAAGTGTATAAAGTCATGTGTAATATAAATATAATCAATTACACGAACGAATAGAAATATCGACAATTTGAAAAATCGTGTTCTATATGCGATATATTTGATATCTCGAATATCTCGATATTTGATATAACGAAAGTTCTTTTTTTGATATCTCTGTAACGAAAAGTGGCCTCTAAAATCGAGAAATGTGTGTTCGAAGTGGGCATGGATCGCGTTACTTGCATGGAGAATTTTCTTTAGAAAACAACTATTTTTACGATGCTAAAAAAGCATGCTAGTTACGTTATTTCGTTATGCCTGTAAAGCTTTGAAATACTTTGTATAATATTTAAGTAAGAATAATTGTCAATAAAGAAACATTATTAAAGTATCATTCATATTTTCATTAATTTTCTGAGAAAAGTATCTCCGTTCGAGTACCTCCTTTTGAGGATTGCGAAATATCGCGGTCATGCAAATTTCACTTTTTTTTACAACTTTTTAATAAATTTTCCAAGATTTATAATACACGCTGTATTATATTATATATACTATGTATAGTATCTGTGAAGAAAATGCATCGATCAAACGTAACATTGAAATTCATCCTTTTTAGGCCGAAAGGTAGATCGAAGCCGATTATTGTTTCGAATAGAAACGGAAAAGTAGACGAGCGGTTGTTGAGCTGGCGTTCAATCGTCATGGCGCCGGTATTATTATTACAGCCGTGTTCGAATTGGCATTAACATTCACCGATGCACTCCCCCGCCGTTCTTCTCGGTCTCGCTCTCGCTCTCGATGTATAACGGGGCGCTCGCGTCATTCGCCGTTTTCGTAACGTGACTTTGTATCATGAACTTTTCGATGACGTTTGCGCAACACTATCTGCCGGCGAACACAAACTAAGCCTGCACGGCCGTACCGCTTGCAATGCACTTCTGCATTCGTTCAGTCGCGTATACATGCGTCTTCGTGAGCGAGATAACAAGCTTCTGTTGCCGTCTCCGTTCCGCCGCCGCGCCGCCGCTGCCGCCATGTCATCGAGGTTCTCAACCACACGAGCCTGCGAAAGATTGCTGATTATTGCTTGCACCCTGTCTAATCATCTTGTGTTTCTGTGTGTATGTGATCAATGCACGACACGTTCATCGGTGAACTCTTTGTAAGTAAAAAGAAATTATTCGATGAGGTTCCTTACTGAGAGACTTTGAAGGTGGTGTGTAGAATGATTAACTTTTTACATTTCTATATCACATGCAACATTTTTGGATCAAAAATAATTCATTAATTATAGAGCTAGCAAGAAACATCATTGAATACGAACTGAACAAAACAGTATTTAATATTTTTACTAAAGACATGTATAACATTGGGAAAATTATATATGATCACAACGATTATTAGAAGAATTCTATCATTAATGGATGAAGTATTATTATTTTATGATAATAATTTTTTTCACGCTTAATGACAATGTAATTTGACCTATATAAAGAAAAAAGAAACGTCTCTGTAACAAGAAACAATCCAATCCTAAAATGCATTCGCATAAACAGAATATAAATAAAAATACTTTTCTTACCATCAACATTTTCTCCGTAACATTCTTCTCTTATTGCAATCAGAAAAGAAGTATGGCTTGTTCCAGTTGCGTGGACAAACCTGTACATCAGAGTCAAGAATTCTTATCTGATTGCATTTATTACATCATTCTGACCGTTTTTGGTTGACACGCTGAGAAAAGAATAGATTAACTCCTTTCGAGTACAATAAAATCGACAGCGACAACGATTAAAGTTCATGTTTATTTCTCTGAGTTAAATATATGAAATAAATGTTGTTACAACATATGTGCACGAGAATTCTTTTACATATTTTTTACATATTTGTGAAATATTCAACGAAAATCGATCGAAATAAAACGTTTATATTTGACGAACTCTGTAAGATTGACCGATATTATCATAAAGTGGTATATTATGAAGATAAAGTTTACGAAGAGGACTACATATGCAATAAAATTGTTTAGGCAACTTGCAAAAGACGTACAAGATTTATTACGTGTGAAAGATATTTGCACGACAAGACATTTTTATTATGTCCTGTATCTTTTTTAACACAATCTCAAACCGGATCATCAACGTGTAATGGATTAATCGCTTAACTTTCTGTCGCTCCTACGTCTCACATTTTCAAAGATTAATCTGGTATGGAATCTTTACAAAAATAATCGCGTAAAAAGATGCCATATCTTACTTCGTAAATTACTGAAAATGATTTTAAATGAAATTACCGTGTTTCAATGATTTATTGCGTATCTTACTTAGTACTTATTCTGATTAATATTTATGTAACGCTTAAACTGATTAATAAGACTTTGATTAGTACTTGGTATTTACTACGACTGAATTCGAAATTTCAAGGTGAGTCAAACATCATTTCATGAATATTCTTTCTCTCGTTAACAAGCAATAAATACTTCTAACTACATATACAGTATAAAAGAAACACGTCTCATTTACAGTAATTTAAATAATTAGAGATATGTCGAAGCACATTGCGAATATTAGATTCGAACTCGTCTGGGAAGCTTGCAGTGACTGGAAATATTGGGAACATCTCGTAAGTTTTTCGAAAGAACAAAATCGTCGATATTATTTCATAGGTATAGAAAACACCTTAGAAAAGTTTTTTCCCCTAAATGTAAATGGAAACTCTGCTCTTCTCGAAAATTCGTTTTACGAGAACATAGACGCGTTACTGTAACAATCGAGGTAAGATATCCAACAAAGCAAATGAAGACAAAAGAGAAACAGGAAAAGGAAGGATAAAAAGGTAATCAGAAAAGAAACCGAAAGCTAGAGGAGAAGTAAATGAACTTTAAGGTGCTCGTTGTACGGATCGCACGGGGGTACTTTAAGATTCCTGGGCAAATCAAACGCTTCAGCTCATTTAAACTCTTCAAACCGCGATGGTATGGGAAGTTGTTGTCGTATTACAACACGGTCTGTTCGTTTGACAACGCGTATCGCGGCTGTTCGTTATGCAACTAGTGAAACTATCGGTTACCCGTCGCGTCGCGTCGATCGCGAATGCACGAAGAACGCTCAAGATAATCAATCAACCAGTACCCTTGCCTGCTATTATTGCCCATTCGTCGTTTCTTCGATCGTTCTGCAAAATTGAAATGTAAATCCATGTTATACCGTTTGGACGCAGCTGGTTGTAGGATTTGGATTACAGGTAACACACGCAGGATTTAAGTAGATGGGGAAATTATCGGTAAGCTTTCTATTGGGGTAGATATTGGGAAACTTATTGCTTTTTAATCCTCGACATTTTATATTCGACTTTTTTATATTTATTCCTATTTGGTTGTTTTTCTTTCTTTCTTTTTCTTTTTGAAATACACAATTAAAAATTCTACTAATCTAAAGTTAAACTATCGTATCGACAAGAAAGGATCGGTGTCGAACATGAAAAATTCCAAAGATTTCACGTAAAAGATTTCTTCGAAAGTTTGGATAAACTAGTGCTAAAACGTGTCAACGTCAAACGCAATGAGCACCGCCGTCAATAAGCGATAAATAGTTGTATAGAAAAGAAGAAAAATAGCGCAAACGAGAAGGAAGAGAGAAGGTGTCGCGCGACGAGTTTACTTTTCTTCTCTCAAGCAAGGATCTACGGCCGGTTGCAACTTTCTCGAATTAACTGCCAGCGATCTTGGCTGTCTCGATTGCAAGTTGGTCGCAGCGACAGTAGCGGCGGTAGTTAGACAACCTATTGCGGTTACGCAACTAGTGAAACTACCCAGCGGCGAACGTTCACGAAAAATAAATCTTCTTAGACCGATTTACGTTTTCCATATCTAGCCCCGAACAGGGGGACGTTGGAAATAATTATTACAGCGAAACGAGAAAATTATAGAACTTTGCACAGCCGTGTTGCTTCGAGCACTTCTAGTCTCCTTCTGTTAAAAAAATTAAAATTTGTTCCTTATTTATTTAATTTTCACATTGATTTTATGGGATGAGTAGTTTGTGAATTAATTGAGTGCTAAAAAGAAGTCGAGAAAGTGGTAAACGATTGGTTGCGTTTTATTTTCAGATTAAAGCGTAATTGTATTCTTAGAAGCAGCAATGGCGTTTGCAAAACTCGGAAATATTTAAAAAAAACACGATATAAGATCATTTTTTAAATGTTGTTAAGCATCCGAGTTTCAGCTAGGTACAATGTTTCTAGAAAAGCAAGAGAAGAAGTGTTTTTACGATCCAGGGGCGTCTCGTGGTTGTAAGTCGGTCGCAGGCAGCAACGAGCAGCACAGTCTATTAGGATTACGCAACTAGTGAAACTATCCCGGCAGCAGTGTAGTGTCGGTCAGTTCGTTCCATCGCGGTGTCGTTCTATCGGTTCCGCCGATTTTTTTTCTTTCTCCTTTCTCTCTCCCTTTCTCTCTCTCTCTCTCTCTCTCTCTCTCTCTCTCTTTTCCTCCCTCCCGTTCTCCCTACCCCCCACTATTTCTTTTTCTTTCTTTCTCGAACGTAAGTTTATTGCCAAAGTTTTCGGACACAACGACCGCGGGTAACCCTGGACACGGGGAATAGGCCATCGCGCACTCGCGTTGCGAGCCTTTCGCCGTGCATACACGAAACGTCGTAATCTGGATCCCAGGGTTACCCTCTCGTGCCCCTTTTTCCAACTCTTATGTGTCCTTCCCCTCCTTTTCCACTGCACCGCTAGCTTGTGCTCTCGGTTCAGTTAGCACCTCGTCTTTTCTTCTTGGTTTTCTCGCGGTAAGGCTTGATTTATTGCCCTCGCCGCGTCGTATAAAGACACGCCAAGAATCGATTGCGTAACCTGGCGTGCCGATATCCAAAAGATCGCAGCTCGTGTGAACAACGGTATGGTGAAGAACGGTGAAGTATGGTTGAACACTGGTACTCACATGGTGAACGCTATGATACTTGTAGCATTTTTAACGTGGAAAAGTTTAGAATTACTTACTTACTTACTTATTTACTTTCTGTCTTCACAATTGGCGAAAGGCGACGCCATAAAAAAAATAACGCAGCTTTCTGTCTTTGCTCATTCATTATTACATGTAGGTACACAATTTATACAATAACATATATATTATTACATACTATTACATACTATACATATCTATATATATTATATCGTTATATCTATATATATCGTTATATATCGTAGTTGATAAAAATAAGTGTCGTCTACTTTGGCCTTGCCTACCCCGTCTATCTAGTATCGCACCACCTTCGAAGTCGCCACTTATTCGAAAGTAGGTGGGAAAGTAAGTGGGAATGTGATCGCGGCGAAGCACGATACGAGAGACAGAGGGAAAGAGCGCGGGTAGAGCGTTAAATAATCGGTTTAATTGGGTTATGCACGAGGAAGTGACCTATAGGAGAGGTTGAACCTCGCGGCTCGAGACCTTCTGCTGCCTTGCCTACGTCCGCCGCCACCGCGTGCGTCAGCTACTCTTCTCTCGATTCTCGACTGCCGGCCATGCATAACATCGGTTTTCTGGCTACTGAATAACGCTACCCTCCTCTTCGCGTTTTTGCCTCTTCCGTTCGATCGCTCGATCTACCCTAATGACGTAGACGGAAATTTATTTGATCCAAATAGTGGTTCTCAATTGCCGCCATTTCGTATATGGAGTTTCGTTAGATTTCCGAAGCGTGCGAACGAATGCCTGTTGTTTTAGTTTATAGCAATTGAACCCAAATTATTGGCAAGTTGTACAATTTGCATAGCTTAGTACGTAGAATCGTCATGGATCATCCTCGATCCCGTTACTCGTCACATCAGGAAACAGAAACTGTTTGTTGCAATCAAAGTTAATTCCCGCATAGTGCAATCCTTTCGTACAGATAATACGAGCGGTACGGACTTTCTAGTAGCGGGCTTTCGCCTTTATTTTCCACCCTTTTTTCCTCTCGAAACCACTAGTTGTATGCTTCTATTACTATGGTTTGCGGTCGTCGGGACAGTATTAAATAAGCGGCTAATTGGGTTACGCAGTAGGAAGTGAAATGACACGATCGTTTCAACGAAACGTAGGCACGTTCTCAGCCGGCAACGATAGCCCGTTTTCTTGGTTGTCCCGTAACCGAATCGTGAAATTAGAGGAAGCAAAGGAAACCAGGCCGATATACGGCTGCATAATTTCCGATGTGTTTTCACCCTCGGTTTCGTTCGCTTCCGAACAGATAGGCAACGCGCTCTCTCGTTACCTCCACTCCTACGGGTTACGCCTACTCTATTCCGTTTGAATCATCGCATCGTGCCACCGCACCGTATGAAATATGGCACAAAGAGCTCGTGGCGCGCTACCAAAATAGGACTACGATATAACCGCGCATTACCTTTCCTTCTCGATTACTTCTTATCCTTCTGTAATCTTTTGTGCCATGACATTATAAAAGAAACATGAGTATTTTCCTTTTAACCTTTTTTTCGCATAATATATATTTTTGCTGCTATTTGTTAAAATTAAAAAAAATATTGTAGTTGACAATTTATTGAGATGTGATTAACATGTTAGATTACTAATTTATTTCTATATTTAATTATTGATTACTGATGACTGAAATCAATCAAATTGTAAGTTAATTTATGCTAATATGGTTGCAAGAATATGGCAATCAAAGACTGATAATCGATTAATTTGTGGGAATGGTGACAGCTGTGTATAAATTTTTGTGCTTGAAGATAATTTATATTTTAATTCAGTTTAAAAAAGGACACGTGTTGTAAATATGTCGCATGTAGACTGCTCGTTGTAAATATTTCTTTCATACATATGTGTATATACGTACAAATTATGTAACACGTACATAATTGTGTATAAATGCAATCGCATCATTCACAAGATGGTTCATCTCAAAAATCAGCACGGAAGATAGAAAATTAAATTTCTTCAGCTTCTACCTGAACCTGATATTTCTCGATTTCCTAATTTTTAGTCTACTCGGTCATTGCTCTATTCCAGTTCGAAAGCACAAAATTTCACTTTTATGAATATACCAAACCTGACGCGGTAACAGCCTACGATCGTCCTTGAACAGAGTACGGGTTCAAACTGCGCAATCGAAAAACCCCGACACCGATCGATTCGACTTTATGTAACTGGCAGTTCACCATTTCCTAGTTCGATCGCGGAATCGCGACTGGTCTATGCATTCAGGAAGTGAGTCTGCCGTTTAAGTGAAAGTTGTTAGTTCGTGGCGTGAACGACAGTGAAGTCGATGGAGAAGGGCAGACGCGTACACACTCGAGTCGAATTGTACATACCACGAATCGATCGACTGGTTCTCAAAACAAAAAGCAGAAAAAGTTCGTATAATTTTGCCTTAATTCTCTGCAATGCGATTTCTTTACTCGTGTCAAGAAAATGTTACAAATGCTTACAGTTTTTCATTCTACTGGAAAAATAAACGAATCCTGTAAATCTACCATGTTTGACAAAGTACACCGATCCCTCGATTTTCGCAGAGTATGCGTTCCATGTGACCTTTTTCTAAGCGGATAAGAGTCGCCATGATAAATGTCATTTATCGTTATAAAAAAAGTACTTGAGAGTAGCCAATATAACATGAAAATATATATATTTTACACATTTTCACGAAAAAGGAATAACGATCGTTTAGAAAAAGCAAAATAAATTTATTTCGTAGATGCATTCGACTCTGTACCGAAGTAGCCAACCATTTCTCCAATAAACTCCGAGTCATTATCCTCATTACTTGTGCGAGCTTTTGATATGCTCGTCATAAGGCAATTAAAAAAGGTCAAAATGATGTAATTAGTACAGCCAAGTAAGAATGATTCATTGATATAGAGCAGAAACTTGAACAAAGTGCAAATTTGGGACGCCGACTACATACCTATTAATATTAATACACGTTCAAAATGTCCGTGATCTCTACTACATATATAGTTATTTGATCTTTTTTATGCTTCAGTCTCAAATGGGAGAGGTTAAAGACATAATGATTGATTTTCCACCATGATTCATAAAAATGAATCGCGATGGTGTTATAAAAAACACACAAAACACGTACCGTTTTGTAATCCTTGCATCATCCGTTTCAACGGATACATAATTATAATACTAGTTGTTAATCAGTTAACAAGTAGTGTGAGCTACGGAAATCGATATTGCAACATGGGCTGACAGCGTCTCGTTCGCCAAGTATCGCATAAGGAGTTAACGTTTTTGTTGGATCGTGGATGGATCATGGATGGTGATATTGCAAAATAGTCAACGGTTCGTCTCTAATACTGTATTGTGGTATAGTATCAGTTAGATATGTTACACGCGACATCCAATGAAATATTCTCTATTCTATTTATTTAATGACTTAATTATCAGACATGATAAAGTGTGGAACGAGAAACGTTTTGGTGAATTTATGCAAACAACATTTTACTTTGAAAAAATTGAATTTAATTAAATTTAATTGGAACTGAAAAATACAAAATTAATAGTTTACGTGAGCATTACTTTTGCGCCTTTCACTATTTTTTTCACCCAAAAATGAAAGGTACGAATTTCAACTATCGAGGCAAACGGATGAAGCAAATAATTTCGAATTATGTAACAATATGCATATAAATTTCCTCTTCGTCTAATTATGATCAACGATATTCAGATCCGCGAATGCGGTGAGAACCACTGCAGAAGACTAGAAGAGAGAGCGATCGGTCGATGGTCTCCGCGGTGCGGCACTTTCGTGCGAACCTGCATACGCAGATATGCGGATCGGTTGTATAACATAACCGCATAAGAAGCACGGATAATGGTGCGCATACGTGTATCGCATTATTTGCTCCGTTCAAGTCCAGCCGTTCGACTGGCCATTGTCAAGTTTAAGTGCCAAATTACTCGCGGCCGATTGCCAGTTCCATATCGAAATCGTGCTTTAAAGTATACGTGGTTAGTCCAATATTTTCAAGTACTTCCGCGATCTAGCTTCGTCACAAAAATATTAGCATGGTATGGTATGGTAAAAGAAAAGAGAGAAAATTATTTTTGCGATCTGAACATTTATAGAGCGGAAATCTAGAATTTTTAAAATAGTAGCAAGAAGTTTAGTAATATTATGTTATCTACCCTAAAAGATCGAGTACGTTGATTATTCATCGATTTAATTAATTACTAGGAAGTGTGATGAAAATATTATATAATTCTTGTTTTTTGTTCTTTTTTTAATTCTTAAGGTTGAAATCGTTCCCTGGAAAATAAAATACATTTATTTACACTTATTAGTATTAATTAATGGTTGCGTAAATTCCTAAATTGACTATAATATAATCATGGATATTTGCAGAATCAAAAGTCATAGATTATAGATTTAAAAGTTTTTTTCAGTAGAATTTTACATTTAAATAGCCTCTAGAGTGAGATACCTATATTAATTTAATGCCAATATAATAACCTATCAATTTTTATCCTTATTTCTACATGTGTAAAAAGATTTTGATTTACTAAATAAGGACGCAAGAATAGTATTGAATAAAAAAAAAAAAGAAATAAACTAGAAAGATTAAAGTGTTAAGATTATTTTTCTAAATTTGCAGATCCATTTCTTCGTTTGATCTTTTTCATGCATATGACTCCGCATATCGTATTTGCAGCGCTCTAATAACGCTTCATGTCCGATTATTCTTTTAAACTTTATATCGAATTTTCTTTACGAAGTAAATAACGAAAACGAACGAAATTTCCTTTCACGACGAGTTAAAATCGTCCGATTACACGATGCATCTTACGCGAAGCGCGCTCGAAAATTGGCAACAATTACTTGGTTAATTCTCTCGATCACGTCTCTCGATCTCGATACGCGCTTCGTAACCAACCCTTGGTGAAAGTAGCAGGTTCTAATTCTAATTTTAGCATGTACTCTATCGTATACGCTAACGAACAATATCTTCCTTCATAATTTGCCACGATCGAGAAGTTAAAGTCCTATGCAGACGAATAATTCGGCGGCATAACGATGGCGATACCTGTTATAAGATTTTGCCTGGACGGCTTTGCTCTTTCGACGTTCTGAGGTAAGAGTACTGAGTGCTGAGCTATTCGACTCATTGTCAGTCCTCTTGTCAGAAAGTTCATCACCTTCCTCGCTAATATTGGGCTTATCGACACCTGAAACTACAAACATAAAATCCGTGACTCTAGAATTCGTCGCTAAACCTACAGATTCGTGGCTATCGGTAACCTGATGACTTTTGAAAGGCCTTGACACGTGCCGTTACCTCTGCAAAGATGCGGCGGTAACATACTGTTCGATTTAACAGCTCTATTTCTCTAATGACTTAATGCATGTTAGTGTGAAACGTTATTATTAGAATTATAAGATCTAATATAAACGACATGGTCAAAATATCGTGAAAATTTTGCATTGGTAATATCGTGCTATTCTATTTTATATGCCTCTTTACGCAGTATATATTAACGTGCGATAGTATACTATTATATTGGGAATATAACTCTGTCAAAACACTTGTTACATCTATTGTCTATACCGGGCTTTAATCGTCACAGCCCTCGCTCATTTCCTACCTTTCTAAATAGTTCTTTTTCTTTTTAAATAGTTCTAATTATACTTCCATAGATGGTATCTCTTTCGGCATTTAAGATGATCGCATTATTAGATGCACAAATTTATCAAATTATAGCATTAATAATTCAACCTAACTCCTAATGTCAACAACACTACAACGTTACATACAACCTTCCTGGATAGTTCTTAATTCTTCTGCATAATAGCGTACAATCCAAGCGTACAAACAAAAAAGCATTTACCATGGAGCGACCATTCCGCAAAAGCAACCATTCGCCGCTTGTTAAGCAAATTATTCCCTGGTCAAATTTTTCATTATTCGCCATTGAAGCGACAGCCAGTACCAGCTGTCGAATCGACCATCCTAGTCGGCGCGGCGTTCCGTGGAATTGGAAATTTCGCACAACTCCCTCTATTTCGAATCGTCTCGCGACCGTTCGAGCTTTCCTTCTGTACGACTGGAAGTTCGAAACGTACTTATACATGGCCTCGGAAGGTTCAGCCTACGGATGGACGGGGCAAAAGCGAAACTCGACGCGGGCTTGATGGAAAGAGAGAGAAAGAGACAAATATCGCGAGAGAAGATGACCTAGGTATGGAAGTGTATATGGGTGCAACTCGATCGAGCAACCCGGGAAAGCAGGAGGTGAAGAACGGAGAGACTGTGAAGCACAGGAGGGCAGAGCGGGGGTGAAGGGGTGGGGAGGGACAGAAGAAGCTCGTAGGGGTTTATAGATAGCAGCGCATGGCCTAGAAACGTGCCGCTCGGTGTTTTTGACCCTTCGCCTAGCTACCGCTTCTAGGCCATTGCAACACGACACTCATGCTCGTTAAGCCGCGTCCACAACGCGACCGCCACAGCACCAACCGGTATAGAGATGTCGCGAGCCTTGTAAGAATGTTCAAGTCGGACAGGGACGGTAGGTTGGTTAGTTTGTTCGTTCGGAAGATTGATGAACGACACCGGAACGTGAAATTGAAAATGAGGCGGTCGGATCTTGCTCGTGACTCGTGGCCTATGGCATGAAGCAGGAACAGATGCGATGACTATATATGTGTACTTAACTGGTAGCGCGTAGATTAACTAAAACTTAAACCTTTGATAGTTTAATAGAGTTTGAAAGTCGTGTACTGAATCATACGCTTAGATGATTGGTTGTGGTCGAATTATTTTTGGCGCTTTTTAAACAGTTTTGTTAATAAGCGCGTCAAATCTATCTGTCAGAGCTGTACTATCGGAGATAGATTTTTCAAAATTTTACAATTTTTCAAAGAATTAGTATTTTTTATTGGAATCCTCCAATTCCAAAAACTTTGCGAGATAACTAGTAATAGTAATAAATCGAGCAAACGCTTTTATAATTCTTCGAATCACGAAAAATTCCTACAATAACCGACGGCAAACAATTGTGGCGACCTATAGGCTATATAGCAGACAGTTACACCTGTAGAGATTTGTTCTCTCCGCAACAAATTATTACGATGTATTCTTTGTCCTTTTCACGAGAGAAAAAGGCGCATTCTACTTCCGATAATTTTTGTTCAATGAGATGCAGAGAGTTTACTTTCACGCTAACCGGTAAATCAAAAACGACCGAGTAATCTTCGCTCTAAACGCTCATTGACACAAAAAAAAGAAGTACAACCGGACAAGGAAAAAAATAAGAGAAAAAGATAGGGGACGAAGAGAAAAGCGAAAGGGAGAAAAAGGCTATGAAAGAAAAAAAGAGCGAATTCTTTTGCTGGTTCCTTGCTCGCTTTTAATGGGCATATTGCGAAATTTTCAAGGATGTAGAATCGTATATATTACATTGTTCGATGTTTCTCACCCTCCACCTAGTTACCGCTTCTAGGCTGTTGCAACGTATCACGGATACCTGTTAAATGATATTCACATACCTATGTCGCAATGTTCTTGTTTTGTGTTGCACTCAAATTTTCAGTCGACTACAATTTTGTCTACCGAAGTATGGAAAGAATTAAAAAATAGAAAAGGAGAAAAGAATGTAAAAAGGTGGTGTCTCTGGTTCGAATAAATCCGGCGAGCCAACGAGGAAACGAGGACAGCTCTGTCTCGAATCTTGCACGCGCTTGAAAATCGACATCTCGATCGGGAAATCGAACTATACCCGATGTCCTCTTCGCATTTTCTGGCTCACTGAATTCGTTGTGGTTGAAATTTACCTGATTCTTTAACGAAATTGAAAAAACTTTTCGCGTGGTTTTGAGCACAAAGAAGCAGCGTGTATCGTACGATTACAATTGTTTGAACGAATGTTGATATTCTTATTCAAGAGTAGGTATTCATACCGAAGTATGAAGAAAATAAATGTTCAATATTTATCGCAACATTAAAATTAAATTTATTATTACTGGTACTATCATACGTCAACACTGCCCCGAATATTCTAATTCAAACAAGTGAGTTGTTTTCAACGAAAACAAGTTCCAAATTATAATGTGTTTGAAATCTCCAAATCATAAAAAAAGCATATTAAGCTTTTAGCGATAAAATAAAATTAGACAAAATTAACTGACACCGAATCCAGCAAAACGTACTATAAAAGTCACTTTTATTATAATAGCAGCAATCGTGTAAAAACCTAGTATATTTCATAATTTTATTCACGCACGCGAGCAAACTCCGACAGCTCCGCATCAAGCTCGTAGTTCGCTCTTAAAAACGAACTTTAACTACGCGTAGATATATACATGGATAAATGCATGTATATGTGCCTTGATCACGATCGCAAAACAAATTTTACCTAACTGGCGATTACTTTTGTTTGAAGCTGTAAAAAGCACGGGAGTCATGCATCGAAATCGCCACGAGATGAAATATTCAAACGAACCGAATAGTAGCGACGCTTCCGCATTATTGCGTGAAAAATAATAATACATCAAATCCATTGGCGTGTGGCGATGGCAATATGTCAGGAACGCATCGGTGTTGTCTCAGATTGCTTTCGATTAGCCGTGTCCACACGGACAGATCCCACCCTGAAAAAGTAACGCGCTAGTGTGCGACCGACCTCTTTATCGATCGTAGTTTCGACCTCGCGCGCGGTTATCGCTTCCGGGTCGTTGCTTCGTGACGGGTCATTTTAAGCGCGATTCACAATGTTTCCGCTACCGCCATACCCGGGAATTTCCGTTTTTATCGTCTTTCGTAGATCCACTCGCGAATTGTTTATAAATCGACCTCTTGAGAGATTTGTGGAAATATACAGGGACGCATTCAACACATGTTTCTACGATCGCGATACAATCGCAAAGGTATACGTAATCGTGAATTTTTGTAAAAATCGAGTGACTCGTATTTGTATTACGACAAATATTCTATCTTGAATAGTTTATATATCATAATTATAATACATTTTTATTTCGTAGAAAAATGTAGGAAAAAATTTGTTTCATTGCAGAAGCGAAATGTGTCCGCATATTACATATTGCATCAAATGCTCGATCATTTTGATGCACCCTGTATATCCTGTTGTTCGAAGCAAAGCAGGAACGCAACCGTGCGTGCCGCTCGTACGCGTGTATGTGTGACGTAAGAAACTTTCGCTCACCTCTGCCGGCTACCAGCCGTCGCACTACCTTGCACTTGCATTCGCCGCTATGCAACGCACGAATAAGAGTGCACGCTGAGATATGCACCGTGCAATCGAGTCCATGACTCGGTAATTCACGCGAACAAGTCAGGGCCAGCACTTGTTAACGGCGCCGATTGATAATGACACGGAACCATCTTCCATCGACGTGATTTTTGGCTGTCAACGGACTATGAAGTTGCTTAGAAGTTGAAACGTTTAAAGACGAGCCTAGCTTTCATCGTAACTGAGACAATGTGTCACAGGTTGTGGTACAAAGAGTTCCCATTGCATAAAGCAATGCCTGAAGCATCGAACTACGCCAAATCTGCAGATCTCCTTGAAAAATCATTTTTCAAAGAATCTTATAGAAATTGGTAGAACCGATATGAGAAAATCAAACCACTTGTGGTTTTATGAAAGACAGGAAGAGTGCAAAAGAATTAGATTTTTCCTACTTTTTAATTACAGACGAGAATTTCATATTCTCGCGCGGCACGTGGTAAAACATGAAACACACGTGCTCCATATACGCGCAAAGCGAATTATTTCTTCGACGACGTTTAATAACGACCCCGTATGCGCGTCACGTGTTTCAGCATGTATGTAGGTACGCACGGTCGTGCGACGAGAATGGCGATCTGTGAAGCGCAGCGAAAGTGAGGGCAGCCAGACTTGCTACCGGTGCACGTCACGACCGCTCGCGCTCGCGCGGCTAGAAATCGTGAATTTCCTGCTCTTATCGACCGATTTGCTCGCGTTCGCCTGAGTTTGATAACTTCTCCACGTATGCAGGCTACGTCTCGTTTATTCACTTCTTTATTTCGTCTATCCATAGGCTGTGCTCCTTATCACATTTTTCTGTCAAGTTGCTTGTATTTGTAGTACTAAGTACATATGAAATGTCCAATCTTGTAAACGTCTAAAATCTTTAAATTTTCTACCATAGCACGTCAATCTAAAACTTGCAATTCGGTGAATACAACGTGATGTTGATGTTTCGTTAACTGGAAAATTATTGCATTATTATAGATACATTTCTTATAAAACACGAGGCCTCCAGTTAAAAATTAAATCTGAACAACATATTTTTTCAAATGACAATGAGAATATTTGCAAAAATTAGCCTTTATATTTATATCCGACATGTACTCTATACAAAATATTTGTTATTTGTCAAAGGAGGATATCAATCGAAGCGAAAGTAACTGCAAAGATCGCCATGCGTCACGGTACATCGCTTTGCTCGCCTAGCTACGGACTTAGCCAGCTTCCTCTTCCTGCGTTCGAACTGTTTGCAAGTCGAATAAGTATGTGTACGAACCTTACACGACTCCTCGGACATTTCTGTGAAACGTTCCTCGAATGAATGGAATTCCAATTTAGCCACTGAAATTTCCTGCTTCGAACTGCAAACCTTGAAACATAATAAACATATTTTACTTTAAGCACTGACGTAACCATCGTGAACCCTAGCATTTATTGCTAATTTTATCTTTCAATGATTTCAACGTAGAATTTTTTTTCGATTGTACCTAAAGGAAAATTAAATTTCACTGTCTTCAATGAATATATTATAGAATTATTGGAAAATATTTTAATAGATGAATATAAAGAATTTATATCTCGGAAGAGAATTAGTTCATACAAATTCATATTTTTAGAGGCACAGGTAAAAAAACAAAATTTAAGAAGAGATTTGTTTCACCCTCTAAATATTGCGACATGACATTGGAAATGCATATCGTAACAAAGTACAAGTTCAAATGATGCTTCTTTATCGAGCTATTGATCTCGTTTGCTGATTATGTATATGTATTACTGATAGGATCGAAGTCAAGAGATTGCGACGATCGCTATATTATTCGTAATGATACAGCTAGTCAAATAGAAATCTAACGAATCTTTTCACAATCGATAATTACGATAAGATGATTTAGTATTGCAATAATAAGCATTCGTTTAATATCACTCGCACATACTCTAACTTGATCTCTAAGTTGATTAATGTATATACTTTCCCTCGCTATTCGCAACGAGCCCAAGTGTCTACAAAAATAAAAATTTCATTTTCACAGGAGGAATCTCGGCCTAAATCGGCAAGAGAAATCGCGACGATTTTTTCTTCAGTCTCAATCTATTCGATCCCTTGTCGAAATCAGAAAGAAGCGTCCTTCGAGGGGTCTAGTGTGGTTCACGTGGTCACACAAAAAAGAATCCCACTCGATTGTCGTAAATGGCGCGAATGTGGCCGATCGCAACACCTTAATCGATGCCATAGCAAAGCTGCTTAGCGCAGGAGCAAATGAAGCTATTAGCGCCGCCGATTCGTTTCTTCTTTTTCTCCTTCTTTTCTATTCATCTTGTTTCCTCGTTATCGCTTTGCGTCGCGTCTTTTACGCTAATGGGCTGCCTAACGTATACATCGCATGGTTGCGCGAACGCAAAATATGTCGGTCGCAACTTTCTCTTCGTGCAGCGGTTCTCAGACACACTTCCTGCTTTTGGCGGAGCGATCACCGTGCATTCACGTCTGAAAAGAAGGCGACAACGCGGAACAGAGAGGTGCCTTTGGGAAACTTCTCTCGCGGCGCGGCACGTTTCGAACCGTTGCGTAAGTTCGATGCTGTTACGATGCCGCGATAAAATCTTCAGATTGAATTTTCAGTTTCTTTTTTTTGTTTCTACTCTTTTGTTTTCTGTTCGTCTTTTTATATTTTTTTATATTTTTTTCCCTGGATTCGTCTTTGTTGTTTTGATAAAGTGAGACAAGACTTCACCCTCGAATAATTCGTACGCTCTTAGAGAACAAGTAGTTTACTTTTATAAGTTTATTTATTACTAAGAGATAAACCGTTATCGAAATAAATAATTCGACGTGAATTGAAAAAAACCGTATTGCATTTGTAACATTGTACATTTTCCTCACTTTTCAATTTATAGAGTCGAGCAATAGAGAAGTATGACTGTTGAGTTGCTCGTATGCAAAAGTACGTGATCTACTGATCCAAACAAAGAGTTAATTATCTAACTATCCTCGATCCCATCGAACACAACGAGGCTCTTCGCTCGATTGCCCTGAAAGCCACTGTACAGAAATCATTTGTTCTCCTGTTAACGTCATTCTATCTCTTCGGAACACTATGAAGCAGTCATTTCTATGATATGAAAAAAAAAGTAGAAAACAATAAGGAGGGGAAAAAAGGAAAGAAATACGAAGGAAGAAGAGTTGTTTGCGATAGAAACAAAGACATACGAAGGAAGGTGTGCTTTCAGCGAGGTAACGCAGGAAAAACGTCACTATTTTCGGCGACGCCTACGAAATCGCAGGAAAACACGGTGTTCTCTCAAAGCTAACTCTCTCCTCGATACTAGGAACAGCTTTTCCAATCCCGGCCGAGAGCGCAGAGAAGCGAGTCTTGCGCCCGCTCGGTTTACGTAATGGTAGAAACATCATCGTTAGTCGCAAGACAGTATAACGCCGAGTGCGTTAACCCCGTGAAGCCGAACACAGCTTTCTCCGCCTAGCGAGTGTTCCTCCGTTCCTCCCTCCTTCAACCGCCTTCGTCGTTCAACACTTTCCCCTTTCCTCCCGGCTGCGCTCGATTAAATTCACCTTCCCCCTAACCCCTTCCTCTAACCTTCTTCCTACCAACGTATTCATTGTCTCTATTTATTTCTGTTATTTCTTTCCCTTTTTTCGTTTTATTCCAATTATTTTTCCGTCCGTAGATATCTATTCGCACCTTTTCTACATTTGTGTGTTTGTGCAACGTGTATCCCCAGATTCTTGCCTCGTTACTGAAAGTACTTACAACACAACGAGAAAGGGATACTCATCGAATATATGTGGGAACGCCTGGTAATTTATTAGAGCGAACTGGAAATGTTGCATCGAATCGGTTGCTTCAGATTGGATTTTAAGCTTGATGAAGTGTATGTACGTTTGTGACACGTTGTGACTTTTATTTTGTAGTGATGACAATTTTATAAGGGGAATTGTTTAGTTGTGCGTATTATGTTGTTGTAAATCAGTGTGATATTAGGAAAATTTGGATAAAAGATTTTATTTCGATATAAAGAAATCATAAATTAAGAATGTATAGTTCTTAGAGAAAGATCTTAGATGCGCATTTATTATTCTTTACACAATCTGTATGTTTTAATAATTTTTTAAAATAACATTCTTGTGTTATTTTATTAATAATGGGCTAATCCCTTCAGTAGTATGCTCTTGACCATCTATATGTACGATCGAGTCCGAATTTCCACGGTCGGCTGCGCAGCTCAGGAAAGCAGTTGTGCGTGGGCCCGAGGTTCTTGCGGTGCGTGTGCTTTACGGAAGAGGAAGAGAACGAGGAAGAGAAACAGGGATGTGGAGGGCCGCGGTAGGAAAGGGTGGGGGAAGGACGCCCTTGCCCTTGGCATTGCCGCTCGATACGAATAGTCAGGGCTATCCAAAACGGTGCCGCGACGATTTAACGGTGCGCTCGAACAGCCGCCGGAAACCGAGCAGAAAGGGGAACATCAATTTCCGTTTCTGTAGCGGGCCGCACGATCGTAGTTTCCGCCGGCCACGGGGCCGTGTCATATTTTTCTCACCAAATTTCCAAAGGGCGAAAGGGCTACGGTCGTTGACCATTTTTCACGTTCGTTCAAGGTTCCTCGTATGTGCAACCGCGTATTTTAGTTGTACGCGATCCTTTAGGCTTTGATGAATTGCAAAATATACATTAAGAAGCGAAAGCATGTACTTTATGGGATTAAGTTTAACGATTTCTATGTATATAGCTGTTAGCGTGCGAAAGGTAGTAAAATTGATTTGATCTAGTCATGACTGATTTGATCTGTCGAATAAAATATTTTTATAATTATTTTTGATAAATATAAATATTTTCAAACAGGCATATTATGAAACTTGCCGACAAAAAATTTCTATCGTATGATAAATCAGTATATATGTAGGTATTCGTTATACGAACATAAATGTATATAATATGTGTATAAACATACATTTTTCTCGTATTTCTGTGTGTGTGAGAAATTTGGGGTTGTAAATTGAAACATCTTTGTTTGGAACATCGAAGTTTGGAAGGAATGTGTCATACACGCATGCCCTCGCCCTTGCCCTTGGTCGATACTCATCCCCTTGAAGGCTGTCTTTTTCCGGAGTGAACGCTACCCTCTGGCAACGTTGGGTGATTTTCTTTGGCGACCACGTGGCAGCCACGTGGGTCACCGCGGCGACATTCTGCGCAGGTGCCGACCCAGGAAAACTCCCCGTGAGGGCGAATACACCCTTCCGCCGGTTGAGGTGAACGCACTCGACGAAAGTAGGCTAGGCGTGGCCTAATTGCGAATTTCCGATGCCTAATGAGAATCATTCAAATGATTTTCACGCAATAAACGTAACTACCTATGTAAATTATCAGATGTGAAATTCATTCATTTCAAATTATTATGTGAATCTATCATGTATATATATATGATACATGATAGGATACACACACACATGATAGGTGATATATATATATATTTATGTAATGTAGTATTTTAAAAGGTTTTTATATAGAATTTGTATTTTCAGAGGTGAAGCCTTTACTCGATGATAATATTGTAGTAAGATGAAATTCGAAACGATTAATTTTCGTACAACTTACGTAACAATTGTAGACACAATCAGTCATCAAGCATAAAATAACAGTTCACAATAGATAGGATAGGTTTCACTGATTTCTAGTTGCTATATTTAAATAAAAAGTACAATATAAATTAGAGAATAGAATGACTTGAAACCACAGTTAATCCACAACGACCTTGGCAACGGCGAAAAGTTATCCCCTTCGAAGATCAATGACCTTGATCGGTTCTCCCGCCGGGATCGAAGCCCACCTTCGTCCGTAAACTATGAATCAGGATGCTCTTTAGGGTCGATTCGTTGACATCTGGTTTTACTAACACCGCACGTCGTCGATTAATCGATACGGGAATTATCAAGCTCATTGCAGTGTATTCTTTACGATACAAAGTTTACATAGATCCGTATTCAAAACGAATTAGAATCTATGAAGATCCTATCTGCAAGTTTCACAAATTTTATAAGGTTCTCGAAATTGGAATAAAGTGGAAAAGTATGTGAGAAAATCGTTTTTTTAAACGTAAACTATGCGTGCAAAGGCGGTTGTAAACTTGTTTCGAACTTGAGGCAACTTGTACCTCTATTATTCTGTCGCATCTTCGTATTTTGCCAAAGGTACTAGTAGAGGTGTAGTGAAACGTTTCAAGTTCTCTATGCGTTTCAGTTTTCCCAGCCAGAGGTCTCTGTTTAACTTATACCAAACACAAAGAAACGCACAGGAAATGCTTCGGTTATACCGACACAACGTTTAAAGTCGCACTTACTTTGTGCACGTCACGTACTATAAAACGAAAAATATAAAAATTGTTCTGGAGATCGTGACTAAACGAGGCTGACGTTTATTTATTTTAGAACGTTATTTGTTGCTAAATTATTTGGATAAAATTTGAATGAAAGTTTGAAAAAAAAGAAGAAACAATTCACCGTTCACCTTCACTGTTAACTCTTAATTCGACGACTAAAGAAATTTCAATAAAAAATCTTTCGATTTATTATAGCGAGAACAAATACGATAATCTGGTAATCTTCTGAATTGATTTATGTAAATATTTGAATACTCATCCAGTTCGAACATATTATGTCGAAATGGAAGTAACGAAAAACTCTATATAATTGCACGGTGTGATATCAAATGCTAAACAAACAAATCTTGCAATTCAAGCAAACAAATTCGATGAAAATCATTTTCTGGCCGATATTATTTTGTGATATGCACGCACTTAGTAAAGATTGTACACGTGCGCGTTTCTTCACCTTCCGTAACATTTTTCGACGGTTCTTAACCTTTTTGAAGGGCGAGGTTGCTATACAGACCGAAAAAAAACAACATAATCGTCATATTGCAAAAAGAGATCGGTCTAAGAGTTTCACGAGACATTTTCTTTTTCTGTTTCAGGTAAGCCCGTATCATACTTTCGGATTTGAACCTTAATTCAACATACATATAATTTTTCTTGCGGCCAATTTGATCGTAAGTACGAGCAGTCGTTGAAATTCACTATCATCTATGCAAATATCTTGCGAACAAACATATGGAAATAAGTAAATTAGTAAAGAATGGAGATGGTCGGTTGGGCTTCTGTCTAAGAGGTTCGTATGAATATTTAACGTCTAAGTCACATAGCGTTACAACGGGTTCAAGAAACTAGGAGCAGTTGCCTTTTGTGTATAATCTTTCAACAAACAAAATTCTCCGTGGTTTGAGAAACGAAGTTGAAGAGTAAGATTTGCATTGCAAAGCAATCTCTCAACCAGCACTCGATCCAAATCCGCAAAGGATATTATCTCAACGAAAAATAACGGAGATGATCCGACTAGTTGGATCTTTTTCATAACTTCCTTTATCTCTCTTCGCCCTTCTTAATGCCTGACGTGTACCCGTGGGGTCAAGTACAGACTGTAGAAGTTCTTAGATCGGGCGCGCATCGGAAGCAGAGAAGGAGAGCGGAAGGCAGGGACACGAACGGGAAAAGAACAGAGAATCGGAATCGAGTGTGTACGAAGGGTGAACGACCGAAAGGCAGGGGCACTAGGCTGCTACCCTCTGCGACGAGAGAGAAAGGTATATAGGGGTTACACGTCGTTCAGAAAGAGGTGACTACACCGGGAACCGTGGGCGAGAGAGGAAGAACGAACGAGGGAAGCTTTCGATAGAGAGAACACATCGGTCGACCTCCTCTCTCACCCCGTTCGTCGCTCTTTCTCTGTTTCTCTTTCGCTTGCTCTCCTTTACCGTGCCCACCGAAGAGGATCAATACGAACCACGTGGTGTAACAGCAACGCCACAGAGAACGACCAACCTAACCCTCGTGCATGCAACAACCTAAAACCAAAACCGACCAATATCACGGGGACCAGAACACCGTTTGACCCTGGGCTGACCTTTTTGCTGGCGACGTTTTTTGACTTTTTCCCGAGGCCCTCGGGGGCCTACATTCTTGTCAAGGCAAGACGATAGTCGATGTTGACTCTCGAACGTATCCCTCGTAGATTTTATCGTTACGTAATCATCCTTGTTTTTATTGCACTTCTAAGTTGCTCTTACAACGGTTCTTGAAGTAAATCTGAAGGAACTTTGTTTGTTTTATTCGTTAAAATATCGTGAGAATACCGAGATTTATTGTAAGATATCGCGAAAGCGTTGAAGAGAGTAATGATATCATGCTTTCTTTTTTCCTCTTACTAATTCTTATATATTTTTCCAAATTCGAGCCATCCTACGTGTACATCTCCAACAAACACGCGCGCGTATCTACCTGTTCACCTTTCTTAAACGTAAATGATGGCGAGATTACGCTACAAATTAGGGAATTTAATCGAAATTGAACAGACATCGTTTGGCGATATACCCACCCGAAGCTATTCTACGCTATATACCATAGACTTACCATAGTCCCTTAGATTTTAGACCAGCCTCGGTAATTTACGACACTACGTTGTGTATACGTTGTGCGTATTCCATAGCGGTGTTTCGATCGTCTCATTGGATGTAACGAGAGCGCTGCATCGAGAAAGCATTTTCTAATAAAGCTTTTACGAGTCCGCGGCAGATCCTATTTTTGGTCAGCTATCGATCGCGTTACCCTATTCGTGCACTCGATTCACCCCGGGCTTAAACCCACGTCAGTTTACCGACCAGGGAACGGCCTTTATCTTTCTGGGACACGAAGTCATCGGTGCACAGAAGCACCGATCTGCATCGATGATCTTCTGACCTCGAACACCATAGTCACGGGACTGGCTCGTTGAATTTCGAGATCACTGATCGGCTTCAAGCTCTCAGTTTAATCGCGATTTTCGACTTTCCCAAGCGCCAACGTTTACGCCCGTCGCTGTCGTTGTCGCGAAGTCGTAGTCGTCGTCGTCGTCGTCGTCGTCGTCGTCGTCGTCGTCGTCTAAATAAAGAAGCTAACCTGTCTGTTTATAAATAAACTTCTAACCTGGAATAGCGTACGTAGATGACGAAATCTGTAAACGGAATGCGATATCGTAAAACCAACGGGAGGGAATACGTCGATTCGTGCATATTCGTGCGTATTCGACGAATACACGGAAAAACGTGCGATAACATCTAAAAGAGCAACGACAAATAAAATGATAGATTGTCTAGTGATTGATAAGACGATATCTACTAGCTGTCTCTTCGATCGCTCCACGATCTTTCCAGGTGAAAACAGTTAAGAATTAAAGGTGGTTAATGTTATTTTATTAGTCGATTGAACGCAGAATTATTGGTATCGATCCGAAATCATTTTGGGACTATGCTTTTTTTTCCCCGAACGATCGTTATCTATTTCGACTACAATTAGCGTAGAAAATTACGATTAATTACTCGAATCACGATATCCAATTGACCAATTCGTAAACCGACCCACGGAACGACACCGCCTATAATCTTAACCCTCTAATTCCTATGGCTATTGCGTAGTTAAACGTCTAGAATCGCAAAGTAAGATATTAATTTCGCCAGAATTTAATCACTTAGAATAACGTCAAATTTATTTTATCTTGAAAAAATTTCTTATATGCTACTATACATCTAATTATTTGTAGGAATTGTCCATTCGTCACGTAATAAGTAGAAAAATACTAGGCAAATATTTGCGTCAATGATTTAGAAATGAAAGAATTGATAACGTTAATGACGACAAAACGTTGTTAGTAAAAAGAAAAATGTGTCTTCGACACACTGTTCCGTTCGTTAAAACACTTCAACTCTGGCGAGTTATGCGCCAGCATCTCGCGTCTAACGGACATAGGCAGCGAGAAGAACACAAACACGAAGAAAGAGGGTGTAAAGCCTACCCTTGTAGATTGCTTTGAAGGAGGGTTGCTATTACGGATGGTTTCATACATTGCACACCCCTGACTTCGAGTCTAGGTCGGTCATTCACCCCGTCACCATCCCCAATATTACCCGGCAACCCCTACTGACAACTCCCCACCCACGATCCCCTGCCACCCTTTGCACACAACCGATACCCCTCTCTCGCAGCTCCGCTTCCACCTCCATACCAGCTCGGTGACGTCATTGAGATGGTCCCCACCGAACTGGGCGAACCCTCCCTCTGTGATACACCGAGGACATGGAGAATGGTAGTGCTGCTCGTTCAAAGGGGTTAGGGGGAATGGTTCGACGAAGAGGGAACATCGACAGTGGCGTAGACCGAGGGGGTGCATCGAATTTAAAAATTCACTCATCGATAGGGGCAGGAGCGTATCAGCGATCTTGTATACAGATGTACGAATCGAAGGTGAGAAATAATATTTTTGTTCGTGCTGAGCTAATAATTATCAGTTCTTATCTGGAATGGTAGGTCTCTTCTTCTATGATTCTCGGGATTGGTTTTATTCTTTCCTTCATGTAAATTCGCGCGGACGCAAGCGCAGATTTGTAGTACATTATAAATAGTTTCTGTCGTTTAAATATCGTTGAGAACAGCGAAACGAAGATATTGAGAGAGGAGATGTTCACATCGAATAATATGAAGTGCGTTCAACAATTTTTAAGTTCGTTTGTTGAAAATTTTGCGTAGCGATCTTTCCAAAAGTTATCTTGGGTTGTATTGTAGCGTTAGTCTGGAAAAAGTTAAATATTAACTTCCTACTTCTGTACTGCTCTCAAAAAATTCTTAACATTCTCAACAAAATAGATCAATAAATCAAAGTCGAAGTTAATAGGTACGTCAATCGACGACTTCTATCGTTTAAGACGACACGATTTATACAGACTATTCCGCAGATTCATTAAACGAGACTTCATGGTACAATAATCCAGCAAATCGAGCAAACCGTGAAAGGATTCGAAATGTAGTCGAATTTCACTAACCAGACGTACCTCTTAAAAATCGTAATCCTTGCTTTTCGACTTTCGATTCCTTAATTACCGCATAAATCTCAGTACCACTTGTTTCGCCGAGCGTGAACGTCAACTTTCCGCGACTATTCCGCTGTCCTACGATAGGTAGATACACTCACGGAAATAGCGTGGCTGCTCCAGGGTAAGGTATACAATTTTTGCCTCATTATCATTCGATTATGCTAATAAGCAAAGCCAACGAGACTCCTTTCAACTCCAACAACGGCGACTCCTTTCTCCCGATTTCTCGTAACTTTCCTGCTCTTGTCCTCCTCTTATCAGTTTCACTCTCACGCGTTACATCGTCCCTCCCAAAACTGGCTCGAAAACTTCTTTCACATTGCAAAAATCTAGTCGCAAAAGAATATATATCAAGTATATACTCGGGAAATGCTAGACGACTATGACGTAACAGACTCGTCGTCGCGCTGGTTCCTCGCGAGGGAAAAGGAATTACTGGAAATTTAGTTAGCTCACTCGCTTACGTAAGCACGCGTATGTTTGCGGAACGTACACCGGGGCAGGTAATTCCAATCAATAAGCAAACTTGAACGTAAAATAGCAGCCGAGGCCTAATAGAGTCGCGTGACTGCTCGTGAAATCGCGCATCACCGGAATAGCAATCGTAAATCGACGAATCTTGCGATTCAACTTCGTGCAAAAGATTCGTTACCTTCAGCGTTTCTCTCTATTCAAACCGAGACTTTTCACACAGCCAAATATGCACGGTGAAATAAGACATAGTAGTAATTAAAATAAAATCAATCGAATTTGATTTCGCCGAAGATCATTTGGAATGAAAAACTTTTGTTTTGCATTTTCCACAAATCTTTACTTATCTTTACTTATCTTATTCTAAAGCGAACAAAGTACACGTTCTCGACAAATTTTCAAATACAATTTTCTATAATATACTCTAATACGATAAGCGTAATTGTCAAATAATCGTTTAGTCGTTTAACTATCGACGATCGGTTGACTCACAAGCGGTGGGTAGATTGACTATTACCTACCACAGACGAAGGCGTATGTCGTTGGTTAGCAACGGAGACGGGAAGAGAAAGTTAAAGGAGCATAGTGCACGAGATGTGCCCAAGTACGCCGTATGATTGAAAAAGTACGTTCGGGTTGGCGGCGATCACATCGTGAGAAACTCTATCTAGATGCAGGAAAGTCTGTGATTCAGCGCAGGATAGAGTGCATAGTTAATCTGACACCAGTTCGCGAATTAATACCATCGACCGTTGACGATATTGTGTTGCGATTTCGAAAATCGATTGCCATCGCTTCCGCGACGGATCGTGTTCCAGCAATTCGCTGTTTGTTTCAAGTTTCTGCGTGAACCGATGGGTCCAGTGACCTGATTCCTTATTATCAAAATTTACTGTTCTCTTTGAAAGAAGTTACAAGAAGTTATACGTATGTAGAATTCCATTGAACACAATCTTGGAGCAAATTTTGGTTCCAAATGCGACCATGTGATATTTTCATAAAAAATAGTTAATTGATTGCAAAATAATAAATTGATAATGAAATTGGAGAAATAATTATTAAATATATCTCTCAAGAAAGCAATATTTAACATGGCATATAATATTAATATAGTTTTTGGTTTTTTAAATTTTCTTCAAACAACACCAGCCTCAAAAGTAAAAAGCTAAATGGATTTGCAAAAATTGTATAAAAATCAAGGACGATACTTTGCGAATATGATATTAGACACGTTGCATCGTGATAGCAAAAATATGTCGATTCCAACGATAAAACTCGAATTGATAAATCTGCTCTAATGAAAAACGAAAAGACATTTATCTAAAGCAAAGATAATGGATATTTCATATGACAGCATGGCTTTAAAATCAATCGCATTCGTAAATTCCATCGTACAAAATGGAAAGCTTCCGGAACATGTGGCGAAAAATGCTAGCTGATCGCGCGCGCGCGCGATCTCAAACAAGACGAGACCTCGTTCGAAAATCGCTTCCAGGCTATTGCGATATAACTTCGGACTGATCTCGAGCGAAAAAGAGGAGCTGTAAATTCGCATCCCCAATTCTCGTTCGTAAAGCAAACATCGCCGATATTCGAGCTCGATATACCAAACCGGGGGAACCTCGCCGGGAAATTAATTTTTAAATCGTTCGTTGAACGAACGAGGCTGTGGCTCTTCGACGGTACAACAAGTCACGATGATGAGAACCGCTGCTCGGGCAAGGCTGCACTGTGAACGCAAAAGGTGAATGCATCCGCGCTTCCTACATTTACGCAATCGATTCCTCGAACTACGGTTCGCACATTGGAATCGACACGTTCACCATCTTACGTGCACGTGTGCACAAGTCTCGCGATATCGCGTGAACACTAACGTGAAAATAATCGTTTCTCATGGATTCGCGAAACGCATCCAGGTCTCATTCAGACGGCTACAGACAATAAGCGTGAATGAAGGAACGGTTTGATCCGAGTCGCGACTCACTGCCATTTAATGGCTAATCCTTTCACGTTCGCGTATCGCGTACAAGCAACATTGTACTGGTTAAGTTACCAATTAACTGAACGATAAATCTTTTTGTGCTTAGTAAATTTGGTCTCAGACATCGGTACGTTATTGATTTC
Source organism: Bombus confusus (assembly GCA_014737475.1). Lineage (NCBI taxonomy): Eukaryota > Metazoa > Arthropoda > Insecta > Hymenoptera > Apidae > Bombus > Bombus confusus. The sequence continues at coordinate 181,058 of JACXIV010000022.1, read as the reverse complement.
AAAACAATTGTTCGATTAAAGCTACTTTCTACCCAAATTTTCGATTAAGTTTCATTTCCTTCAATTATGCTACAGCCTCTTGACAGAAGTTTCATTAATTACGAAACAAATTTCATTCAAACAGAAGCACAGATATGGTTGTGATAGTTACATTCTCTTCAAAGTTGCTGCCAGTTAGTGCGGGCATCCGGATTTTCTTGCTCATTAACCCATTCTCCAAAGTTGACAGCCGTCGAATACGAGGCCGAGTGTCGACTAAAATCAAGTATTTCGATAGGCTAGGCAAATGACTCTCGCTCGCGGACGTCAAGTGACACTACGTGGCGGAAAAGCGTCAACCGAAAAGTTTAATATTTGAATACTATGTTACTTTAGTCGTTATTGCTCTGTATAAAACTCATCATAATTGAATTAACATAGTTTCTTATTATACTACAGGTCGTGTGTTGTGCTGAAACATACCTTTTTCCATTTGACAGAAATACGAATTTCTAATATAATAAATGATAAACTAAATATATATTTATAAAAATAAATAATAATGGTCAAGGTATCAATACAAGGTAACATTGTAGATACGTATAGCTATAGAAAAGTTTTGGAACATATAAAAACGGTCGTGTAATGTTTGCCAGTTCCGAATGAATTTCTCGTTAATTAGAAATTCGTTGAGATGATCCGAGTAGCAAATCTGCGCTTGTGCGCTCGAGTTTCTCGTGAAAGCTGCTGTTCACCAGCCCTTGACCTTCCTTCGGCCGAATTCCAGCCGATCGTATCTTCGAGGACTCGTTTCGTAACGAGATACGGTTTCGAGGTAGTCAGAGGCCCGATGAAAGGCTTAAAAATATTTTCGTACGACAAGCTTGAAAGCGACCGATGACAAGCGAAAACGAAAGGATTCTCCAGGAACACGGCGCTCCTGATAGCGGTGCGTTCGCACGTGATCACACTGTTACAACCGGCGCCGTTGCTTTCGCAAGACTTTCCCCATTGTTTAAAAAATAAAGCCGCGACCGTCCCTTGAGGTCGTTCAACCTATTCGAACAAGCGTGTTTCAAGCAGGTCGTTCAACTTTATCGCGCGTTTGCGACTGTTCGAAGTCATCGATTCGATAGGCCTATCCGAATTCCGATATGATCGATCCGTCGATGGAAGTTACAGATAAAAAATGACGTGGCTGGTAATGATATGTAATTTGGCTGATTGTGTAGCGGTGTTTAGAAGTTACGAATTTTTAATGTTGATGTCCAATGTAATAAATATTATTTGGCCATACGTTCATCGAATACCGAGTGACTTTACACGTCTATGAAATCGGCCATATCATATGCAACCACCTAATATTTTAATTCCGCTAGGCTCCCGCTTTTCTCGATTCCTCGATAAAATCACCGCGTAGTATTCGCAACCCATAAGCAACATACGTCAGGCAGAGGCGATATACCGCTAGCCCGCATTCGCATGTCGCAACACAGAGGCCAGTTGTGAATAAACAAAGTCGAAGGTCGATATTTCGGCGTGTATTCAGCCAACTTTCTCCGGTACTCGTCAGTGTCCCTAAGTCTAGAGCGAATCGCATCGATTCCAGCATAACAGGAATCGAAGAATCGTGGCCGGCTCGAGTAGGAGGCGAGCTTAACGATCTTGAGATGCGATCGCGCTGCTCGAGGCCCTCCTTTCACGAGCCTCGAAGAAAAGCAGAAGCGGAGGGAAAGGTCAGACCAACGAGGAAGTGGCCGAGCAAAGCGCGATAATAAACGAAGGAATACTTTCTACTCCGTTGAGAAGAGGTCTTCTGCAGCCTCCTAAATGGAACGTGACGCGGTGCGGTGTTAAGCGTAGATTCGTGCTTCCAAGAAACTAATGCGGACGCCGCGCATTCGCGGTTCACACTTCTTGCGCCCGATGACCGAGCAAACGAAAGCGTGTCGAAACGCATTTCGCGCTATGGAAAATGAAATTCTCGATATCAGAATCGCTTCTTTGTCAGTCGTCCTATTACTTTTTTTTTTTTTTTTTTTTGAAAGTTTAAAATCATCAGACTTCGTGATGTCTAGGAATCGAAAAAAAAGTCAGTTTAGGATTTTGTTTCCTAATATATGGCCTTGTTGTTTTCGATTGTCTAAAATTTCATGTATATTTTCTTCAACACATACATACACACACACATACATATATTATATATATATATATATATATATATATATATATATATATATACATATTACGACATATACGACGACAACGAAAGAACTCATTCACCCAACAGTCCAAAGAAGCTTACCGCGTATTACAAATCTCTCTCAAACCCAATGATACATCCCTGCCCTCTAGAAGCAAATTATCAGTGAAATCCATTTAAACGAGGCGTCGCGTTGCGAACTTTCTAGTCCTATCCGACAGAAAAATTCTCTGCTCCATCGCGCTTCTTAGTCTGCGCTTAACTAGTCGAATTCGCGGGCTTTCTCAAAAGCTCTGTTATGTGGGACGCGTCGCGTCGGTAACCTCGGTATCGGGGCATACGATTTCGAGGAGGTCTATTTCTCTCTCCCTTGCTGTTCCACTCCGCAACGATCTGCGTAATTACGTACTCTCCTAGGCTAGGTCTAAACGCGTCGATGCTAAGCTAAGCGAGCGTTTCTCCACGCAATGTACAATGGCAACGGCATTCGACCCACACTATTGCTGGCTGGCAGTGAAACCTCTGGTACACCTTCGTCCGCACGCATCCACTTATTCCGTGAGCAGCGTCGCGCGTATGTTCGTACCACCTTGTCCAAGCAGCCATTTGTAGAGAGGTAAGTACTGGCGTTGGATAAGATCGGGACGTCTTCGAGTTTCCTTTACTCGGTCTTCACCGTCTGTTCTCTCAAATTTATTTCTAAAATACGTACACTATTGTCCATACCTGTTTGAACGTCTGTTTATTTTTAACACGATGTGAATTAAGTTACAGATAGAAGGATTTACAACGATTTTATTATTTTATTGTTATTATCGTAGTTATATGCAAGGTGTTTAAAAGATATTTCGCCGTTTATACTAATCACGAAGAATAAGGGAAATAAAAAAATGTTCAACCCTTAATTGGTATTGTTTGATCGTAGATGTCCCGTAACATAAAAATGTTAAGTTATTTAATTATAGATTACTTCATTTGAATTTGCGTTCTTCTATACTTTACGCGATAAAGACTATTAATAGCATTTATGCAACAACGTATGCTACAGATCAACCGTGTATCCAAATACTTATAATCAGTAGCTTACATAATAGTCTAGCTACTGGATTTATCTGACCGTCATTCAAATCCACAGTCAACGACATTCGACGCATGCTGCAAGTCACCAAGTATCCGGGTCTTATAATCGATACATAGTTTATATAATAATCTATCGACATATCACATATACGATTATTACTCTTATTTTGCGAAGACATTCAATTCGACAAAATCCAGCTATATAACGTATCTTACGTTTCTGCGGACGACGCTGTCCCTCTCCCACGACGTATATCAGAGACAAGAATCTACTCTATATCCGCGATGATCATAAGCGGATGAAACGACGTACACGTATAGAAGTAAACTAGCGAGTGAGAGCGCATCGTGCACTCTGTGAGGGGAATCGAGTTGGTATCGACGATCCACGGTAACGAATCACAGTCGTTTATGACTAATGGGCTACCGATTTTGTATGACGAGAAACTTTGACTTTGGGAAACAGCACTGAAAGGAAAGATGGTCGTGTTCGGCTGCTCGCCCAGTATACACTGGCACGGAAGGGTAATTGTCTTATTAAACACGAGACTTTTCTACGAGTAGTGTGGGACTTTGAATGGTCCGACCAAAGAAGTTATTTGTGTACAGAGTTTCTTGTATCTGTTACCTTTTCTACGGAAGAATCTTTTCTGGGATGCGTTTGCCCGCTCAAGTTTTTTGATATTAATTTAAGAAAGAAAAAAGTTTTAGAGATACGCCTACTATAAATTTAAAGAACTTTTTTAATGCATAATTTAAAATAAGATAGAACTGCAACCAAACAGGAATGTTTTGACAGCCGGTATATAATAGACAATAAAGAATTATCGTATTTTAAGGAACTATTTTGTTTGAAAATGCTATCGTTATTTCGATGCCAACTAATAAAATAATATTTAGGCTAGGTTTATTAAGAATTTCCAATTGTGTCGTTGTTTTTCTGATATGAATACCCTTATGTTTCTAAGCAATTTATTATTGAATTTTTCTATTTTTCTTAGTATTTTCGCATATTTCTCCTTTAAACAAGAAATCAAAATCAATTCACCTTTATCAATCAAATAAAACTCTGTTTCGTTTCTAAACGAAACACTCAAAATGCACTTTTTGTTAAGTTTCAATGCATCAAATAACAAATTCTTAACCATACGTTAATCACGACCTTTTTTTTTTACGAAACAACGTTAATTTTCTCTCGATTTTCAAAGTTTCGTAGATTTTGTTCGTGCAAACGAACGAGTGATCAATGCGATTTCTAGTTTCGTTAAAGCGTACTATCACGCGCCAAAGTTATCTCCCTGATTATGTATACGAATCATTACGGACTGTACGGAGAGTCATTACATCGAGCCGAGGGTTCCCCGGTTTTAATTAGAGGGCAGAACGTACGAGCAATGCGTGGAACGAGTTTGAATACTGGAACCACGTTCCGATCGTGCACGGGTCTTCTTTTAAAGTATTATATTATATATATTTCCTAAAGTATCGTCTGGAAAAAATCCCGACGCCAATCACAGTTACGAAATCGCATGATAATTCAAAATATCTGTATAATATAAAACCTTTAAAATATCACATGCTGTCTAATTGAAAAATGCCTATCGTCAAACTCCGGAGTCAGGAAAAAAAGATTACGAGTGTCCAGGTAGTGATCGTTACACTTTTTTCAGCCACGTACGACAGTTTCATTTTCCTGTTATCGTTGCGTTATAACTGTCGTTTTGCGCTTCCAATATCTCGTAACAGTTCCGCAAATGCGTGTGTTATATAATATATAAGGGACAAAAAAGTAATATGGATTCACGCATCGGCTTCTAATAATCGTGTAAAACTCGTGTAAATCGAAATATAAATGTAATACATAATTCTTCCATATTTCTTCATTGATTGTCATCAAATACCGATATGTAGCATATAAAATTTATATACAGGGTGGTTGGTAACTGGTGGTACAAGCGGAAAGGGGGTGATTCTACGCGAAAAAAGAAGTGGAAAATATAGAATAAAAAAAATGAGAATAAAAAAAAATAAAATAAAAAAATATAGAATAAAAAAGTCGGATAGTAAGTTAATAGGTAGGAAAACACTTCGGCTACATTGGAAGTGTTTATCAACATAACATCAATCGAGACAATGATCTNACAGTGAGATCCGTTATAACGAGACGTGATAAAGTGCACGCGTACCGAGCGAAAATTCAGTCGATTTTCTCGAAAACAAAGCCTCGAACGAAAAATTTTTATTATATATTTTCGACTTCTTTTTTCGCGTAGAATCACCCCCTTTCCGCTTGTACCACCAGTTACCAACCACCCTGTATATATGTATTTATACAAAATTGATTGATCGATTATACTAAAATTTTTAATTATTTAGATAGGTATTATTAAGATATTATATAAATATTATTAAGAAGGTACTTCAGATTTAAAAATATTCCATTAGAAAAGTTGATCATTGAGTTTATGACCCTTTAACTAAACGAAAGGTAACTATGAAATCGAATATTTTAAATAGAACTATTTTGGTGTAGCATTTCTAATTCGTATTAACCATCGGTGATGGTAATAAAGTAACAATTTGTCCTTGACATGATAAATGTTCCAATTATTGTAGAATGAATAGAAAATGCTTTTTATATACGTCCTTTGTTAGCTTCTTGGCGGTACAACGAATTTTGCTGCTCTATTTGCTATAATGCAAATTACATGCCCGTGGATGTTGATTTTGTACCTCGAATAAAGTGGAGTTTACTAACTCCGACAATGAGTTCAACGAGTTTTGTACGAAAAGAAATATATTAATTATTTTTCGTATACTTTAGTACGTAATGAATTCTTCGGGCGAAGAAAGAAATTATGAAACGATACGGTATAATAATATAATTAAGAAATACTATAAATAATTTATTTAAAAAAAATTGCTATAGAAGATATGGAGAATTCGTTATAATTTAATTAAAGTATGAGGTTGTATTCTATCAGATTTTTTAAAATATTTAGAATATATCAGGTAATTAAAGATATTTAGAAAATTTTGCTTTCAATTTCTTTACAGTCTGTACAAGCAATTTTGAAACAAACTGAAATAGTAAACTGAACTTTGCTGACTCAAAAAAATTCCATTGTCACATAAATTTTGTACAAAAAGGGGATGATATATTTTAATAATTATTTTACACGCGAAGAGAAATTTTTACGTGGGCTGAACGAACAGTCACGTTGTTCCGTGGGAAGGCAGAGTTAGTACACAAACGTTTCACTCTCGACGAGCTGGCTGGATAACGGGGCTCTGTTCACGGTGCGGCGCGGCGGAGGTATGTAGTAGGTAGTACCTCGTCGAGAAAGAAGGGAAAGTAGTTCTGTGAGTCAGTGGGGCTTGCGGTACCCCACGACGTTCAACGGTTAAGCAGCCTCAAGCTTCGGAACGGGAAACGGTAATCCAGATGAGCTGTATTATTTATCCTTTTGGAAATGTTCGCCTTCTTCGGGAATTTTATTCCAGCGTTTTCAATGCCTACAACTCTTTTTAGCGTACTTTGCGTTCATATCATTTGTATTCTTCTAACGTCTCTAACGATTCGAATGCTCTAGCTTGCACATTTAATTTTGCACGTTGAGGTACGCTTGCGTATTTTGCGGCTAGTAATTTCAATACTTTAGTATTTTTGTTACAGATGCGTGAATATTGTGAAACCTTTAGAAGGATTTAATCGGTCTTAAATTAGAATTATTCGTGCGGAGAATTTTATTGACTTTTTAGGAATTTTTCGTATTTCACGGTGCGCTTTAAACACATTGGTTTTGTATTTCTTTTAATATTTTTCATAGCGGCAATTAACTAATTTACGATTCTACGTTGTAATATGATAATATATTATCCAACGACAATTAAGAAATTCCACTTTGAAAAAAATAAAGAACCAAAGGAATGACAAACGTTTTTCTTATTACAAAAATATTTATTACTTTTCACAAAAACTTGTGCTAAATTTCTTAACTTTCCCTAACATCACTAACTTTTTATAATTTACGATCATGCTATGAAAATACCACAAGACTAATTGTTTACGGAAAGAAACAAGCACGCTTATTATTAACGACAATGGTTAATCACTTTTTAAGTCACGACAAAAAGAAATCAAGACATTTATATCTGTCCTAGGTGTGTGCAATATTTTATTGCTCCCTCTTGTGTACTCTATTCATGCCGCATGCAGGTTTTTAGTCTCCACCGTCTTTTCACATTCCCAAATATACAAAGAAGTCGAAAATGTAAATTGAACCATTAATACATTTCATAATGGATTAATACAAGGAAACATTTAAAGTAAGAAAACAATAATTAAAAAGCTCAAGTTTTGTCGCTCGATAGAGATACTTCTGTAATGTCCATTCACGAGGCTACCTAATTAGAATGCCCATCTTCGTTTCGCAAGCTGATGCATCCTCTCTCCAGATAGCTCGAGATCCACGACGCGCAGAGGTACATTCTAAACCACGAACGATAGCGTTCGCTTCGTTGAAAAGGAATTCGTTAGGCGCTCCCGGGAGCGTGTAATTTTTGCTTTCTCCCGAGGATCGGCACGGGGTAATAGTGGAGCGACGAGTGACACACTTGCCGAGGAACGAGGGAACGAAAGAACGAAAGAAGGAAAGAATGAAAGAACGAAAGAACAAATGAACGCGGCGCGAGGCAGTCCGGGGCTTCCTAGAACCGCATGCGATAGAGCAACGAGCGAGTAGAGAGCCTGACTATCCGTCACCGGAAATAGATTGTTCGTTGGTGAAGCGGTCGCTTAATACCGCGACAAACAATAGTTGACCCGAATATGCAGGCTGAAATGACGAACGAGTCTCGACCCTGATGAGACGAAAGCTGCTCGTTACGAACAATTGCACGCTGAAAGGTCATTAACCGCAGCCGATTACCGACCGTCGTGAATCTAGCATTCCTACTGCCTTAAATATTCGCAGTCAGAAATCACGGAGAACACAGTGCGTGCCAGTGATCCTTAATGGGCCCTCAACAACGTGTCGCTTACGTGAATAATTTGCCGCTGAAACGATCGACAGAACGGGGATATTGTTCGGAACAGGAAGCGTCGCGTCGCATCGCTCCTCGCATCTGGGCTTTACATCATGTTGAACGCAACCTCCAGCCAGTAGTAATTTATGATGGGATGCTTGTATGTGACTGGCGAATCGCTGGCTGTGTGATGATCCCGCTGAAAGTGAGAAGCAAAGTCTTTGGAAGGAAGAATTTAGAGAAACCAGTTAATATCCAGATGTTCTACCTATGACTGAACGTAAAGAGATTTATAGAAACGAAGCATATGAATGTTCGACAGAATTTGTTAAATCCCTTCTAGGCAATCGATTACACGAAATATTCTCAGGATTGTTTCGACAAAAAATGTCGAAACTATCGGTTGAATATCGGAAAATTCTTTCCAAGAGTTATCGAAAGGCAATTAGATAGTTGACTGTCGTCGTTTAGAAGCTTATTCTAGTCGAGTACAGGGAGATCGTAATTGTAGCGGCGATAGCGAGAGTCAGCTAGTTTTGAGGTCAGGGCAACGACGCGACGCGACGTGGAGGATCTTTGTGACGTACTCTGTTCCAAGGAGTGCTCCGGTTAGCCTTCCACCTGAACGATCCCCCACTCAGCCTCCTCCTTTTCGCAGCACTGTTCTTCCTGTCGCGACATTGTCCAACAGCCGTCCTTTAAACGGATTCCCTTTGATTTCCAAGAATCGAAACGAAGTTGTTTTCTTCGAAATATAAACCTTCTAGTATCAACTATTCCAGTATCAAGTATCTTCTGTTTTTATTAATTTTAATTGAGAGATTTAAATTTGAATGTCGAGTTGCGACAATTTAACAGGTATATATTTGATATAAACGATTAAAATGGAAAAATCATAAATTAATTTATTTATAATTACACGTAAAAGATAATTTTACCGTCGATATGATATATTAGAATGACTATTTTGATTGTGTATGTTTTTTGTAATCTTTTCATTGGCTCTACTGCTCGAGATATTTTGGACACGTTTTTATATAACGACCTGATCGAAAGATCAAGATCAAGAGAGTCGAGGCTGTGTCGTCGAGATCGAGCTCGGTCGCAGCTGTGCTAAAACGCACGGTACGATCCTTGGTCATGGGCTCGCGAGTGTAACGTAGTTCGGAAGGTGAAAGTTTTTCGGTTATCGAACATCGTGGCCTAGACCGTAAAAGAATAACAAGAACACGTAGTATACACTATACAGTATACAAGCTGACGAGAGTTCTCGTAGTCGTAGGCAGTTTATGCCTCGCTGCTTTCTCTTTTCATTCTAAATACTTCCCCCAAATTATTTTCGTGGTCTGCTTTCGTCTCGAATCTTGAACAGTTTGTTGTTCCTCTTTATGTGTGTGCTCGTATTAAAATACACGTATGATTCGATAAATACACTATCTTTGTTTCTTGTGTCGGAGGTAATTACTTTCATAAGATTAATCTAATTGAAATCTCCTTGTACAAAGTATGCAAACAGACATAATAAATAAAGTAAATATTTCGGCACTCAAATAACGTACAGAATACAAGAGATTAATATAATAGATATGTTAAGATACAGAATTGGCTACAACTTTCTTGAACACTCGGCAAAAGTCAGGGCGCGGAAAATCGATCGATCGATTTTATTTCTAAAAATATCAATCTACTGCCGCAACCGACTGAGATATCTCGTCTAAACCATTATGAAAGAATAAAATGCACCGACAAGACGTTTAATCTTCAAACGGTATTGTGGTCGAAATGCACGAAGAAATTTTACAGCGATGCATTCTACTTAAGACAACAGCCCACTTCATGGCGACAATATTTCGTAACACGCGTGTCACGCAATCATGTGAAATTCGCACGTTCAGCGCTTGAAATTGGTGTTTCCATCGAGATATCGACGGAGGCTGTGTCCTCGGAATTCTGCGATACGCTATTAGTTGCGCCGAATTTCGACGGATAGAGCGAAGGCAACTCTTGCATTTCTCTACATTTGTGCCATGACGGCACAGTAACGACGTTTTTATCAACAACGCGGTTCGGTTACGTAACAACGTTTTCATTTACAAACGATAAGACAAGCGTGTTACTCGCTTAATTATAACTCTATGCGTGCTAATGTTGACCATGTATTCCCATGTTTCTTAGCCTGCGAAACTAATTCTGTTTAACGAACGACTCAATGTTGAAAATTGATAAGAATCGAATTCGTGGCAAGTTAGAACGGTAGAAATCGATCGCTGAAATAAAGTGCAAGTCGTCGGCCGAGTAAGGGTGTCGAAATGAAAAAAAAAATAGGAGAGAAAAAAAGAACGAGCGAAGGAAATGTCATGCAACTAGGTGTATATAGTCGAGACACGGGAATAAGAGCGAAAAGCGAGGCAGTTTTCGATCTGGTAACACGGCAGTGCTCGATAGATAGCATGCGGATAGAGTTTTTCCGCGAGCGGCGTGCGTAACGCTAAGCAATCGGCTAGGCTTGTTGCAGCGGTATTAGAGGTTCCCCTACTGGAGAACGTAGTACAGCAACGCTGCCGTTTTACGAGGAGGGTTCTCTCTTCCACTTCCACAGTTCCTCCACCGCACGGCGCACGGGTTCCTCGTCGGTGAGCGCTGGTGCCCGTGGCCGCTGTCCCAGTCGTCGCCCTACTTTGTCGAAGCCAACTCAGCTCGACACTCGGTTTACACCTCGGTACGACGAGAGAGAAACACGTCGACGCACACGCGCGCACACGTGCACGCGTACAGGGACGGGCCACGCATACACGCGACGTACGTACGTAGGCCACACACGTACGTGTTACGACGAACTCGGGCAAGAAGGAACGTGAGAGAAACGGTGGAGGTGGTGCCGATGGTGGTGGCTGTGATGGTGATAGTGATGGACGTTGTTGTTTTGCCACAATCCGGAAGTGTCCCGCGCGAAAACTCAATCTGTCCCTCTCTTTGTACGGTTCGCCGCGTGGAACCACGTGCCTCGACCGGAAGTGCCAGTTCAAAGTAACGAAACAGACCGTTCTGTGACCTACGACAACCTGCTGCGTGTGCCTCGCTCTGACTCGAGTGTAATCCCGTCGTGACAGCTCCGTTCGCCTATCCAGTCACCACGATGGTTTCGAACAGTGATCTACGTGAGAAAAATTAGCCCGGCTATCTCCTCTAGAACGTGTTGGTTGAACGTGGCGCTAGTTGCAATTTCTAGAGTTATCAGTGCCAGACATTGCCCTCCGATGCAACATAACGCTGAATCGATTTAAAGTTTCTTTGTTGTTGGACCGTTCATCCACGAATCGAACGGAGCAGATCGCTACTACCGATTTGCACTGTGTGCTCTGTTGACAACGTTTATCGCGAGACGGTCATCACCGTGTATTTTGGACGAACGTGCGAGGCAGCGAACAAGCAAGAACTAGAGAACCAATTTCAAATTGGATGCTTCGTGACCCGGGGATATGCGCAGCACGAGAAATCGACTAGGATCACTGGAAGCTTCTAGCAGAGAAACGATCGCTATTCGCGCCGTTCAGGAGAAAGTGCATGGGCTCTCGAACCGGAAGTGCCATCGAGCAAGAATATTCAGCACCATCGTTCTGTCCCTTTCTCTCTCTCTCTCTCTCTCTCTCTCTCTCTCTCTTCTGTGTTCTATGCACGCGACCTCTCTGTTCCTCGTATCCCGGTGTGAAGTATTCGCATCGATGATTTCACGAATTTCGAACGTGAACACGTGTGTGCTTCTCTCTCGTGCTCCGCTGGAAGAAATCTTGAAAGGAAAGTGTTCCTTCTCGCTGTTACCATTAACCGTCGCGAAAAGGATGCCTACAGCACGCGAGTGGCGCCGAAACGATTAACGAAACTTGAACGACTGATGAACCTCTTCCTCCTTTGTCTGATCTCGAAAACACTGCCAATTGCAACTAATCGTCGCCAGATCGGCGATTACTTATACCTTACCCTACTGCCTGTGATTTTATTTGTTCTCTCTTTTTTCACTCTTCGTCTCTTTCTTAATCCACCGCTGTCGTCACGGCCAAAGTCACCGTACATCCTCCCGTCCGTGTGTGCCAATCCGCGGAGCATGCGCCGATCAAAGGAGCCTGCAACAGCCGTTTGAAAGGCGCGACCCTTGAAGACTGGTGGAAAGGATCGCACGAGCGCCAATCGATCGACTTCGTTTTCATTCTGAACACTGCCATCACTCTCGAGAGTGACGAGACCTTTACAATCGGCCGCTCGATCGGGAGTCGCACACTGCCAGTAACCCGGAGGAAAATCCGCCGATCACGTGACGAGGTCAGCCAAAATTGGAAGAGCCACCGCTCTTCGTACATTATTCTAACGATTCGATATTGCAACTTGAAACTGCCTGATCGATAATATCATTCTCGGTAAACGCGGGAAACGCGGCAAACGAACACGTTTATAAATCCATTGCCGCAGCTCCGACACGACGAGGACGTCTCTTTAATCGCCGATTGTTATCGTCCCTTTATCCAACGTCGAATTTACGTTTGTTTCATGTGTACGGTCGTCGTCAATTAAAAACGCGTTCTCGTCGAATCATAGTCGTCCACGTTCCGGACGGAGTAACGCAACGAGTCGTGGCTCCATAGTCACGCGTTGATCAATCCTTTTCTGCGAAATCCACGCGCTACTTTGCCGATCTTCGCGTATAGATAGAACGCGCGCGATTTAAATGATAAAACATTACGGCTTCCTACAGAAACTGAGCCATGTAATGGTCATAGAGAAATAGAAAAAAAGCGTAAGACATTACGCAACTGCCGCATGGCTGCCATTTCGGTCCACGCACACGTATGCGTAAGTGGTTGCACGCGCGCCAGTGAGATGCGAGCGATGCTGTTTCGCGCGTCTCCGTGCAAAACTGACGCATGAATGGTGATGCGTTCTCGTGTAGCGTGCAACGCGATAAGAACGAGTCTCTTTGATAATGTTGTTGCAACAGAACAGGGCTGCCTCCACTCCCGAATAAACTCGGCCCGTGTTTACACGTAAATACTACACGCGTGGCGCTACTTCCGAAGTTTACATCTCGCGCAGAATCCAAGGTGCAACGAACCCTGGAGGAGTAGAGTTTCGTGTAGTAGCCATCGACCAATGACACGATGGACCCTGATCAGCTATTTTCGAAAATGCATACCGCCGAACGAAGAATGGCTCGTCGAGTATGAAACGAACCGAATGAGAGAACAGGCTCGAGAACCTTTTTTTCTAATCACCTGCGGTCTGTCAAAGAGAAATTACAGGAAAGGAATTGGACTCGTTGTGTATGAGGCTCGCTTTAAATAATTGATATCTGAATTTCAAAACCTCGTTACAGACAAGAAAATATTGTCGTTTTTTCTTTTTTCTTTTTTCTTTTTTTTTTTTTTTTTACGGTTTAGCGTTACGAATTACCTGTATTTAGTGCATTTCACGAAGAACGTGTTCAGGCCCAGATCCTTTGGATTACCAAACTGCCGCGAATGATTCGATATCTCGGCGATAAACTCTATTGATTTTCAACGATTCACTTATCGAGTAATGACGATGCTCGAAAATCGGTTGTTCATAGAACATCCAAAATCCATCAACGTCCGTTACTTTTAAGCTCTGCATGCCACGTTCGATTTATGAGACTATCGTTGTTTCGTTATTTCTATATATGTTCATATCTTTTTTACACGATTATGCGCGTTGGACATATAGATTGACGTTATATCCAAACCGATCGTATCATGTCGAAATACTTAATCAAGCCGAGGCTGAAAGAAGAGTAACGTGACGAAAACTCGAAGAGAAGGCTACAACGTTGTCCACGTTGGTTGTGTCGGAGGTACGAAAAGGCTTTTGTGTGACAAACGAAGAAACAAATGGATGAACATACTGTTGCTGGTTAAACGTCATTGATCAGGACGCGGAGGAACCGGAAAAGCAGGAATGTAAAACTAAGCGTTTTCTGTTAGGACAAAGGATAACCCAGTTCCGAGGGCAAGCTCGCACGTACAAGTGGGTCAAGCGTCTTCGCTCTATCGCCGTTTTGGACACTGCGGGCCTTAGGTATACATACTTAAAAACCAATCGATGTTGAAACCGATTGGTTTGCTCGAGATTTCTGTTCAACTTGTTACCCTGCCTGCCACTTTGTACGCAGTTTTCTACCGAATCGTCGACACGATCACTATCGTGATAGTTGATATTAAGTAAATTTTGATCGACACACACATGGGCCTGATGTTTACAGACAGCTTGATCGGTAATCATTGCCGGAGCATCGATATAATTTAACGCTGTCGAATATTCGTCCTCGTGCGACTCGATGGATCGAAATCTATCGCAGGAGACGAACAAACGAGGAACAAGCGCACGTGCAAATACTTAAGAAAACGGACGAAGCGTTGGCAACACACCGTTTATCGCGCAAAACGAATTTGTCGCTAGAGAAAGGTACAAGTAACATTGGTGAATCGTGTATACGTGCATGTGTGTGTCTCTGTGTGGATATATATAAAAGTACGTAGAACATGTGAGTGGAAGTGCGCGCACACAAGCAGTTGATGTGTAAACGCTGACGTAATACCACGTATCTTTTCTCCATGCCCGATCGACAATCTGCATCGTCGGTAGGTCGATGATCTTTTGTAATATCGTCCCGACGCGACGGTATCGTCGGCAGGGATTTCGACAAGACTTCGCCTGTGCCAGCATTTTTCGTGTTTTGGATGTTTTAAACGGAAAAAGATGTAAGTCAGCAATTGGTTTTCTGGTCCCTGCTTAAACTTTCTCGTTTTAAATATTTATAGAAAAAAGATGTTTACCAAATGACTTGTTCCTCGCGGAAAGTGTCATTAGTTATGTTATATGATAATTAGTAGGTATACGTAACTGGATACTTGAAAGCAAAGTCAACGGATAGGAGAAGCAAGAAAAAGATGATAATCAGAAATGGATATCGGACAGGTTTCGATCAAGTCGAAAGGTCTAGGTCGTTCGGCAGGTGACAGATGACGACCGTCCGAAAATTCGTGAGAATCTGTTGAGCAAACGTTATCGAAGGATAGGCATCCCCTCTTCCTAAATACGTTCGTCAGAACGTTCATCAGGAAGCGCAGTTTCGAAGATGAGCGTAAAATACACCGTGTCTTCCATAAAACAGCGGACGCTGATGCAAGCGTTAAAGATACGAAAATAATTTTTTAATGAATTCTGGTAACCTTGAGGAAACCATTAAAGCTAGCAAGGTTTATGCAGTACGAATAGGTGAAACCTCCAGGTATACGGTGTTCTTCTCAGCATAATTATCCAGATACTTAATCACGTTGAATCGAAATTTATTCATGAAAGAACCACCATATAGGATCATTTATAAACTGGTTAAATCCTGAACGCCTTTTTTCCTTGATGCAACGATTATGCTTGAAGATTAAAAGAAACGAAACGTCGACATACGTAGTGATCGTTTCCGTTCGATTTCATTGATTCACGAGTATCGCGTTCAAGTTGCCTAAGGCTATTGTTTCTGTTTAATTGGCCGCTATCTATTCTCAGGATCATCGTAGATCAATTTGCACGATCGTTCGTTCATGGTAGGGCAGAATGGTTTCACTGTAATCTATAAATACGTGAGACGTGGCGATACACAAGTCGATTGTTAGGCAAATGTAAGTATATACGGATCGTTTATTAGTAGTTCGGGAACGTCGTGGTCAGACCTTTTCCACTAATTACCAGCAGTAAAGATTTACCAGCTTTCTGATTGCGTCACCCGAATAAACGCGAGACTTTATGTGCCCTTCGATAAAATACTTTTCAGCGTCCAATCGTGGCACTGTTTATTAGAATTTTATACAGTTTATACAATATTCGTACGAACGCGAAAAAAACTATGCGCAGAAAAGTCACAGAATTGTCAAGTGAACATGAAATTCTATCGAAATTCGTGTCTGCTACACGGTTCACGCGAAATCCAATTGGCCCACTTCGGTTGCCTTGATAATCCGCACGATACGAAGCCAAAGTTAACACAGTCTGGCACGTGTAAACGCATCAGAAGTTAATCGGTCGAAGACAGTAGCTGATGACATTTCCATCTCTGGTTAGACTCACTCGGTGACGAGCAAAGGCGTATGGGAAATTACTAAATGTAAACGCCATTTTTGATACACATATTAAATGAGTTGACCAACTAAGTGAGGATAAACATTACTATCATATAGCCAGCTAGTTGTTGTAACTTGATCGACTTACGTTATTTCCATTGATTAAAGTGAAATAATAAAGTTTTCGTTGTAAATTATACGGACTCAAGCGTTTCGAGACGATGAATCTAACAGAAAGACGATCCTACTTTGCTCGCTTCTAAATTTTTCCATTGCGAAAAATTGTCTGAGATCTAAAGCTTTATATGTCAACAACATGCGAAAATTCATTAAGAGGTTTCTATGAAGATTAATAATATATGTATATTTGGTTGAACTATAATTAATCTTTAAGATCTCAATAGTTATAACACATCGAATGACATGTTTATTAACAGCATCCTGTAACAGCTGAATTAGTAAAAGCACTAAAATTAAATAAAAGATGATATTAGTAATATTGCCAATGCTTTTTCAATATGTTGCAATAAAAATTTAAAGCATGACATGATCTAAATAAGTGACATTACTACAGATTGTTATGATACAAAATTTATAAAAAATTCGGCATCCGATATGTTAAATTATGCATCGAATCAAATAATTGCATTTACGTTGGACAAAAGATGTTGACTAATGGAGTCATCACCCTAGTATTAATCATCCTAGTAGGTGTCGTTCTTTTGAGACGATAAGCCAAGAATAAGCAGCGCAACGCATTTATGCAAAGCGGTTAAAGACACGCTAAGTAAGGAGCACGCGGCACATGGCGGGAACTAGAGTTGTGCAACCCCGCTTAAAGTTATTCTGGCGGATGAGCGCAGTAGCTGGTGACGTCCCTAACCTAACATAACCTCGCCATTCGACGCGCGCCCTCTCTCGATGACGGAGCTTGAGATAGGTCGGACACAAACGTCCGTACGAATGCACGTTACGTGCAGCCAGCCTGCTCCACTATAGTCGAATCATGCGTACTACGATCCGCGGCAAACGACAGCAGTATCCGTCGCACTTTTCAGACACGATACCATGACCTTTTTCTCTATCGAATTATCGACGATAGCTCTTGGGTTTAACAATTCATCTGTCACTGATCGATAATTATGATGAATTATATTTTGCTAAATAGTACGATTATTGGTTATATCGATTATTAATAATCTGGAGATATTTATATATTTATATTCGTAAAAGTATAAATTTATATAAGCGTTCAAAGTCTAAACAAAAGGACAGAAGAATTTGAGTAATGAGTAATTAAATTAAAAGGGAATTTAAATTAAAAGGGCTGATTTAAAGGGAATCCAAACCTCTATTACCGAAAATTATTTATGCATTACATCGAAAGTTTTCATGTGAAGATACTGGGTTGAGTTTGTATTTTTGTAAGAATCAGTTTGTTACGTAAAAGAGATTGGTCGATCCACTGTTTTCATCGTCAATAGAGATGTGTTTTTTAAATTATGTTGATCTCGTTGAAACATGTTCGATTCAAAGATGTCTTAGGTATGCGTGTCACTAGTTTTCAAACACCGTGAACTCGTAAACAATCTCTCTGACAATGAGAGGAAAGATTAACTCGATCCATGAATAAAGAGTGACAGTCGATCGACTTTATCCGTTAACCGATCTCGGAGAACCTGATCCCGAAAACGTCACCAAGGCGTTTCTGTCTTCTCATAGTGTGTCACCGATTATAACCGGCTAGATCTCGGCCTATAGAGGCCACGTGCGTAGAAAATAGATAACAACTAGTAGACTCCTCGCCACCTATGCCAATCTCAAACTAAATATACCGGCCAGTAATCGCGGCGTTACATCCACCAACTCCGCCATGCCTTTCGTATCTCAGACGCTGTTTTATCGCTATCTGACGTGGTGCGATGTCGTTGGACGATCGCTTCGACGAGCCAAAACCCAAGCTGAAGCCGGATAGTGTCGTGACTAGCATTAAACGAACATTCTGTTTCGCGATTGATAACAGTTAGAAAAGTTGTCTTTCGAGTATGAAAATTATTTCCCGAACACAAACCATCTTGTACCTACTCTCATTTCGCTCGTTGTTAAAGAGCTTATACTAACGAGCATTTGCACGCGTTTTTTGCGAGAAAATGAGCTTACGAAGAACACCAACCATGTTTCATCATCTAAACCTAAGCGACCCGCATGTCGCAAGAAACTACGTTCGCGAAGTAACCGCGACTTTTCATTGCCTTCGAGTTTCTCGACAAATAAAGAAGAGATAGAATTGCAATTCATAACAAACGATTCGCACAGGATTGATACCTCGTAAGAAAAAAAATGAATTTTGTGAATAATGCATTCGTGTGGTCGACCTGACTCTAACCAATGAAATGGGAATGCGAGTTTTGCCATGTTACTGTTGCGACGGTTATAATACCATCTGATATAGGAACGAAAATAACGTCAGGATACAGAAACGATTTTAAACTATTACAGAAATTATAAATTAAAAGAGTACGTTATTAAATTTGCACGTAAATTATGATAGAGATTTGCTTTTCAAACTCAATCTGATCTCCAATACGATATTTTCTCATAACGTTTTTTCAATACATTACAAGAATTTTGAAATACTTGTGTGCCTTTTATAATTAAAGTGAAAAATATAAACTTTTACAATAAAATAAAGGTTAAAGAGAGGTTGGCCTACGAAATTCCTAGTAAACTGTTAATAAGTTTTAATTTATTGCCACTATTATTAATATTATTATTATATTAATTAACATTACTATATTAATTAACTTAAGCATCGTATGCTTTTATTCAAGTTGTAAGTAGTTTTTGTCTCTCTAGAGTTCACTAAAATTAATTTTATACGTCATATAATTTGAGAATCATCACTCATTAAAGGAAAACATTATTTCTATAATATCGTAATATAAATCGCCATAGTTACTACTATTGTAAATTCAATTCTTCTTGATACAACCATCTTATTTCTTCTCAATTATGAAAACAAGTCTCTAATTTTTCGATTTTGTTAATGTCTTTCAATTGTAGAATTCCAATCGAATTTTTATCCGATAAACGAATAACCGAACAGTTATATCAACTTAAAAAACACCACTTAAACTGCTATAAATCGCCACAGGCATAAAAATTTTGAAACGTCTCTTTAGCGAATTATAAACTCTTGCTGGATCATTCGTTTCTGTAGCAAGTGCAGTGTCAATGATGTAAATAAATATTTGGGAAAAAATAAAGAATTAATGATCTTTATGGTACGGAAAAAATATTGAGATGAACAAAAATTTAGAACAGTTGGTCGAAACAGCGGTCAGTCAAAGAGGATCTTGCGGTTCCGTCGACTGCTATCCCAGCACTACCAGAAGCATGAACGATCGACGGGATGAATTACGACGACACAAACGTCGGCACACCATCACGAAGATCCTTGCGTCGGAATGATGTCATTTGACCCTGACACGTGCAGTCAGCAAGTACCGGTATTCGAATGGGAATACCTAGACTCCATTCGTCGTGAGAGAAACGCGTTCCCGAAAGGTGCATGACACAGCACGTTCGTGACTAGATATTAGGAACGCGCCAGGGTATCGAGAAGGTCCAAGTCCTCATTTCGGGTGGCCCGATATCGGTTGCGGTTATCCGGGAAAAAGGTTCGAACCACTGATTCGTATGTCATGAATTATATCTACTAGTACCTATGTACCTACATGGAGAGAATTCGACCGAAAGCCGTTCTTACACCTCCTTCCTAAATGAATCGTTTTCATTGAGCAAATATGATATACGTGTATTTTTTGTTTGTATTTTTTTTTTTTTTTTTTTTTTGGTATTACAAGTATTACAGAGTTGAGCTTTCATTTTGACATCTAGATTAACGATTTTCTTTCCCAAATTTTTGATATTGAAAAATAATTTGAATTTGTTTCACAAATTTTCAGGAATACCGTTATAAGACCGAGGAAAGTATTAATAACTTTAATATAAATATTTTTACAGGCTTAATATAGAAGATTAGAAAGTAATTATTACTCGAAATAAGATTCGTCTTCAACACTTTAGAATGAACATGATGACACGCAATGTTGTGACTATTCTGAGGTCGATTCTCACGGACGTTAGTTGGCCTTATAGCTTTAAACTTGTTATACCTCGCAAGAAGTTGTCGTTTCGATATCTCACGATACACACCACGACTGAGCAAGATAGATCGTCTTCGATGGAAGGAAATTCCATCAAGATCACGGACTCTTGATCGTTGATTAACAAAAGACTTTCAATGACACTCGTTTAACGCTTCTGACAATGAGAGTGAGAACGGCGCGACGCGTTCTGATCTAAAAAATATCACTCAAGATATCTGCAAACACGAACTGAGACGTTGATACAAGAAAGAAATATTATTCTTTGTCAGATAATGAATAAACATCTGTAAAAATAACAATATACGTTCGAGTATCGATACATCTAATTAGCAATAAAATACGAAGCGATGTATGATTTTGTATCTGATTTGCCTTGCAAAGATAGCGTATAATTACTTCATCGAGAGTACTTGAAATTTCCCATAGACCGTCGAGAAATATCTTTAACATTAGCCAAGCGTAATTAAGTAATTTTAAGAAATGAAGAAAAACTCATAAAGCTCTTATTTGACTAACTCCTAAATATAAAAGACAACGTATTATTAGGAGTGCGACTGTATTTGGCACAGGCTCCATCCAAGAAAACGGAAAGTAGACTAATTCAGTAATTATTTACTGAAACATGCCGGTCTTGTTTACATACGGTTTTGCCAACTTGTAGCGATTATGGCGCCAAGTATCACTGGGAAACGTGACTAAGCACTTGATATTAACCGACTCTCCTGGAAGGAATAAGGTCTGGAGGAAACAAAGCGTTTGAGGAACGTGCGACCAGTATACAAACTAACTTGCTATTTATACATGTATAATGACAACGACTATAAAGTGCATTTTCCATCTGCTAAAATTATTAAACTGAGTTTTTATCCTATTGAAACAAACCAGAAAAAAGTCAAAGGGAAGGGAAGCGAAAGAAAGTCAGGTTGAAAAGGAAAAGAAATTCTTTGATTAATAGTATCCCGTTGCCACTACATCGATAATTTGCCTGAATATCTGAAAAATTTAAGAAAAAAACAACGCGGACTCCGTGTTCAATTATTTGTATACAATAAACCTTAAAATAAATACACGGTTACAAACGCCATGATATCGTATCCATGTGTTAGTGATTTCACTTTTCAGTCTCCCGAGATAAAAAAAAAGAACAATCGGCGTTTGATGATACGCAGTATTCTCGTTGTCAGTGAACGATAACAAGCATACTGGCACGCCATCTTTCGCGGTGTTCCCAGCGCGCAACGGGAATCGAGGGAGGGGGGGGGGAGGGCGAGGGGACTTATCTAACGATTATTCGTGTGCCGGTCGATGGTCACGGTCCAGAGGCGCCCTTTTAAATTTTTCGACCGCTCCAGAAACAAAGTTGCGTATAAGGGTCGCCCAAGTTCAGACTTAGATCACCGCTGCGCGGCGCGTCGACACAGCTGCGACCTGATATCAATGGTCGAGGAAATTGCACGGGTTAAAGGGCAAAAGGTTACGAGATTCGATAGCGAGCGAAGCGTCTTTTGCGCGTGTATCCGCACGCGTGCGTGTATTTCAACACGAATAAAGCAGTGCATGCCTGCCGGTGTGATTGACATCAGTAAGTATGCCATGGCCGACCGCTCGCAACGTGCTGGTACGAACGACTGCAGCACTGCCCACACTGCCACGTACGAATACATCGGCCGCGGCCAGTAACAGCACCATCCGTCTAGGCTGCTTAGAAAAACTGGTTGAGAAAATCCTGCTACCAACGCGTTTCCGACCTTAGAACGATCTTCGCAATTTTTCGAACGGCCGAACCTCGTCGACTGTCGCGTCTCGCTTCTCCTTGTGAAAGGCGAGTCACGCGACATTTTCGAAGGACTGTCTATTTTTTGCCTGGACTTCGGTAGAACGAAGTACGACGGATCAACCAGGTCTGGTTATGCAACCGACAAAGGGGCATAACAGGTGATAGGTACTGGGATCGTGTAGACTCGAGAAACGTGTAGTTCATTTGTAGTTTATTTGGGAGAAGAGTGCCGGAAAATAACATTCTACTCGGAGAATGGTGGTTATTTTCGGATTTGAGGTTTGCTAGTTGTTGAAGATCTTTGACTGGTGGAAAAATAGAGCAGCAAGATTTGGGAAGGGGAATGAATAATATAGTAAATTTATTAGTGAATATTAATCGAGCAACTGGATGAGTAGGCAATCAATGACTTTAAACTAGAATATTTAATTTCGTCATTTACTGATATCTATCCTTTCCAAAGTTAGCAAGTGAGCACCCCGATAGCGAGAGTATAGATACGCGTAAGGATTAGGAGTATGTAATAATATATTCCTGTAGAAAAAAGCCGTACTTCACAGAAGCATGTTCGATATCGATATAAAGTCTGCTACGCGCCATTCACTTCGTATAAAGTCTACTGCAATATTGTAAGAAATTTAAATTCCTTTACGTTCGTCGTGATCGTAAGCCGGTTTACCTAGCCGACATTCCTACGCACAAAGTTACTACACCGTAGTTAAATGTAAAAGTTCATCATTCACGCGGTTATTGCATAACTTGGTCGGTGTACAGATCCGTTAATTCACAATAATGACGCGCTAATCGAAAAGGTTCTTGGTCCATGGCATAGTGGCCGTTGATTCTCGCCGCTTTCGATTATACGCGTCGTGTCTGGATTATATAGCAAAAAAATCGGCTCTGGACGAAATATCAGCGGTGTGCAGTGAAACGCGGACAGCAATAACGTGACACGCGTGACGTAATGTAACCCTGTTCCACGAAGGACGCGGTTTTCACCAGGTTCAATCTTCCTGTAAGATGGTATCGTTTCACCCGAAAACCGGTATCCCAAAACAGCGAGGACGCCCGTAACGAGGGACCAGGGGAAAAGGAAGACGCAGAAAGAGGATTCGATGTCATATACGATGACGACGTTCTACCACAAGGTCCTCTCGTACTTTTACTTTCGTCGAATAAATACTCTGGCACAGAGAAAAGGAAGACTAAGGAAAAGAAGAAAGAGAAGAAGAAAAAGGAAAAGTAGATGATGAACAAGAAGAAGAAGAGGTTACTTCCCCGAAATCGAACGGCCACCGCACGATATCAGCGTCGAAACTTTCATCCAAAGACTTTCGTTACTTTCTTATCGGTTACGAGTGAAACACTGACCAATCTAAGTACACTATCGCTCAAAAGTACCTGAATATTTGTTTGCTTTTAACAGGATGAAATTTAATCGTAACATCGCAAATAAAATGCAGTATCTTTATTCCTTATAATCATTACAACTACGTACATACAGTAGAATATCTTAATGCGATGACACTGATTTTTCAAGTTCATAGAATTAAATAATCGTCTTGTTTAAAAAAGATTCTTTAAATCCGAAACTACGAGTCAGATAGCGAGAATTCTTTTAAACTGTCACTATTTCAAACAGTAATATTTAGAACAATATATTGACAAATTGTATATGTATTTCATCGCAAAAAAGTAAACTGTTTTCAAGTTTCTTAACATAAATTTATAGTCTGTTGACTCCATAAAAACACAGTAAGTATGTATTATTTTTAGTTACTGATCTGCCGTTAATATGTTGTTATATATTGTTAATAAGTTGTATATTTTCAGAAAATTTGTATTTTATTAGCATATACCTAAATCCATGAAAGCTCGGATATTTACGGGCGGTATTGTATATCGTCGACCCATAGTGCTCTTACTAGTTCGAAGATGCGCAACAGCGATCGCTGGTCGCACGCACAATTATCAGGCATACATCGCGTATGCGTATCGATCGAAAGTGAAATCACAACAAGAAGAAAAGGTGACGCGAGCAGAACATCGCTTTCTTGCGGTTCTTTATTTGGAGATCGATTTTTCCCCGCGTTTCGAGCATACGCGCGTCTAAATGCGCACGAGCGTGTTTATGCAATGCGACTGGGTTAATCGACCATTTACATGGACTTCTTCCGCGTTGATATATTTTGTAACCGCTATTCGTACAATTTTTCACAATCCGCTTCTCGCCAATGGACTAATTAAATTTTCCAATCGAGCACGATGGTTGATCGTCTCGATATCGCTTTCTTTTCTCGGCTCCTCTTTCTTGATCTCTAGTACGACTTCTCGCTTCGCTGATCGTCTTCGAACGCCACTTTGAGCTGTCCGACGAATTGTTCGTTCCCCTTCATTGGTCTTTCTACTATCGAATGCTCCCTCGGTGAAAGTCTTTAATCGATAAAAGTAGCGTCAATTTTTTCTGCTCCAAGAAAGAAACGAACCTCTCATGTAGCATTCCATTAGAGACTGATTTGTCTAATTTGAATCGCGTAACTTGAGAAAAGATCGTGTACTCGACAGGTCACGTTCAAGAACCATTTCGACTTGTTATTTCCATCTTATGATGCTCCGCCACTTAAGCCAGCTATCACGAACAACTTTGAGAGAGTGAAAGTTCCCGCGTATACGCGTGTCGAGTTTTTGGCATTGGGCGTTTGGATTGGAGGGCCTCGCTTGGTATCGAGGTCACTGGTGCCACCACCACCCAACACCGTGGATCCATGACTTCGGTGGATCGCGTGGCCCGCACAACTGGCTGCCCCAAAAACTTTGGTCTGTGCGAGGCGTTCACTTCGGGCTCCTGCGCGCTGCGACTGTTTCGTCGTCTCTTCCGGACTCTCAGGAAAGTTTATCGTCTCCGTGAGTTCCCCCTTCGACTCGTCGAATAATCGTAAAAACGAATCATGCCGAAATCTTCGCCGATTTCCCATCTTTCTCGATGACTCTATTTCCCGTTAAAAGCTTGTTGTCGCGACGAATGCAGTGACGTCGAGATCTTGATTTCGGAGAAGAATTGTCGAGACTCGAACTAAAATGAATGTGTGGATTTTAAAGGAAGAAACGAATTCACGTGATCCGATTCTCGAAGGGACTGTTACGTGTGTTTAATTGCAGACCAAGTGATTCAATCGCGACTCTGTACGTAGTATCGTGCGGACGAACGATCGATGATCGAACGATATCGAGACGAGTGAGGAGCGTGAGAGACGGTTGGATATCACACTTCGATAGAAGGCTTCGTTTTATGCTGTGACATACCATGTGCGCGAAGATGAGTGTTCTACAAGGTCGTCACATAGGTAGGACTATTATTTTAAACTGGTCGTATAAAATTCTGTTTAACGATATGCAACTAGCTTTACATCGTTTCGAAGCTGACGATAATGGTAATTATCTGATTAAATTTACGGGAATAGTCAATTGATTCTCGTTTTGACGGCGAACTATCTGTTGTTCGGGAAACCATAGGAATTATCATTTGACAAAGTTTCTAGTGGTTTTTTGTAAACCGATTCCAATGATATGCGTAAGAGGGGGAGGGGGGGAAGTTTTGTGGAATTAATTTCCGAGGTATAACGAGGTGCTAGTTTGTCAGCGTCCTCCAGGTCAATAACACTGCAACGCGATTTCACAATTGTACGTTTCGCTAATTGTGAATCACAGTTCCGACCATATGTATACCAACGATACGGAATGCTGCCAAATTTATTCTCTTCTCAAGCGTCATTGAAAACACGAAACACGAATCGTTTGCAGAAATCAAAGTTGATTCTCTTTCTCAGCGGTACACGATTTAGTCTCGAGTTAAAGAACGAGATACTAGTTAGGCAATCTTTAGTCAAAAATGCATGTATAGCTTATTCATAATTTTTATAAATTGTAAAATCATTGCAAGATTTTAAATTACTTTTTTTGATTCTTTGTATATCTCTATATTTGATTCTTTGATTATATATCTCTACATGTTACAATTTCGCGATTGGAAAATCTTTGAAAGATTTAAAATTTGTTGCTATTGGAGAGCGGAAGCTACGAATAGAATCGCTTACCGCAAAATCCTAAGCGATAGTCAGAGTTCTAGTACGATCGATTGCGTAAACGACAGAAACCTGGAACCACGGGGTTCTTTGTAGCTTCGCAAC
Organism: Bombus confusus; assembly: GCA_014737475.1. Taxonomy (NCBI): domain Eukaryota; kingdom Metazoa; phylum Arthropoda; class Insecta; order Hymenoptera; family Apidae; genus Bombus; species Bombus confusus. The sequence continues at coordinate 154,509 of JACXIV010000022.1, read as the reverse complement.
ACCGACTTTTGCTCCAGATTGCAACAGTTCGAACCTCCATCGGTAAACTTCGTTGCACTGTTGTGGCGTAACAAGTGAACTTCACGCGCACTGCCATACACCGAGCTATCAGGATTTTTCGTGAACGAAATATTTCTACGAGCTTCCTGCTGTTTCGACATACCGTTGTGCCAACGTGTTGCAATGTTTAAAAGCAATTATGCGCTGATCCGACTATTCCTACGTTTAAAAAATTGATCAAGAGCAACAAAGAACATGTTACGCTTCATAAATAATCTAATGATCCGTAAGACTCTCGTTAAGGTAGAATGTTTGTTGGTTACGCATGAAAAGCAGAGAAATACTCGTAAAATTATATGAAACGAAAATTGATCACGTGCGTGTGAGTGAATCGTTCCTTCCTTCCAAAATGATCGAACGTCGATTAGAGTTCAACGAAAGCAGACTTCTCGTTTTCTCTGCGGAACAACAAAATTGTTAAATCACGAGGATTGCTTCCGGCGATTCGACAACGTTCCAAGGAACCGTATCATTAGTAGTCTAGCTTACGCGTAAAAATTCTGACTCGGGCTGAAAGTAACGGAATACGACGGAGGCGATGGAACGAATTTCGACGTTTCCACGCCGCTCGTCGCTTTATGACACAACACGGCAGAACTTGCCGTAGGAAAAGTAAGGTAAGGCCAGTGGTATAATAGAAACTTTCACTGCGGAGGTTCAACGTACCGGGCTCTGACTCTCACTGGCCGTTCTCACTGGTTGCCCGGCTCACGAGTATCCGAGAGACACGATTCCTGTCCCTCCTGCCTCGACGCTTCCCTTTTCCTTCTTCTCTCTCCTAAGAAAAATTAAAACGGAATATTTATAACGTTGCTCTATTGTCGTACGAGCGCCGAACGACATTCCCCGATGGATCTCAATGTATGGATGAGCGACAAATCTTTGAAACAATGCTTTGGAAGAACGTTAGTGACGGACATTATTGCAGACCTATTGTCGGTGATACGAGCATGAAGAACTTTCTTACACGACAATGCCGTTTCCTTAGTCTCACGAGTGATCCAACTTGTCTGCGATAACACGAAATACACTCGAGGAAGCAGAGTTCCTCGTGTGCTCCTATTTGTTTCCTTTCCTGTCTTCCTTCGTTTCTCCTTGCGAAAAAGAAAGTTCGGTGAACGTAGTTCAATTGAGAATCCTCTTTTTGCGCCACTAGGAAGGAACGCAGACTCGATCCAACTGCTTCGAAGCGAGACGTTCGGTCGCGAGACCGGCATTCATTTTTCGACATACTACGGAGATACATTTCATCCGTGTAAAAACTATAGCGCTTTTTTCTAACTGATTTAAAGGTTAAATTGGTATTCCCGTAGGTTGTATCGTTACGCTAGCAGCGTCGTTTTCCTTCCTCCGATAAGTCGGTTGGAAGGTGGACACGGTTGAAAACGAGGTTTCACATCCGTGAGGACCTAGCCTGATAAGCGACAACACGCTTTTTCAAATAACGGTACTACACATGGCGATAAAGTATGCGCAAAGCTTGGCATTCGACTTTTCACACGTTCGATTTCTCTTGGAGTCGATCACCGACTACATTATACGTGTATAAGCCTTAAGCGGTTCTATAAATATTTCTGCACATTGATGCATGCTATGATTTTTAGAAAAAAGATTCTATTTGTATTCTGAGCAGATTATTTTGAATAATAACAAAGATTCGTCGTGACAGGTTGATCTTGTCCATTTAACTTCCTACAAGCTTTAGAATTTTGATTCTGGAAAAGCAGTGTTTTCCACAAGAATTAATCAATTCCACGATACGTCCTAAATCACGCCCCGAGAGATTTCCTGATCGTTCAAAGCGGCATTATTTTATCCGCGACTCATTACCATTGTTAAGAATTCGTTTGCTTGTGGTATGACGCGAGAGCCAATCGCGTGGCCAGGATACTTGAACGGGAGTTTGCCGAGAAAAAAAAGTAGGAGAGCCTCCAAACACGAGAAATAGAGAGCCTAGAGTCAGACAGATTCGAGTGGGGAGTTGTAGATCTAGGATGTCATGGCGTGGGAGAGTCACTTTCACCATCAGTGGCCCCTATAGCGTTAAAATCTACCCGTGGTACATAAAATTACGCGGCACTGTTTCACTAGATTCGTGATGATATTAATTTGTTAGAAATATAGCATATAAGAATTGTAAGGTTTTTTATTTGTATACAGAAAACAGTTTGACGACATTCTTATCTTTACGGTAAATACGTTGGTACGATCAGTTTCGAAGTAACAGTTCATTAAAAAACAGAAATAAATTAATGAAGGCTCTAGGTGTGAAAAAGAATCTTTTGAAGTGAAACATTTATATAGATAGAATGATTTTGAATGTTTAAATTTACTCTTTAATATTAATGCTTTTCACTCGTTCATCATCACGCGATGTATTATGCAGCTTAGGTACTTCCTGTTACGGTTACGTTCCTATTACGACCGTCAGGAAATAGATTGACGAAAATAATTATACCGGTTTACACAGGAGAAAATATCGATACCAAGGAAAATATAACATGCGATTACCTCGAAGTCGCGATCGATTAAAAAATATTTTTACTTTCCTGTTATGTAAAACAAAATCTCTAACCTTTCATTCGGTTACATAAGCGTTGCTAAACCATGGGTATACTAAACGTTGCAAGCATGAATATTGTTGTATATGGTCCTTTATATTCTAATAAAAAGACAAACATTTTAGACAAGATAAACTCTGAACAAAAAGAACCCAAGAAGGAAGATGTTTAACAACTTACGTAAATATTTTGGAAATGATGCAATTATGATTTAAATGCAAGTCAGTTTCACGATATAAAGTAACAAATTTTGTCAAGAACTATTATCGAAGCGAACACATTTTTCAAATAGTTTGATAAAGGAAATATAATACACTCGACTTTAAGTCTAATGTATGTAGTTACAGGAATAAGCGTACAAAGTTAAGCAATCGATTCTAAGTCTCACGAAAATCCCATTCAACAGGGGAATACGCCTAACTTGTGATAATAACGTGTTACACAACTTTCCAATTATCGAGCGACTTCCGATGTTCAATTAAAAGCCTCGTAGAAGCGGTCGACGAAAAGCACCGAGGTAAAAAGAAGGGAAAGAACATGATATATCTGAAAAGCCCTAGCGGTCTCCCTTCTTCTTTGCGACAGCGCCACGTTTAATGAAGCAAATACCAGAAGTATCGGGGTAAAGCGCGAACCTCGAAAAAGCTTGGCCGAGATAGCGAGAGCTTGCGTGGCTTTGAGCCCGACACAGAGGCGCAGGCACATGCACACACTCTCGTGTACACAACAAAATCGCCGCGCCGCGCCGCGCCAGCGGCCTCGCAAGAAGAGACCGTAGGTTAGTGCATTGGCTGCACTTTCCGTCTCGGTGTGTGCATGTGCACGCCGCAGTGGCGGCAGCTGTCGGTCGTATGCATGCATTGGTTACGCAAGAATAGTAGCGTGTGTGAGACTGCTGACCCACATACGCCAGGGAGCAAGGACCCCGCTGTACCACCACGCACACCCGTTTAGTGCCGCTTGCCGCGAGTATGTGAGCGCGCAGGCGCACCAACGTTGCTGTGGCCGTGGATTGTGGATGCGCTTCGTCCATGTAATGGTACACGTAAACGCCATCTGGTGTCGCATAAACTTACTACGCACATACCCGCCCACGTGGCTGTGAAGTTAGCTTAAGCTACGTTTACAACATCTGTGGCACTTAGCTCGTTTCTGTAACTTCGCTGCACTTATGCTGCACTTGACCGGGTATTGGTACGTTGCAGCGTTTCGCGACGAATGCATTGCTTTTCCGATGCTACTGGTATTTTCGATTGCGGCCAAGGGGCTCATTCTCTCAGCTTCCTTCTAGAGCTATTCGCCTTTGCTCGCGCACAACCAAAGTATGTGACGCTCCAACGGTTACGCGTTCGAGTGGCGTCGTGATTATCGGAAATACTTGCTGTATTGCCTGTAATCGAGTTGAATACTACGAAACGGAAAGCGGAGTTTCAGAGATAAATATAAGATAGAATGTATGGGGGGAATCGATACTTTGCGTTAAATTGCCGTGCTCTTGAACATGGGCCGCTCTATCCGCGCGAAACGCAATTAGGTGCACTTGCACGCCTTCGCATCTAATCTCCACGCGTGTTTGCTTATAATCGAATTATTTAATTCTTTTCGTTTTCTTCCAATAAATTCAGATACCTTGTGCCATCGATCATTTTGGGTAGGCAGCGAAACGCGTAGACATACGAGACAGAACGTAACGTAAGGCAGAATGAAATGTTGTAGAATTATGTTTAGTGTGGAATTCATTTTATGCCATTTTAAGTATCTCTAACTATTTTAAAAACACAGTTTGTTCGAATTTTACACGCCATCCTGTGTAAAACTTCTGACAAGATCGTACAGAAAATTGTGATCGTACAGAAAAAGACTGTTGTTTAACATGGAGCAGTCGTATGTAAGAGAAATTGTTCGATCTGTAAGAGTACTTGACATGAGAGAGAAAGTTGTTCCGTGATTTTACGATACACAATTATTTGCTTAAGCCTGAGCGTAGAAAACTTGACTTCGTTGCAAACCAGGGGGCGCGGATGACTGTTATCAAATGTTTGTAAATTTAAACTTCCACAAAATTAAAGATGAAATAAACAATGTTCAGGATAAATGGAAATTCAAGACTCCACAGACAAGACATATGTAGGATAAACGTATTTCTTAAATAGTATACTTGCGTCACGTGAACGTCATTAGAGCAACCTAATAAAAATTTTTAACAAAGCTTTTGTGCAATCTTCGATTGGCATACGTACTTACACTAATTTCTAATTCCTATCTAGCAGAGATCTTCTATTCCAAATGTCAGAAATGTTCGTAAAAATGGATTGCAGCTCTAAATACGAGTACCTGCATCAATGAAATTAAACATTTTTTTATGAATTAATGCTTTCCTTCTCCCTTCCCAAGAAAAATCACCTGCCAACGTTAATATCGGCCAACATCAATTATCCAGTATCGCTCTATACGATGGATGGTTCGAAACGGCCGCCAGAACCACACCAAACGCACTACACGCAAACGTGGTTGCATGAATCGAGTGTTCGCATACGATTGGCCCGTATTATCCGCGACATCGCGTTTATTAAAACGACCCATGGTGTGTCATAGACCATTTCTCTCGCGTACAACCGTAAAACTGCCTCTCGTCTCTGCCGACCATTAATTACAAACAGCCGGCAAACAACGATAAGACGCGATTCATCATTATCAGAACACTTTGTATGAGTGAACGAGCATTGTTAAACTGACCTGGTGCACAAATCGGCACTTATTCGTTAGTCTATGATATCTGAGCGATGACGCTGAAATATACACATATATGTACTTCGAATATCGACTTCAAATACTTCTTACTCGAGTTCATTCAGGAGCGAACTAGGTAAAATTCGAGTTTTTCAAGATTTTCGATTATGGTTAGTTAATTAAATAGGCCGAGAAGCTGAAATAAATTATTCCAAAGTTTACAGTATGAAATCTATATCCTTTCCCACCAAAAGAGTAATTCCTTAATTTTCTGACACTTACCTACATCGTTTATCATTTAAACTCTACAACTTTTATTGTTCATTGTTGGTTGAATATTATACGATTTCGTGAAATTTTTATAAGCTTATCGCGATTCTATGATTCATTTGTCGATTCTACGATGGATCGACATCAAATCATATCGTTACGTGTAGTGTCGCTCAAAGATACTCTCATCCAACGATCCAATTGTATGCTATTGGCTAAAGAGGGGTTAATGGCGAACACTATGTGTTCGCCGTAATCGTAAACGCGTGCGTCCGACACACGTGTCTACTTTCACATTCAATCCGTTCTCTTTGCGATAGCCGATATCCTCAGCCGAGCGAGATGGTTTCCTGCACTAATAGTCAAGAAGCGTCTTATGTTGTTGAGCACCAACCTGTGCTCTCGAACGAACCACAGGAAGGGAAAGCCGCAATCTAGTATTGAGAAGCGTGAAACGACTTGTGAGAAAGTTGCTGTTTAGTAATGTGTCACGCATGACATAACCTTTATCGTCGTAGATTCCAATATGTTTTTGGTATCTTTATCAATAGAAATTTACGGAAGCAGATGCAAGTTTATTTAAAACAACATTCCCAAAATTTTCCGACTCATGACCTTTTTTCATAATAATCAAATAACTGGCGAGTTTATCCCCTGTATAGATCCATAAAAAGGAATTTTTAGTAGTTAAACGAAGCTAGTTTTAATAGCTATTATTAATTTCAGAATAAATTCCAGTCGTGATCCTTCGAAAAACACTTTACGAACCTCTTAGACATCGCGAGCCACAGCTTGTTTTAAATGTGCAACTTTTGTTAGCCAGAATTATTTTTGACATAAAAATAACAAAACCAACATTCTCCTCCTCAACAGAGTTTGTAAAAAATGTACTAAATGTGCTTTATATTTTAACAATGTAATGGTTACGTAACAATACATAGAATGTCCGAGCAATCACTGCCGTGTGAATTGCTCTTTATTCATGAATTCTGTGCTGAAACTTGATCCACGCAAAAGCTTCACCGTGCCATTCATTTATATATCACTGCTGTATAATGAAAGAGGAACGTGACTAGACGGTTCGTGATTAATGAAGATGTTTTTCGTGATAGACGCTGCCGAGGCATCTATCGCGACTTTAATTTGCATGATCTTTTGAACCTGTCTTCATATATTACTTTTATATATTTATTATAACAAGATAATACATGTTAAATTCGTGTACCAACGATCAACCGATAAACCTAATTCTTTTTCTATCGTTTTGTTTGCAGGAATTATGACCCTTACGAGCAGCCCGTGTGAGCTAGACAACATGAGCTTGTTTCAAGATCTCAAGTTGAAAAGGAGGAAGGTCGACTCCCGATGTAGTAGCGACGGTAAGAAATCATTGTCTCTTTCCTGTTCGTTTAATGACGTCTATTTCGAATACACATCGCGTGTAAAAAATTTTACCCTTCATCGACGAATCACGAAACGTCTCCTTATATTTTATCGACCGATTTAATCTTAGTAACATTCCCCTTTCATTTTTCAACGATTAATATCCGAAAACTACGTTTTAGTTTCATTTTAATGATATATAGCATCAAGTAGTTTTGTCGATAAGTCACACGACAAACGATAGAATAGAACACTCACATCTCGCTCAGCAATCGTTCATCCTTGTCAGGAAATCGTTATCATGAGAGTTCAAGTTTTCCTGAATTGTTATCGGCGCATTATCGCGCGTTGCACTAGGTATCTTTCCTTGTGAAGGGAGTTACATGGGTGACAAGGTATAATTCAACTCTGCGTTCAACAATGGTAAAACGTGTGATTACCAAGCTGAATGACATTGTCAGAACTAGAGAAGTTGGAACACTCGTAAATCTCTAATTGTCGAGCAGTAACCGTTAATTGTAAAACGAGCAAAACAATATCGTATCGAGATTTCAACAGCTGTCGTAATCGTGTCTTTGAGAGGAATCGTATATCATTGTCCGACCAAAGCTTAGCGAGCGAGCAATCTTTTCTTGTCGAGAATACCTAAAACGAGCCATGAAAGTGATCAGCGCAACTGTAATGATTAGTTGCCGCCCATAATGCCATATTTGATACCCTTATTGCTCCGATTTTCATAACATGCGTATATTACACTACATATGTCGTATAAAACGCCTGTGTGACATCAATCATGCTTCATCTGTTCCGCTTTGAAAACCATAAACGAGTAACTGTATTATTACATTACATACGAGAGCACAAACTTCTAGAATCTAGACTGGTGGTCTGCGCTACGCATTTATTATATCTTTCCACTCAGCGGACATTTATCGAAATAAAGTTTCTGGATCACCTCCAATACTGCCTGGTGGTTTTGCAACAAAATAAACGCGAGTTATTCGAGTAATGGTGTCAACAAAGTTGACTCGCATTTTAGTTACGCGTGTAGTCGCATTGTCATCGTGCATCGGTCGAGCTACATAATTTTACCATGCATCTCTTATTTGAAGGACGTTCAAGAAATATGCGCAATTCGTTTCGAAATACAATTGAATCCACTGAAATAACTAATTTAATAAAATAATTTCAAATTAGAGAATCGTAAAATCTGTGAAACTACTCGAGATGATAAATTGTACAAAAAAGAAATAAAACGTTACTACTTGCAAAGAGAGACAGGCGTGACAGTGCAATGAGAAAAAGTCCCTCGTAGATCTACTAAAGGCAAGAAATAATAAACTGCATAATTTTTTTTTACATTACGTTACATTAACGATAGGACAAAAATAGATATGAGCTTATAAACTGACCTGATGTGTATCTAAGTATCTATCATCTAAAGTAAGCAACGACAAAAGATTAATAACTTAACAAAATGATAGACTCAGATAATAAGCTGTTCTAATATCGTACCAAGAGTGTCAACTTCTTATCCCCCTCCAATCACTGGCACTCTCAATCTTTAACACTTATAACGTCTGTCACTATAAAATTGTATGTTTTACGTAGTTCCCTTTCTTGGAAATCCTTATGCTCGGCCAGATTCAGTGATCAGCGACTTCGGAGAAATACTATAGACGCCTCTATTGTTGCGTCCTAAACACGATTTCGAGTGATCGTTTAAGAAGGATTGGTTACCGTGGGGCTAGACATTGCGATCACGTCTGTGTAGTGAGTAGCGCGAAGAGGGAAGGTAGTAAGTTCAGAAAGAGAGGGGGTGCTGGTTGCTGGCGGTGGTGCAGGGTTGAATATCAACCCACGCGGTTTCCCGGACGTGCACCGGTGCTAGTTCGGCTTCGTCTGAACTCGCGCGAGCACGCGAAAAACTAGCTTCCATTGTGCCCTCTACGCACAAGCTATCGAATATCGTTAACCACTGGACGAATCAAACAGAGGAACTAATTATCTGTGGTGAAAGAAATCTATGACCAGCTGTGCGTTAATTAAGCTGCATTGATTGCTCGAACATCGTACGCAAATGTAACCGATACCAATGAACCTCGACCTACCGGCGGTTAAAGGTCGGAGACTGTCATTGGCCGGAAGCCGAATCGATGGTAACGACGGTGAACCTGGATTGTTGTTATGTCGGAAATAACATCGATTTGGAGGGACGTATGCGGGATCGAGTTTCATACGACAAAGTTGACGGTTCTTTTTCTCTCTTTACCGAAGACGAACGGTTTGTTCGCGAGATGGCACATGAATGAGCCAGTTTTCCGAGGGACGAGTATTTCAAGCGAGCCACGTCTTGGAGAATCATTGATCTTTTGCTCCGGGGCCACGCGCGAGCAACGTCATATGTGGAGGAACGTGCGACGCAATTACACGGTGACGCGTGCCAGCCCGAATAGAATAGTGTTTTATGAATGTAACAATATGGAAAAATACTTGGACGAGTACTAATCGCTCTTGATATCTCAACATAGTAACCGCGAAAAGTGACGTTTCCTTCGTATTCTGGAAATAAAAGATCGATCGGATCGTGTTTAACGTTACAATAGGATACGTTAATTGATTAGTTTCTCATCATGTTCGTGAATGTGCTGCGGCTAGTTTGTTACGATCTGGTTAAATAATGTTAACACGACATGACTCCTACTCTTTTTCGTTTTGTTTCATTCTGTATTGATTCTATTTTTTATTAAATTTATTATTTTGTACTTTGCTTTGTATTATGATTGAACATGAAAAATGTACGATAAAGAGAACAGAAGACAAACGGCGACATCAATTACTAGATGGTTATTGAAACTCTAGTTTAGTGCCGATGATATTAATCGACTGGTACCGCGTGAAGGAGGGGATCAATGCTTTTCGGTGCGTCTGACCCATGATATGCTATTCTACTGAAAGCTGCTTCTCGCATAAACCTTACGTAAATATAATTTTGTATTGTAACTTTCAAAAAATACGTGATCGTTGTTATCAAAATGATATATCTATGTATTATTTAATATATATTAAAGATTTACACATTTAATTTGATACAAGGTTTTTATTCGTGACAAGTACATAAGTGAGATGATTAGTAGCACGCTCTTGTACCAACCGACGTACACAAAAGTTTTGCATTAAAATTAAATCTAATATTTATTTATAGTACGTTCCAACGTCGAAGGATATTTGTTAACAAGAATATTAAAAGTAATAACCCCGTAATAACGCATGGACCATATACCAATCAAACATAATCGTTTTGAAGAGGTGCAAGGATATCAAAGTTACCGGAAACAATCGATGAAGAGAATTGAGTTTAACAAAGAACTGTGATACTCTACGCAACAAGTACTTATATATGTACATTCTACGAAGCTTGAGCAATCGTTCAGTATCGACAATACATACATAAAAAACGTAATGGAGAACTTGAATATCTACGATATCGGAACAATGGACTTTACATTGAAGAATAGTTTGTTTTTCACGTCTGATCTTCACCGTATGGAGAACTGGAACTCATTGAACATAAATCTAAGAACACTTCAACCGCTAAGAACACCATTAAATAATTTTCCATCGTATTCCTATTTGTATCATCCGTACACCGCTTTCTCGATGTCACCCTATCAAAATTATTTCTACTTCCGTCGTTACTTCAGATCTCATCTGATAATGGCCCCGTATGCGATGCTAGATCATCGATACTGTTGCTACGATTCAAATAACCGTCGTTCATCGATATACGGTAAACAGACAATTTTGAGTTTCAAATATTCGTGCCTGGAACAGTTTAAACCCACGTTCTTCAGAACTTTGTCAGACCGTTCAGTTTATGTAAATTTTTTTGTCAGTTTTCAATTCTGTATCTCGAGGAAAAAGCATACTCTCGCTCATATTACAAATTCAGACTTAATTTCTATTTTATTAGATATACCTAAAACAAACTTCAGTTCCTATTTTCTTTTTTTATTCATACGATTTTTATTCCGCACTGTTTAAAAAGCAATGGAAAAGTGGTTGTGCGAAGTATTTTAGCTAAATATTTTGTTGTTTATTTATATTTTTCGGCAATTCAATTTTTAGAGCCGGAATTATATTTACAATTATATCAGTTCTTATAAGTAAACCAGCACATTTTTAAGTGACAAAGAAGAATAAAAGAGGCAAATGTGAGTTTATACTGGTCCATTACAGGCACTCACAATAGCGCCAAACCTCGTAACACGTCGGTACTCTGAACGTTAAGTATTAATCATGCAAGGACAAACATACGATCATCTTCATAACATCGACTTTATTAATTGCTCGTCGTGATTGTCGCGTTGATCATCGACTCATTCGCTGATAATGAATGAAGTTCTCACCGTCTCCTACAGTTACGCGACACGTGATCAGAATCGAAACGCTTGAAAGCAGGATTGAATAACCGGCGGAAGGAATCGATTCCAGCCGTTCCGAAGGGGGAGGGGGATATCTAAACGAGATGAAGACAATGAAAGGCGGTAAATGAATAATCCGCGGGAACCGATTTTCACGCTGATCGGTCTATTAATAGCTGTGAGAACTAGTACCTAGGTACCTACAATCACAACCCGACCTTGTCAACTGCATTCCTTCCTTGACCTACACGAACAGCCGTAGTCCCCACATCCTTTTCACGATCTAAGCACTCCGAACGAGTATTACACTTTCGTGTTGGTCGCGTAAATTGCTCTCGCTGCAAAATATCCTTGCAGCTGCACGTGCAATCTCGAACACTTCCCGCACCCTAGGGCACGGTATAAAGGGAAAACCATTCCACGACTGAACAATCTCAAACTAGTACTACATGCCACGATGTTACCGCTCTTGCTAAATTTCTCATAGAATTAAAACGACGGAAATATTTTGATCGTTCCGTTTATGAATATCCAAGTTAATTTTAAGATAGCCACCTTTTCCATTTTTAATACAAATATAATTAGAATGAAAGTAAAAGTTCTTATTATACATATATATATATAGTATCTGAAAAGAAACATTTTATTCTATTAGTCTTAGTCTTAATCTATTAGCAGTTTTACAATGGAAATTCTTTTATGTAGCAAGTTTACTTTTTTCATAGTTGATCGATAGTTTTGTAGTATTCATTCTGCTATCAAAATTTAAATTACATTCTAGTATTTTTAATAATTGCGAAGTTGTCATCATGGGAAGTAAAAGAACAAGTATGCATAATATAATAATAAAATACAAATATGTGTTGCATTGTAAAGTATGGTATTCCTTTTCTGCCAGTACAATATACCGTAATTCAGTCAGTTAATATCTGAAACGTCGACATCGGAAAGGACAATACGATAAAAGTCAAAATTTATCCATTCAAGCTGTTCGATTTGATTTTTAAACAAATAGATACGAACAACAAACTATGACATAGTTCTTTTGAAACACGTCTGTCAACGTTATAAAACCTCGGATTGGCAGGCCACCGTGATAAGTGCCATTAATCTTCGTGATAGACCACCAGGCATGCTTATGCACGATGATTAATAACATTTTCATATCTCCTAGAACACCAAAACCAAACCTATTAACGCGAAACATCGGAGTTCGAGACGATTACGCGATCGTTGAACCACACGGTTTAACCAGTGAACAAAGAAGAATCGCATCCCGCATAACTTTTATAATCTCGTGCGAATCGCGCGCGAAAGCGATAGAATCGTCCAACTGCAATAATTGTTATTAATGCTCGGTGAAACGCGGTTGCTTAACTATGCAAGAATAGTAATGATCAATACGTTACGCGTTACGTTACGAAGTGTCAAAACAGAATGCAGCAACGTGTTCATCTCTATTAGGCCAACATCAGATCGATATAGGGATTACTTACAGCGGCTGAGCTAAATCTCTCTTCAACAATTTGCGCTTAGAACATTTGCAAATTGAGTTTGCATAGCCAAGCATCGTCAATTTTCATTCTGTTATCAGGCAAATATTTCTTTTCACACTATCGCAAAATATTGCGCACGATTATCGTTAATATAACTCCATCCAAAAATCTCAATGATCTCTCAATGATGCGATTTTCTTTGAGGTGGTTATGGGTGCAAAGATGAGATAGACTATGTAAAATTAGCTAGTTTATTATAAACTGTAGCCACTAGATTATTTGATTACAACTGTTTGCTATGTATTCGCTTGATGTCCGGAAATATACTGATCGTTAATCTCGGATGCCTTTTCTGAAGGCGTCTCGGTCGATCGTTAACTAACCGTTGCGAACGACCTTAATCGGTTATTTCGATCAATGTTTATTTGCCGTTCGTTTCTTTTGTTTGTTTGTTTCCGTCTTGTTGTTATTCAAAACATTGCAAAGGTGTTGTTGTTGTCACCACAGTACTCCCTCGCCAGTGATAACGTTTATCTTTTTTGTTGATTTATCTAAATTTTGCTTGCTAGCGATCGAGAAAACGGACATGCCTGCCTGAGCGCGTAACATGCCAGGTTCTCGCTTTTCCCTCTCGCTGTGTTTCTTGTGTGATGTTTTGATTAGCTCGAGGTTCGGAATATATCGTTATTCCAGGCTGTTCGGTACTGGATTCAGCTAGTTTTTGTTCTATTTCATCGGGAACTACAAATTTTAGCCAGTTTTAGCCTGTCGATGGAGACTATCGTATTTTTGTTGTTTATAAGGATTTTGAAGTTTTTATTGCCGCGTTCAATCACCTTGTACGGACCGTCGTAAGGTGGCTGAAGCGGACCTCTAACCGTATCGTTGCGCAAAAATACGTAAGGAGTTGTTTTTAGTTCCCGGAAAACGAAAACTTTGCGCGTTCCATGGCGTACTATAGGTTGTGGCTTAACTTCGCTGATGCATTCTTTTATTCGGCTGACTAAGTCTGATGTAATTTGACCGGTCGCGGGTAGGAAAACTTCTGTTGGAAGTCGTATTCCCGTGCCGTATGTTAGCTCAGCCGCTGTTGCACTCAGGTCCTCCTTTATAGCTGTTCGGATGCCCAATAGAACGATTGGCAAGACCGCTACCCAGTTGCTCATATTATGGCATTTAATTGCTGCTTTTAATTGCCTATGTAATCGCTCTACCATCCCGTTGGACTCAGGACGATAGGCCGTCGTACGTCAATGCTTAATGTCGAGCAACCGGCATAACTCTTCAAAAAGTTTGGACTCGAACTGGCGTCCTTGGTCGGTTGTTATTCGTAGAGGTACGCCAAAGCGGGCTATCCATGTATTAAGGAGGGCCGAAACAACTGTTGTCGCCTTCATGTCGCTAATAGGTATGGCTTCAGGCCATCGCGAAAATCAGTCAATGCACGTTAGACAATATCGGTATCCTTGCGATAGCTGCATTACGATAATGTCTAAGTGGATATGTTCGAAACGGCCTGATGTTGTTTCGATCGTGCCTGCTGGTGTCGATACGTGTCTGGTTATTTTACAGCGTTGACATGGAATGCACTGTCATGTCCAATTTCGACAGTCCTTATTTATTGCTGGCGAGACAAATCGTGTCGTCACCAGATTTTTCGTGAACCGGCGTAACGGTTTCGGTACAAAGGGCCGTAAGTTGTCGCCCGAAATATCGCAATACAACGCTACGCCGTTGTCAGGAAAGTATACTTTTTTGAGTTGTAGAGCGCTTGTACCGGAATGATGTTACGCAACTCGACGTCTCTTTCTTGTGCCGCGGCGAGGGTCTGATGATCGACGGATTTCGATCGTTTCTATACATGATAACGCGTCAGCTACATTATTGTCTAGACCCTTAATGTAACAGATATTTTCGTCTTTCTTCGGGACGACGTGCAGAGGTGATGCCCATGGACTTTTCGATGGCCGTATCACTCCTTGCTCTAACATCATCTCGAACTCCGCCTTCACCAGCTTGAGTCGGTCGGAGGCGAGCCGGCGTGGTTTGCTGCAGAGTGGAGGTCCTGGCGTGGTCTTGATGTGATGTACCACGCCGTGTGGAATGTTCTCCCACCCGAAGACGGGTGGACGCGTGAGTTTCGGATATTCGGCTAGAAGCCGATTATAGTTTGTTTCTCCGATGATTGTTTTTATGGATGCGGCTTCGGAGTCGGCCGCGTATCCTCTTGCGAAGAGGTTGGTGGTTTGATCTATTAGGCATCTGTTTCCATCCCGATAATAGGTTTGAGTACGTCTGCCACTATAAAACGCCATTTCAGTTCTCGTCGTAAGCCTAGGCTTAGAGTCAACGGAATCATGCCGTAGGTTGTGATGATCGTTCCGTTGGCGGCGAACAGTTCATAGTAGTCCTTCTTCAAATTTCCCTGGATTTTGCCGCGTGGGTACACACAAACGTCGGCACCCGTGTCGATTAAGAAGGAGGTATTTGTATTTCCGTCAGTGACAAAAATGTGGCGAAAAATAGAGCTGTCGCTGCCGCTAGCCGCGTTCACGGGCGACTACTGGGGTTTCCCTGGTTCCAAGTACAGGGAGCCTGACATTTTCTCGCTCTTGCCTGATAAGTCTGGTGATAATAACACCAGTCTGGATGCTATTCTCTATTTCTGGAACGCGACCGTGGTCTGGGTCTTCGAGGTTTGTAGGTTGTCCTGGTTCGTTTCCGGAGTTCGATTTTCATCGAGGCAAGTTGCTTCTGCATGGACTTCACTAGATCGATTAGACTTTCTTCGGTCCCGTGTTATTGGTCCGTTCGTTGTACGGGAACCGGATTCGGACGCTGTGTGTGGAAGGTGCTTGCCGTATTTACCTCCTGCCGAGTGTCGTGGATACGATCTGCTATCTCCATGAGTTCGTTCGGCTCATTGGTCTTCGCTAAAGTCATGATCGCCCTCATATTAGCGGGAAGGCGATTTTTCCACATGGTCAGGAGAAAGTCGTCCGATACTGCTAGAGTGGCTAATTTCTTCATGTCCCTGTAGAATTGGGAGGGTGTTCTGTCCCCCAGGTCCTGTGCCTCGAGCAATTTTTGTACTCGCGTTCCGTCGGAGTCGGATAGTCTGCGAATTAGTTCTGCTTTCAAATTTTCGTACCGCCCCGTCGGAGGAGGGTTATTGATTACGTCCTCAATCAGGTCTAACTGCTGATCGCCGAGGTTCATGACTACGGTATGATATTTTGCCATGTCGCTGTGGATGCGCGCGAACTCGAACCGCGATTCCATGAGCATGAACCATCTGTTAATTCTCTCCGGTCGTTCTAGTGGTAGGCGAAATAGCTGAACATTCGATTCCATTCCATTCGTGCTTTCCGTTGCACGTGTATCGCCGCGTTCGCGAGACATTTTTAGGAACTAACGTTTTTAAACAAAATTTTGCACCAATATCACCTCGTTTCTCTTGATCACGTCGGGGTCACCAATTTGAGGTGGTTATGGGTGCAAAGATGAGATAGACTATGTAAAATTAGTTAGTTTATTACAAACTGTAATCACTAGATTATTTGATTACAACTGTTCGCTATGTATTCGCTTGATGTCCGGAAATATTCCTGATCGTTAATCTCGGATGCCTTTTCTGAAGGCGTCTCGGTCGATCGTTAGCTAACCGTTGCGAACGACCTTAATCGGTTATTTCGATCAATGTTTATTTGCCGTTCGTTTTTTTTTTTTTTTGTTTGTTTGTTTGTTTCCGTCGTCTTGTTGTTCAAGACGACGGTTACAAAGGTGTTGTTGTTGTCACCACATCTTAAATTGCATCGCCGTCATTGATGCGTTTCTAGTTAATTCATTCAAAGATGGTAAAATTCGTTCGTTACTGAAATTTCGGTCAGAAAATCGTCCTTCATCGCCATCATCGTCATGATCATCACGACCAAAAAGGCAGTCCATTATCATGTGTACACGCGTCAAGACTAATCACGCTTCATCCACGTCCGTAATCTCGGCCTTCCCAAGGTAAACGTGTGCCAAATGTTCCATCGAGTATAAACGTGAGACCAACTTATTTCTCAGACTCCCCGGTATCCCTTGGATCAGCAGGCTCGCCGCTCGGGATCCAGTCGGCGGACGCTCCTTCACCCATAAACTTTCCTGCTCCAGGGGAGAGCATGGCAGACACTTCCACCCTGTCGCCGGAGGCTAACATGCCGAGCTCGCCGGGCTGCCCCGTGGTCAAAGTCAAAAGCGAGTATCTGCTAGGCATCCCGAGTCCAGGGACACCACGAGATCCTCTTCGTGGAAGCGGGGCGGCAACCGGCTTGGAAGCTCGTGATACAACCTGTTCGGACCGTGCGTCACCCGATTCAGTCTTCCCGGATGCCACTTCGATGGTGGGCTACAGAGTCGTCGAGGAACAACAGCACCAGCAGCACTATCACCAGCAACAGCAACAACAACAGCAGCAGCATCATCAACAGCGTTCCGGTACACCCTTACCAACCAGATTGTCACCTTATTCGCCGATGCAAGCGGTCTCCACGACTCCCATGCCTCAAGAAGCGACTTCGAGAAGCGACAGCCCCGACAAGGGTGACTTATCATCGGCGCAGACCAAGGAGGAGTCCGATAACTCGGTTTTTGACGGAGGAGGTGGTGGTGGTAGCGGCGGTGGTGGTAGCGGAGGTGGTGGTCGTTCGGAGACTTCCAGTCAACCTAGTCACCGGAGCAGCCCGTCTTCTCAATACAGCCCTAGCCAGAGTATGAGTCCTAGCGCGAGTGCGACACACGCTACTCAACAACAGCAACCGCAAACACAGCCACCACCGCTGAGATCCCGAGTATCCTCGGTGCCGCCTCATCTTCTAGCTCATCATCAATTTTGGTCACAAAACAACGGTATACAGGGGTACGCTACGCAAAGGTTACTGAACGGGGTCATCAGTAGCGCTGTTAACTATGGTCAGAACGCCGCAGTTGCGTCCACTAGTAGCAGTACAAGTTTGAGCAGCAGTACAGGGAGCAGCGGGAATGGGGCAACTTCCACGAGCACGGGGGCAACTAGTACGGCTTCCTCGTGTAAGTCAGTCATAACGATAGATATTCTTATATGACATTTAATCCGAGTCTAATACATTAAGGACGTTATATTAACGTAGCATCTCGTTCAATCTTGCTCAATTGATGGAATAGAAATTTAGAATAATATTTTAATCGAAGTACGACACATTTTATTTCAGGCGAAACGATGAAACCACCGGCACAAAGGCCCACGCCAGCGCCCCCAAGACCACCTCCCACCGTGATCATGGGTGAAATCGGTGGCGTTCGGACGATGATATGGTCCGCGCCACCATTGGACCCCGTACCACCGCCAGCAGCTTCGTGGACGGCAACGGCCTCGGCGGCATCCTGTTCCTCCTCAGAAGAATCGGCTGCCCAGCTACTTTTAAATCTCGGACAGGAGTCCAGAGGCAAACCACCCTCCACTTCCTATTCTTCCGGTCCACCACTCAATATGGAGAGGTTATGGGCTGGTGATATGACGCAATTACCGGCCGCGCAACAGATGCAAGCGCTCAACTTGACAGCTTCCGGGTCCGGTCAAACGTGGGAGAGAAACGGAGGAGTCGTCAAATCCGAAACGGCATCGCAGTCGATATCAGTCGCTCCACCTGCACCACCAATGCCACCTCAAGAAAACGAGGAAGACGAAACGCCTATGATATGTATGATCTGCGAGGACAAGGCCACTGGTTTGCATTACGGCATCATCACGTGTGAAGGGTGAGTGGTGTAACGTTCTCCTCTCTTTTAACGATTCATTAGATAACAGAATAACAACTATTCGTAGTAAACAATTAGTGTTTAATGGTTTCTGGACGATGTAGTTGTTTGCTTGATATATGTTAGTTTTTTTCGAAATCATTTAGAAAACTTGAATCGATTTGAAAATATCGATGGAAATTGATTAGTTGCGACTTAGAGAATCTTTTGACAAGTAGCAATTATCTAAATAAGGTTATCTTAACGAAAAATAAATTAACTTGGAAATACGAAGAATAAAATCAAATTCAGTAGATTGTACTCATAGTATGTAGAGACGATGTACAGAGATAAAGTCCTTTTAATTCGTTCAGTTTATTGGAAACTCTAGTAAGTTATTAATTGAAAAAAAATGTTGCTTATAAAATCTGTCAAATGCATCAACGAACAGTAAATTATAAAACAGAATTTAAAGTGCAAATACATCTTCCCTCGTTGTTAAAAATATTAAGAACAACATGCATTACTTGTACATGTATTAATGCCAAACAGTTCCAAAAATATCTTTTTTTCGCTATTTTTTAATTAGAAAACAAAGATAGTTTCGTGAAAGGCGGCAAGAAACAACGAGTAAATTCTTCGAGATATCGCTGGCGACGCGCTCAAGCACGATGAGGTCGAAGTGTGATAATCAAATTAGTCGTCTGCAAAACTGATCCCGTTGTATATCTGGAACAGCTTGGTCTGAAATGCCATAGCGGCGACGCGTTACCAGTCAGAGATTTTGACGATCCGCTTAATTACAGATACTTAAGCGAAACTATGCACGGAAAGTTAAAACTACACTAGTCGCGATACCTCGCGGCGAACTCTAACCTTTAGATGGTGCTAAATACTACCTACATTTCAACGTTGAGAACAGAGAAATATATTGTTTCCAGAATCTGCGAGGTTTCCGTGGTACGCTTCAATTATCTATATAAATAGATATCCTCCTGTACATATTGTATCACCAAGTTTTTCATTATTTCCCCTTTCGTGATACGACGACACTCGGTCTCTTCAAGTGCACCTGAAAGCTTCAAGGTACTACCCATTCTAATATATCCTGCAACGCGGTTGATTAATCCCTAAGGTAGTACAAGATATCGTTACTTGCTTTCATGCTTGTGCATTCAATGTCTATCGCCATATCCGACAAATCCGACAAATTAGTTGAGAAAAGTCGACGACCAATTTCTCTGCGCATCCCAGTGTAGCTATAATTCTCCAAGTATGAATCTTTAATCGGTTTATAGAATCGAGATCCTCCCCTAAGGAGTAAGGAGAACTTTGAAACTTTATTCGTTGGATAGAAAATCCTTGATGATTAATCGTAAAATGCTTTCCACACTATCTGCTGTACACTTTACGCTAATTAAAAGATCCGCGTTTCAAAAAAGAACAAGACTGTTTGGAACAGGACAAGTATTTATTTTCAATATTAAGTTTCGTAAAAAGATTTGAAATAAAGGAATCTGTATCGCAAAAAATGAATTCAATACTCTAATGTCTAAGTCTTGGTTTGTGAAGTTGAACATAATATTTCATTGGAGATAATCATGATACAATCTATATCCTGAAAAACAAACAGATTTCTATCATCTAATTCGTTTACAATGTATTGAGTCAAGGACAACAATAATTCGTTATAGTAAACATAAATTTTTATGCTGAAATCTCTGAAAAGTTCTTATGAAATCTTCTTATGAATGTGCAATGTGAAAGAGCATGAAATTATGTGTGTGCAGGTGTAAGGGTTTCTTCAAAAGAACTGTACAAAATAGACGAGTGTACACGTGCGTGGCAGAAGGTGGTTGCGAAATTACGAAGGCCCAAAGAAACAGGTGTCAGTACTGTCGTTTCAAAAAGTGCATTGAACAGGGTATGGTCCTTCAGGCTGTTCGAGAAGATCGAATGCCTGGAGGAAGAAATTCTGGTGCTGTATATAACCTTTACAAGGTTAGTATTAACTTAATATCTTCAGTAATTACTAACACCATAAAATAAAGATATCAAATAATTAAAACATTATTCGACAAAATTATCTTTTCAAGAGCGAAAGACATAGGAAAAGTTTTTAAAAACACTAATGCTCCGTAACTTTTTGTCGACAATGTACGTGTGCACACAAAAATGAGAAACTGATCCATAATCTAAAATATATTCACGCACTCAACAACTACATATCAATCGTTGTCGTGCTGTTTTTCGAGGTAAATGATTAATTTTATCTTGTCTTTTTTCCTTTTGTAGGTGAAGTACAAAAAGCACAAGCAAAGGATCAAAACAAGTGGGGTGGGTGGAAGCATGGGTGGCATAAGTAGCGGCGGTAATGTTGGCGGTGTTAACGGGTCGGGATCCCTTGGTAGTAGCAAAAGCACCATGGGTTCGACGATGCTTGATAAACACATGGCTGTAGCCGCAGTCGCTCACCACAGCCAACAGCAACATGTCCAGCTAGCTGGTGGTTTTCTTCATCATCACAAGATTTCATCGGGCGACCCGCTCAACTCGCAATCTACCACCAGTCACTCAAGTCACCCCGCGCATTCGGGACACCTTGTTAATGGGACGATCCTGAAGACAGCGCTCACCAACCCCTCCGAAGTGAGTTCACGTCATATTCTGCACTTTTACGCCTCTCTTCTTCTGCCAGGTTAATTTTTTATTATAATCTGTAACTTTTAAACGAACTACCTCACGAGCTAGCGAAGAGACATATAGTAGCTATCTTGTCCAAAGACGCATGAACGACATTCCATTGACAGATGATGTTTTGTAGACTTTAAATACGGAAGGATAAAATCGGCAACAAGGTGCGAAAGCACGAGAAAACAGACTTTAATTCTACTGTAATATTTGAGTTTTCATGACCCAATATTGCTCTCGTTTGAATAAATCAGAAGACTTTTAACATTTTAAGAAAAGCTCTATCATAAAATTCAATTTAAAATTTATTTCTATTAATCTTATAAAATTTAAAAATATTGAAAAATATTGAGATATATACGCATATTGTTCTTCCTTTTCACTCTCTCGTATTTTCACCAAAGCTGAGAAATTTGTTAACGACAGGAAAGAGACCGAAAAAGGTTAAGCGTCCAACCAGTACGGTAACTTCCACTTGTTTCCCTATTCCTTTAAACATCTCTTCGTAAGCAACATGACGCAACATCGCCTTCGATTCCACGCGATATTTCTGCATGATAACTCATGGAAGCGCACTAGATATAACGTCTAAGAAAGGTTCCATGGGATTTCTCTATCGACTCTCCATTAAGTCGATTATCTAACAAGCCAACCATCATATACGTGTGAAATGTTTTTTCCTCTGTTCGCGTCCCAACGCTCTCGAACACCCCGCGAACGCGTATAGATCAACGTCGTCCGTGCAACCGTAATACGATTTCGAATGATTTATTCGAGACAGCTCGTTAGAAATCGAGCACGGGTCGACAAAAGTTGATCTTCGTCGAGAGAATGCACCGTTGATGAGAACGTCCCGAAGGTATCTTCACTTTCACTTTCGAAGCAGCTGCACGCGATCGAATCACATGCGCCGACGCGATCTTTCTCGCTCATGGGGATTTCTTTCATCCGATTCAGCATGTTCTCGATCGGTTTCAACGCGATTAAACGCCTGGAAAATACGATGATATCGTATTAATCGGATCAACTCGATCTTCCATATATCGAAAACAACGGTGAAATTTCAACTTCTCGCTACCTTTCCTCCAGAAATGAATCCAGGAATGAATCACAAGATCGCGCAAAAATGGTATTGGCTAGGTTACGCCATCAGTATCTTTGGTTTCGAGATCGTGAGGAAGCCGTTATGTACGCGTCTAAAACAATCATTTGAGAAACGTTAGTCGGTCGATGAATTCTGCGCGATGACTACACAGCTTCTGGATCGAGACTGAAGTCATACAGGAAATGAATATGTCAACGATTACAAAATCATCGCGAATAGTATGGTTAAATTATTGTCCCTCTTCACTTTCGTATATTTCAATGATCGAAAAAACCGTTAACAGTTTTGTAACAAATTTTCAAATTTGATGATATTTACAATTTGCTGTTTACGAGGCTATATGATACAGTCTAAATGGTAATCGGAAGACATTAGAACAAGTGAGCTAGTTAATAGTAAAAAAACCCAAAAATCGGTGTATAATATACGCGAGGTGTGTCCATTTTCTGATCAATTTTACGCAAAGAAATATGCTTATTATTGTGAGGAATTGAAGCAGTGTTTTGCTGTTTCGGAGAAGAAATTGAGAAAATAGTAACAAGTTAGAAAGAAACGCTAAAATATATAAATTATGTAGCGTGTATTATGTTTGCATGACGATCATTCTATTTTCCTGATTTTTGAAATTATCGGAATTAATTAAAAATGATCAATCTTATAAAAATTTATTTGGTTAAGAAGCCTTAAACATATGAAATAATCAAGAGCTGACATCTCGATACGTCAAATAAACGATAAAAGATATGTAAGAATGTAAAAAAGAACGGTGGAAAGCATGAATAATAAAATAAGCAGAGGAATGGGAATAAGCAGTGGATGGGAAAAATAATCGAATTCGACGGATTTCGACCATTTTCGAGAACGATCCTGAAATGAATGAAATCCATATTGCAATTTCACTTTCTTACGACTTTGCTTGCGCAAGCCTCAAGGTTTCCCACATTACGAAAGCCGATAGATACCAGCAAGCCGAGTACTTGGCTGGTCGTCGTCGTCTCACATGCCTTTTCGTACTCGTCTAAACATAGTACTATCTTTTACGTCGTGAAAGTGTTTCCTATTAGAGCTTCGAGCTGCACCAACCATTTCGCGTGGTTCGACGAGCTGAACCTTCACAACCGAAATTAATCCTCTAGACGATGAACGCTCGTTCGAAATAGAACATCGCGACTCATCGTTGATCAACAATAATCGATCGTCATTGAAATGACGCGATTGTAACGGTAAATCATGGACGTTTATCAATATTCTGTGCCGTTCGCGTAATATTTGTCACGGATGTCAACGATCGATATACGGCATCGAAACGAACCGTGATAATCAGATCGTTTAATTCGTCGCGTGAAAGCTCACGCGTTGACGAACGTTGTCGAAGACCATTTATGCGACAAGAGTATATACATACATACGTAACGTAGCTCGGTGTGCAATCAACTATCGAGAATATTCGAATGACGCTGTGTTACGTTCACAGACCAGGTGAGGTATGCAAACAACGAGAAGAATTACCGGGAACAGTAAGTCTGGTAGAGGCCATTGCCAAAAGTGAAATCGATGACTCCCGAACCGGATAAATATTGCCTTGTGGATGGAATACGATTAAGGAGGTCACTTTCCATCTCCAGGCGAATCGTTGCACGCTTGCCACGATGCAGCGTATGGATTCTCATGGATTTCAAAAGTTCTCCTCCCGCGTTGGAAGAATGGAGAGTTTCGAGATGCATAAAGATTCGGATTAACGTGTTCCTCCAGAAACAAGATTCCAGATCTTTGCCAAGAAATGCGACAGTGTGAGAACGGTATCGTCCATGGAGTTTACCAGAACTTTTTCTAGAAGCTTCTGGTTGCGAGAAGCAGAACTTGTAAGAAGGATGAATTCATCGTCCTAGAAAATTAGAACTACATACTGTCATGATCATTTGTACAATACGGTGGATATGTTCTAACTTTGAAATGGCCAACAGACGAATATTCATGTTCCTTAATAGCGATAGCATCCCATATTAATATCATCATGATTACAGTTGATTAGTTAGATTACAACTTCACAAAACTTACTTATAAACAAATGATAGAATTATTTAATCGTGTCAGGTCGCTAACGCACGATTACGAAATAGTCGCGAAACGAATAAAAAACAGAATTCACGACGTTTGGTAAAGATTGCGCATATATAATATGTATACATCGAAGGAGAGGCGTCAGTCGTTATCGACATCGCATCAAGATGACG
The DNA here is from genome assembly GCA_014737475.1 of Bombus confusus. NCBI lineage: Eukaryota > Metazoa > Arthropoda > Insecta > Hymenoptera > Apidae > Bombus > Bombus confusus. The sequence goes on along the minus strand of JACXIV010000022.1, from coordinate 129,795 downwards.
ACGACTCGGAGGTAGGGACAATAGAAAATCAGCGACAACCGGTGCCAAGGACGGGCAGTTCTCCGCCGCGCGCCGGTTTCGTAACTCGTGAAAGTCTGCACAAGGGACACTGACCTCACCCTACCTCCTTCTCTTCCTCCTCCAACACCTTCGTCCCTCCATCTCCGCCGCGAGATCGTCGTCAGCAACGAGAACGCGTGTCCCACGGCTGCGTGACGTTCGTCAATATGCACGAAACTTAAAGATAAAGCCGAACAGAAACAGGGATCGCAGCTTTCTCCGAAAGTGTCACCGGGGACCTCAGACTACTCTCCCTGGCCGTATATACTCCACAAATACCGATCCCGAGGATCGAAAGGTCAATGAAAGGCCAGATCGGATTTACGTAGAAAGTACGACCCCACGATTCTACCACTGACAGATTGAAATTATCGAAGTGCCACCATCGTAGATCCTGCCATCTCGATACTGGATGTATCGGAAGATTCGCCAACTTTATTTCCACTGGTTCCAACCGATATGCTTGGAATAAAGTATGTGTACGATGTAAGGATAGTACATACATATGTATATAGAATTGAAAAATTCAATACAAAAGTGACACATTTCATATCTAAACCTGTTTTTGGTTTTTTATATTATTAACTAGCTTTTTTGTCGTTAGTTCAATTAACAACCTATTAATTATTAAAGGTCCTAAAATTTCAAGTCACTCGCTCAATTTCTCACAGTAATAAATATATTTCTTGCAATTAGTGCAAAAATAATTGTAATTTTTATACGAGAGTACTTTAAATGTTAGCATCTTTTGTACGAGCATCGAAATAAGCGATTAACAAACTCCATTAAAAAGTTAAAAATTGACCGTACTTTTTAAATTTCATCTATATAATAATCTTCAAATTAAATTTGTATATATTATATATAATTAGTTTTCAAGTTATGTGATAAATCCAACATAGTCCTATAATCCTTAATCCTCTCATAAATCATCATGTTGGAGTAGTAGTAGTATAACACTAAAAAACGATAAATGTTAACAAATTCAAATAGTTTAAGAGAAAAATTTTTTGTGTTTAAGGTGGTACACTTAAGACAGAGGCTAGACAACACGGTAAGCAGTTCGAGGGATCGATCTTTTCCTTTCGATGCAACTGTTGCTATGATCCAGTCCCTCATAGATTGCGACGAGTTCCAAGACATTGCCACGTTAAGGGTGCGTTTATCTACTTCATAGTTTTTAAACTGTTCTATTATTACCATTCATGGATTCTATACCTTCCCTATGTGAACGAATAAAATTTCAACATAAATGGTATCTCTCTGTTCGCACGTGTACCTCCTATTTTATATTCCAGAACTTGGACGAGCTACTGGACCATAAATCAAACTTAAGCGACAAGCTGTGTCAGATAGGGGACAGCATAGTGTACAAGTTGGTGCAGTGGACCAAAAGGTTACCGTTTTACCTTGAGCTACCGGTCGAAGTTCACACGACGTTGCTCACCCACAAATGGCATGAGATCCTGGTGCTGACCACGTCCGCTTATCAAGCGATACATGGTCAGCACAAGTTCTCCAACGTCGGAAGCGACGTGATGGGAGCGGATTTTATGCAAGAAGTAATTACTTTTCTTTCCTTCGTTGCATTTAAATCTACTACTTCTCGATTTAGCAGAGATCCACAGATAAAGAACTTTCACTTTAACCAACGAATACAGTGCAGCAGATTTATTTCATGACGCGAACCGATAGTACACACCTGTAGCCCACGAGTCGAGCATTTCTGTTCAAAGAGTAATGTAGAGTACGCTTTTTATCGCAAATAGTATCGGATAAATACGATCCTTAATAGAATTGTAATTGGTTGTATAAATCTTAGCCAGACAGATATGGTTCTGTACGGACATTCGTGAAATTCAAGCAGTACTTTCTATATTTAAACACAAGGAAATCGTAGGAAGATTTATTCGAGAAACGAAGAAACTTTCTACTTTGAAAAATATAAAAAGGAATTGTGACACTGTATAAATCAAACGTGTATCGTTTGAATTAGATTAAATAAATGTATTCGTACACAGGTTTCAAACAACATGTATACGTTGCAAACGTGCCTAACGAACATGATGGGCCGACCGATAACCATGGACCAATTACAGCAAGACGTAGGACTCATGGTGGAAAAAATTACATACGTCACATTAATGTTCAGGAGGGTGAGATTACGAATGGAAGAATACGTCTGCCTGAAAGTAATCACCATGCTCTCGCAAGGTAAGTATTTTCATCAGATAAATCATTTAAAAATGCACAAATACCGTACATGCCTGTTTTTTCTTTTCTTTTGTATTTTATCGAGATACTTAAAATATAAAGAAATGCATCCTTTTTGCTAATGCTGCAACTGGCGAAGCAAAATGTAAGTTTGCGTGTAAACACAATATAGAATGCTAATTTTTGCATCTTTTTCATTTACTTTACATGCAATATGTATAGAGTACAGCTCGTAATTATTCGAACAGTTTCAAATCGAAAGAAAAGTACCTACATCCTCCATGCGGAATACATTTATCAACCATCTGAACATAAGTAATGATATATTCGTTATATTATTTGATATACTCTCAGCGAATTTTAAAGTACAATGATACTTGAGGAAAGATTGATAATCGTCGAGTAAGTTTTAGAAAGACATCGCAAATTACTGAAGGAATTAAAATTTACTAACGACCGAATAGTTACGACAAAAGAATTTAACTGTTTAATTATATTTGTCGTTGTGTGCGAGCTAATTAATTGAACGTCAGAGCCGAAACACAATTAAGGCACGCATATATGGGATAGTGAAAAATAAAGTTCAGAGCTCCAAGACTAAAAACAGTAATAGTGCTCAGTAAATGAGGAAAGAAAATCTTAATAAACACGAAATCGAAAATAATTAATTTAATTTTTCTACACCTATAGAATCTTTGAGAACCTTTCGGAAAATTTTCCTACTTTTGGTAAATCTATCTACCCTTGGACTTCTGAACCTTTTTCTTTATCACCCTATATAAATCCCTATCAGCACATGTTCACGATTATTTCTCTTGTATTTGTCCTCTCTTAGCACGTGGAGGTACTATGGAATTAGAACATCTACAAGAGCGGTACATGAGCTGTCTGCGAAGTTTTGTCGAGCACAGCGCGCCTCAACAGCCGAATCGATTTCATGATCTTCTCGTCAGATTGCCCGAAGTAAGTCAGCCATAAAAAGATTTCCCTTGGTCGTTTATCGTTTTTCGCGTGATTTTCACTTTTTTCGTTTAGATTTTCACTTGACCAGATGAGTGTGTAGCGTAAAGTACAGAAAAAAGGAATAGAATAAAGTAAATAAAAGAAGTAAATAAATAGAAATATGAAAATGTGCGCAAATTTGTGATTGATGATAGAGAAAGATTCAAGCAGTAGAGTATATCCCATGATAGTACGACCGTATATATAAACGCTTTCGTGAGAGACGAGTTAGAACAGTACCTACAATCTAAGTCGATCCTGTTTTCTTCCTGAATTCCAGGTACAGTCGGCGGCAGCTCTTCTACTTGAGAGTAAAATGTTCTACGTTCCTTTCCTATTGAACTCAACAATTCAAAGATAGTAAATAAAAAACAAACTGACGATAAACGAAGCTGAATACCTATATACATACTATACATATAAATATATACATATATATACACACAAAAGATTATATTGTATGTATATATGTATATATATGAAAATAGAATCGAACAAAACAAACAAAAGCAAACGGGAGAGACTTATGCGGAAAAGGGAAAGGCTTTGTTTGCGTATGTATAATAATTATATAAAAAAAGTATATATATAAATAATATAAATAATATAAATCTGTGTGTTCGTTGCGTTGTACAAAACGAAGAAGGTCGAGAAGAGAACGGGGAACCTGTGAAAAGCGTGATAAAACAGACAAAAGCGTTAGAAGAAAAAAAAACAAGAAAAAACAAGAACTAGAGAAAAACGAAGATTTGGAAAAAAAGAGACGCAAAGGATGATACGGAGGAGGAGGGGAGAGAGTGCTTTAGATAAAAAATAAGAAAAGAAAAATTAATGAAAGAATATAAAGAGTTCGAAAGAGAGCGAGAGAGCGGGAGAGAAAGAGAGGGAGAGTGAGGAAGCGCGCCACCTCGAGATGGGAAATCAATCGAGGAGGGAACTGAACTTTTTTATCGAAACTGAAAGACTATAATAATATATTTCTGTACGCAGTACCGCGCAACTACGTCATTGTGTGTTCACGTTGCATAATCCGATCGATAATAAAACTCTCGTTACGTACGCTCACTGTAGGCCACCTACTACCACCTACTACTACTGCTGCTACTACTACTGCTACTGTTACTATTACTCTCCACCACTATCAAACTGAATAGCAGACTACCATTAAAACGACCGAAAGATCAATCGACCGATGTTGATGATAATGGTGATCATAATAATAACGATGATGATGACGACGATGATAATAGTGATGATGATAATCGATGACAAGTCACCAGCAACAGCGCAAATGCAAAACAATCGATCAGTGAATAAATCGATCGCCGCGTATCTATGTATCTTTACACGCGAGTATAATAATTACAATATCACAGCCAAACGAGTACGCATTCTCGATAACAAAATAACTCTAAACGCCTATAAATACTTAAATACTCTCGTCTATATATCCATATAATTCTATCTTTAAACTAAACGACGTTGCAGACGTAAGTGTGATATTTGAGTTATAATTCTGATTAAGAGAAGATGCAGGGAACACGGCCGTCGTCATTACCTACCAGTCCCGAACAGGGACTGGCTGAATGGATGTTTGTAAAAACGATGACGATTTTTGCATGACTGTTGAATCGAAAAACAGAAAAACTGATGTTATTTGCATAAAGTGATGCAGAGACCAATTTGACGTCTACTCAATGAACGTCCTTCAATTATACGAAGGAAAATATGCCCGACGTTGAACATATTTGGATGGAAATCTGGTTAGGCTCTAGGCTACAGACTTATTGACTCGTAAATCGTCCTCGTTGTTATTGTCGTTCTTGTCGTCATTCACCGCTCCGAATCATGGTCCAAGCGCGCAACACAGAAGACTATATTATATATACATATATATATATATTCACGGTTTTGTTAATTTACATTTTATCGTCATCAACGTAAGTCTTTACGCGTGTAATATCGTGCATCATTCACCGGTCGATTTTTGACTCGTCCTTCGAACGATCCGATCCTCCACTTTTCTCGGATCACCAGATCACGCGATTCTAGAGCTTACGAAAAGAGGGAAGTGTCGAGTAGACGAAACACTCCTCACGAACGAGACGCTTCCGCGAGATTTTGGACGTCTTTTAAATAAAGTTCGATTCGATGACTTGCAAGTATTTTGCAAAATTTTTGTAACGAACGACATTCTTCGAACTGATACTGATTTTCGATATATAAGATAAACTTTTTAAACGGTTTTTATATAGTTCTAATGAATTCGTAGCCTGCCGTATATCGAAGTGATATTTTTTCTATTGAAAATCCTTGCAAGGATCTGATCGTTCGAACCTGTGCGCGTGAGCGCGCACGCGCTTCGTTTCTCGTTAACAAGTGTTCCCCATTGATTCGTGACAAAACATTGTTTTTTATGATTCCTCGTTAAAATGACTGCGATAATTTCATAGTATTATATACAAGAAAAAAAAAGGAGAAAGAAAGAAGGTAAAATGCATAAACGAATGAAAAATATGACTAGCAAGAGACTTGGTATTTCTTTATTACGAGGAAGCTTATATTCGTAGGAAACAAAAAAGATAATAAAGTAGTAAAAGTTCGAGTATACACTCTTCTTCTCGCGTGAGCTTTTATCGGGCTTATGGAAAATTGTTCCCTACTTTGGCAAATATAGTAAATATACATTGCGGTAAATATACATATGTATATACATATGTATAATACATATTTATGTGTCGCGGACACGTGTGATATTTGGTTTCCTTGCAACTCAGAAATACCTGGTTCTCCAGATTGGCTCAATTATGTAAGATAGCGAAATCCATTGTAAAAAATGGAAATAACGGTAGGAAACAAACCGGTGGCTGACGCAAGTCGAAACGTCTTGTTCGTGTCTTGGAAAAGAAAAAGAAAAAAAGATGAATAATGCTCCTTGTATACGCATGTAATGATTAATTAGCGCATGTTCTATCACAACGTGATTGTTTCATCTTGCCTCCATAGAAGTTATCGTAAACACGCGCTAATTACCGGTACGCACACGATCACGAGTACGATGAAATCGAATTCCCCTTTCTTTAATCCCGAAGGTCCGTTGTCGTGTCTTTGAATGCCTTCGGTCGTGTTGCATTTATCTTCAACCCCTGATCTTTAATTTTCTCTTCCTCTTATTTTCCTATACATCCTATACGTGGATTCTTCATATGTTTTCCAATCGACACAACAAATTACAAAGCGAATATTCTGCTCAAAGCTTTCGCAAGAAACTTTCTCTACTTTCGACAAGCTTGATGCCTTTTCCACATCTTGAGACATTTTCGCCGGACTCGTGGTCGCAAGCGCACGTACGACAACAAAATCAACACGAGAACTATACACACAGACCTTGGGCCTACTAGCCTAGGGATACATGTCCATACTATAAGACTTAACTAACGATGGGATACTTCATACGGTAAACAATGTATATTATTTGCGGTTAAGGAACTGGGGGTAACGGTTCCTGTATTCCCCGGACATCATCGTACACTTGTTCTGTGTTCAATTGGACGGTCGATAAGGTCGCAACCGCGAGTGAAAGAAAGAAAGAAAACAAGCAAGATAGAAGAACGAAGAGAAAAATAAAAGAAGCTCGCTAAATTACGTTAAGAGAATATTTGACATGATATTGGCCAACGCGTATTTCTTTTTTCTTTTACTTTTTCTTCAAAAACACAAACCGCTCGTAATTTCCTCACATTTACTCGCGAAAATTTGCTTTGAAGTTACCGTTTAGTATAGTGCAATACGAAGAAAGGAAGCAATCGTGTTAGCATTTAGACCGATACATTTGTTCCTTTTGCTCTCTTTCTTTTGTCTCCTATCTTCGTAGACATTTTTTACGCTCCTCGTTCCTTCCTCTTCCCTTCCCGTTCCCTCGAGTCAATCCACCAAACCGCGACTGTTCACCCTTACGTTCCTATAACCCTGCCCATCAACCAATTCTGTTTCCTTTTTTTTATTCTCGTTAGCTAGTAAAAATAATGTACTTCCCGCGGAGAACTCTTTTCTTGTCGCCTCCTATTTATTGTTAGCATGTACATACAACATCGAAACGGATGTTAAAGAACGGCGAGGAAAAAAGAACGCCGCGTTAAGAAAAGAAAGCACCGAGTTGGACTGTCTATTATATTACATTATATATAAGTATATAAATATAAATATAAATATAAATATAAATATAAATATAAATATAAATATGAATATAAATTATGAATATAAATATAAATATAAATATGAATATAGAGATAAATATAAATATGTATATTGTATAAAAAGAAATGTGCACCGATGTCTGGGAGTACAGCAGCTGCTTACGGGAGAGCTAACGTTGGATCAGCAAGACTTAGGGCATTATACTACCCGCGAGTATTATCATGCCCAACCTTTAATATTTAAGTGCGAGTGAGAGTCTATTGAGCAAAAGTAAAAGAAAAAAAGATGAAATTTAAAAATATAAAAGATACATATGCCTCTCGTTTGTGGGTTTAACTTTGTACATATTGTACGAAAGGTTTAATAATAACTACGTTGAAAGTACTAGTCCTGTCTCTTTGTATAATTCCGTGTTATACCTGTTCTTATATAGTGTCAAGCGGCACAACAGTGTTTCTAATGTGTCAGCCGTACGATTGAGCCTGATTAAAATTATGCGATGCAGGATACGTATGTGGAATCACTTTATAATAGAATATATCGTTTTGCCGAATTGTCTATGCTCTATTCACAAATGTCGGAATGGTAATAAAAACTTATATTTCTTTTGGGGCGATGAATCATGACGATAAAATTATATTATATATATAATATTATATATATAATATAATAAATATATATGGGACAATATATGTAATATCTGAAACAATTTGCCTATGTACAATGTACATTTGAACTACAAATCGCGGCATCGAAATCGTTAGGCATTGACGTGATATTAAAACGACTTTCGTATCTATATTGTCAAATTAAGACGTTCTTATGTATTTCATTCACCGAAATATTTCCCTTGGCCCTCAATTTTCTGATTTCTGGATCTCCCAAAAACGTCAGTTTATAATTATCTTCTTAAAACGATGAAATTTTCCAACGCGCACCATTACTTCGAACGGATTGATCAACACTGAAATATGCTGCTTGTCACGGTATAGGCAAAGAAGCGCGAAATGCAAACGTTAACCCAAAAACGACGGGCAAATAGAAAACACGAATGCCGGACTGGCAAGAGGAAATACTTTTTCAATGAGTGAGTCAAAGTTACCAATTTCTACCTACGTTTAGGAAGTACATTTTTATCATCTCGTTTACCTTCGACTATTCCTTTTGTAACTGAGATTTGGGCACCTTGTGAGTTGCTGCTTTGCCAGGAACCGGATGCTATACTGCTGCTAATCATTTTTTTACCAACTTTCGCGCGAAATACGATTTCTCGTTGATGAACGTAAACATTCGCGAAATTGCTCCGTCTAGCATTTTTCGAATTTTTACACCTGATTTGATAACGATTTCGAGCTTTATGTCGCGCATGAATGTATTTTTTTAATGAACATTATTTTATTAGGAATGATTCAAACATCATTCACGCATTTCTTATATTTTATATATGCATTACATTTTATAATTTTTTGCACGAATTGTTCAAAATAGTTGCACAACGACATTTTATTATAATGTGCAATTTGACAATTTGGTAAGAACTTTACTTATCGTCACAAATATAGGATTTATATGTGTATTTGGAATTTTTCTTTTTAAAAGCAAATACTTAAAGAATAATGCATAATTAAACAGACTGAAAAATCCACATATGATCTTTTGTCAAAATCAAATACTTAATTAAATACTCTAGTCGATGAAAAAGAGAATATGTTTGTATAATAAGTTTAATACAAAAATTTATATTTTTTATTTTTTATCGTTAGCAAAACTTTCATTAAATACAAATTCAGCTTATCCGTTGCATTTTTTACTGTATTGCGTCCTTTGTGCAATGAGCTCTAAAATTCATTTAATCTTTTATTATTTTACTGAGTAACAAACGATTATTAATAATGCGATTGTACACGAAATACGACGAAATACAACGAGAAGTATAATTACACGAGCGCGCTTGTAGATTTGTAATCGAGCAAAAAAATTATCGCAATTGTTTCCATAAAAATGTGTATATAGATGAAGTTGATAATCATAAGAATAAATTCATTGTTACCGCAAGGATTAAGCATTGTAAGATATAATGATGTTCATCCGACCAATAAATCGGAAGCTATCGGTTCTGGGCAAAACAGGCTAGACTTCACAGGTGACGCGTAAACCCCCTGTATTTTTATGAATAAATAAGATATTTTAAAAAAAAAAGTAAATCTGAAGTCTGTTTGGAGATGCCTTTCATAGGGATTATATAAATGTAGATAATATATTATACATAATGAACATAAATACACTATATTATTATATATAAATAGTAAGGAATAAATAGAATTATTATATATACGATGAAAATAATATTATTACAAGTAAATAAACTAATTAAAGATGAACAAATTTGGTGATATCTTTATTATTCCATACCCATACCTACATACGATAGTTTCTTCCTTTATTATTTCACAGTATATATATGTATGTGTACGTATATGTGTATGCGTGTTATATGTATATATTTGTACTTTACTTATCACAATAATAGCGGGAGTATTATTGATAATGTCAATTGCAATTTTTGCGCATTTTTATTACAGACGTTTCATTACATTAACATAACAAAATCTATACTTTCAAGGTACATGATCGTTAAAATGTTGTCTACCTGTGAGATCTTTAAGAATTATGCGCAGTGTTCAAGCTCCTGCACAAAACGTTTATTAAGCTAAAGTAGTCTCATTATTTAATGTCATTGTCTTTATTCCTGCGAGCTTACCGATGTAAATCACCGCAAGCGCTTGGACACTTCGATAAGATTAAAGCGATCACAGACAGAGGCATTTCAAAGGTGACTGCTGTGAATACCTAAGTAGACACAGAAGCTAATACTTTTACGATTCCTAGGATATCCGTACTACGTAGGCATTCTCATGCATCACCACCATTTTACGATAATAATAGAGGCTGCAAAACCGACAAATCGAGTTTGTAACGTAAACTCCGTGTCTTGCCTTGTGTGATGATCTATCTAATATAATATCAATAATATAAATACAAAGCAGTGATTAATGTAAAATCGTATAATTGCATATTGTAACAATCTGGATATATTATATATATATAAATCGTATTTTTTATCGATAATATTGTAAAATGTAAAAAGTATCGTGTAAAGCAATCATCGAATTGGACGCCGAAATATCTTACGAGATAATAATAAAGATCGAAATATGATAAAGGAATTGTTAATAATATTTTCTGGAATATAAAAAAGTGAAGAAAATTCCTTACACACGCCTTTGTTAAGCTCTCTGTTATTTATATGATCCGTCCTAGTTCGTCTATGATTATCCGTCAGTAGAAAGTATTTACTTCTAGTAGACCGTCGTGTTATAGTTCTGAAGGCACTGTTCAAAAGTTGACTATTTTTATTTTTTTTAATTTTTTTTTTTGAAATAACAAGTCTTCAAAACATTTTCAAACGATCCGACATGGAAAATCGTTACAAACATCGATGCAATTTTCACATGCCTCGCTTGAACTATATCACAAAACTCAAAATAGAGTAGTTTAAACTTGACAGCCAGTGCCAATGCCAATGCCATATTTATCGGGTCTGTGATCGGTTAGGAATATCATGAGCTAGTAAATCGATGGTCAGAATTCAGGCTTATGATACGCAATGGCCAGTGCGTTCCATTAATTATGTATCAATACCGTATCATTATATTACACAAACGCTTATTAATTTAGAGGCACATTGCTAAGGGTCTTGGTTCTTAAAAGTTGCTCCCTACATTAATGAACTTATGACAGTCTAGCTATTATAATTATTCAGTACGACAGCGATTTGGCATATAATGTGAAAACTGTACAAAAATTCTGAGAATATAATAATATTCAAACTATTGCTCTGTACACATAAAAGTAGAACATAGTTAAAAAGGCCGATATTATGAAAAAATTTCAATACTTTTTAAAATATTTTGCAAATAGTATTTTGAGCTCGTAAGAGGAAAAAAGAGAATGAAATATAAATTGTCATGTGCATAAAAGTAATAACAAAAATTCTATTATATAATACAATTTTTCTACTCAATTTCCTTACCTAGGTAGGAAAACTTTGGCTACTGCTACATACTATTTGTACCTCGGCAGAATCGCCGACTTTATGCTGCTAAGAACACTGATTGCGCATCTAGAATAAAAAGAATTGCATGCAGCATACACAGTGTCTAAATCAGAAACAGATCAATTACATACTCAGGAAGACCTTAACAGTAATATATATGCTCACGCTTTAATAAACCTGAATTCTACGCACAACGATTATAATATCAATTAAGCATTCACTATACTCAGAGACTCTCCCACCTCGGAATGTTTAAATGGTTTCTCATTTATTCATTCATACATTACTGAACCTGCTGTTGTTTGTGTTCATAACTTATTTAAAAGCTCTTAGCCTTTAGAACGGTACATTCACAATACTGCTCTGAGATACGAATGCTCTACAGAATGTCCACAGTAGACAGCAAAAGCGTCTAGACCACAGTGTTCACATTTCAATGCGAAACATTTTTCAAACTAGAAGAATCAGGCTGATGCAATGGCAGGCGCATAATATATAAAAGTTAATTTCTTAATATACAAAAATGGATAAATTTCCTAAAAACTGTGTAAAATCATTGCCTGAATAAGTAATCACACGATAATCCTGTTCTTCAAATAACATTTAAGTATAAAAACATAAACAAAATTTTTTTAATTAAAATTCTAAATAATACTTCAAAATTTGATGCTCCGTCAAAGTATCAGCCTGTGTCCGTCAACATGAAGAAACAGTCATGTAATTCCGTAACGTCTAGACGCAGATACCATCTTTCCGCATCCAAACAAATGGAACACTAGGTTAGATCACAAAAAGTACGGTGTAATAGTTAAAGGTGGAATTACTCTTTCAGAATCGGGCACTGCCTGGAATAGCACTGGATTTCTTTGATCGACAGTTGTAAACTGTAAAATACTAGCTACGTTACCACAACGATAACAATAATTTGGAGCTGACCATACTGTTACAAGTTTATCATTAAACATGTATCTATAACCTGTAAATAAGATAGAAGTATATAAAATATAATCATAAAGTTCTTTTGTGCGCATTTTATGCATAAGTAAATAAATATACATATAATTTGCGTAACGATATATACCTTCATGAACCAATTGATGAGCTCTACAAATAAGTTTAAGATCGTTGATTTCCATAAATTCATACGTTACTTTACTTCCAAATAACCAACCTGCTCCACGTGGACTAATAGTCCACGATTCAACATCTTCTGGGTCGGACCAAACCAAATCACAAAAAGCACCTAAAACAGAAATCAAAATGTATTCAAGTATAATATAATGTAACATATTAAAAGACAGTAAAAATACCTTTATGCGGAATTTCTTGATTTCTTTCAATCGTTCTAATTTGATCTAATGTTTTAATGGCTGGAGACAATCCACCATGTACACAAAGTACTTGCTCGTCAATTAACTAAATAAAAATATCCACATTTTTATTAAACATCTTAACACAATATTAAATTCATTTATTATTTACAAATACTAACGGCAGCAACTGCAAGTAAGTCGAACACCTTACAACAGTATTTCCATGCATTTGCATTGCCATATTTGTTTTGACATTCATCTGCATAGAATATAATAAATCTAATTACCATAATTATCGAATATACAAAGTAATGAGTTACTATCAAATAATCTTTTAGGTGTTATATTACAATAAATATATCACATTTTTATAATATGATATATACTAACCATAAAAACCATAAACATGAGTGATTTGTCTGGATTCGTGATTTCCTCGAAGTAATGTTATTCTATCAGACCATTTAGCTTTAAGTGTGAGTAGGCGAGTAAATGTTTCTACGCTATAATACCCTCTATCTACAAAATCTCCCATAAATATATAATTTGTTTCTGGCACAGCGCCTCCATTACGGAATAATTCTTCTAGATCGTAAAACTAAAAGAAAACAAACAATCATAACAACCGATTTATATAAAAGAATCGTACTTTTATCGTTGAAATATTTATCGTTATCTCTAAAGATATCGATATCGCGTTGAGGTTAGAATAAAACTGTGAAGTTTACCTGGCCGTGAATATCTCCACATACTGTTACCGGAGTAGATACTGGTTGAATATTAGATTCCTCTAATAATATGTCACATACCATGTCACAAAGTTTCTGAACAAAATTAATTTTATTGTTAAGAGATATATAGAAGATTCAAGTAACCTATGAGTGTACGTTTAAGATCTTGTTACATATATTAACGAAATACAACATAATAGGTAGTATTATTATTAATATTTTTCATATATTATTTACCTTAAGGTCATTTTCAGGAAGATACTTGCACTCTTTTGCAAGTTCCATCCATTTATCGATGTCTGACATTTTGGACTCGTATCGCAGGAAAATACTGATCGCGCCCTCACTTACATATGTGTGCACTGAATTTGTAGTTAATTTATATATTTTTAAGAATTGTTTTAACAGATTAATTTCAATAAAACTTCCGATCTTTATTTATTTTACTAATAATACTTTAGACATTCTATTTAACAAAAAATTTCTACTTTTCATCCTGTTAAACACAAAATTAATTAACTTACTGTGAAGTAAGATTAAAAAAGACCAATTTTCATTCTCTTCAATCCTTTCATATTATTGGTCCTAAATTTTCGTACTATAAAGAGAAAATATATTTAAAACTGAAACCATTTTAATAAAAATATATCGAAAATTCTTTCTACTCGTTATTAATAATGCCAATAAATACAAACGTGTCATGTCACAATATATGTAGTTGCTACTTAATGATTTTAAAGTAGATGTTAGTTTTAGGAATACATGATATATCGTCCAATAATATCATTTAAATCCTAGTAATTTTTGCTTTTCTCTTGTACGCTTAATGAAAAGTTTGGAAGAATATTTGATAATTTTACTACGCAAACTCAGAACTACTCAGTAGAAAATTTAAATTTATGTCATTCTAATGTTTTCTAAAATTATATACTATCTGAACATTCCATTAATCATGAAACGTTTGATGAAATTACATTTATAGAAAAATAACTATAATCAGTATATTGGAAAAATACATTTTAACAAAATAAAAAATGGATTTTATTTTAAATATTTTTTATACAGTTACATAAAATAATTAGTCAATGCATCGGTGCAATGCCAATAATCAGAAATTAATAATTATATATTATTGCCTTCAATTAATAATTACAATGATAATATGACGCACGCTATTAAAAAGTTTTCATATTATATAAATTGTATATAATTATTGGACCTTTTGAAATGAATATTTATGGATTAAATATTTGATTATCGATTTTGCAACATATGTAATAGACAGAATCTAGTATTCCTATTGGCCACCATCTATTTTCTTAATGGTTATAAATGTTCCTCGCCAATAAAAGTATTTACCGCGTAATATTTTAAATGAATAGATAGATTTATCAAGAAAATGATGATTTATAATCACTGAATCGGAAAAGGACAAAAGGTATAATTTCAGGTTCCTTCGACAGCAAATCAGTGTGGGACGTGGAAAAAGGTCAGCAGCAGGAGGACGATATGGATTTTATCTTGCAACGAAAAGTGGGTCACAACGAAAACGCCTGTGCGCACGCTTCGATTATCGATTGAAACGTTACGTTTCTTGAGTTCGTATGTTGGATCTCATTTATGTGAATACAGTGACTGTGGATGTTCGTAGTATGAGTTTCTCACAGTAGGCCAGTTGGCTGACATCTCTAGTTCGTTGTCCGTGCGCGATCGCGAGTTTTGGAAAAATGCGGTGAAATTCGATGTATAGCAACGTGCCTTCGCGAAATCGGCCATTTTGATAGTGCGTGTTTCGCGAAAACGGATAAGATCGTTTCTGGCAGCTACTTTCGACGGTTGTGCGTGGAAGTGGTGGCAGCTCGGTGTCGGCCACAGAACACAACCGTAAAATTGAAAACGATAGTGGTCTTGGGCTAGTGAGAAAATAGCCTCAACAAAATGGCAGGAAATACGGGTATGGAACAATTAATCCCAATCGTGAACAAGCTCCAGGATGCATTCACTCAACTTGGGGTGCATATGCAACTTGATCTACCACAGATCGCAGTGGTAGGTGGTCAGAGTGCAGGAAAAAGTTCCGTTCTTGAAAATTTTGTTGGAAAGTAAGTATCTCATGTCCTGTCATTTTAGCGTTTTTCATTCGTGTAACACTTTTTGATATGTTTTAAGAATTAGAAGAATAATCAAACGTTTGGTTTAAAAGGCGTGGCGAACTACGCCACATTTTAATTCTAATATTTATTATTACTTATATAAATTTGACTATTCCTCTTTTCTATGCTCCTTTAGGTTAACTATTTTAATCTATCGATCGTGACTTCAAAATTAACTATATCTTTATGATTTAAGGCCGCCTACACAGCGACCTGTCAAATGGTTATTTTTCCCGTTGCTATAATATTTAACCTTCTGATAAATTACTCAAAGTATACATGTGTAACTAGGAAAGTTATTAATTTAATTGTTCTCGATCTAGACCGCTTAATGTTATATTTCATTAACTTAACTTTCTCCAAGAGCTATGAATATGTATTTTAATATGATAAAAATGTTAGCAAATTTTTTTAATACATCAATTTCATAAGCATTTTAAGCATAATTTTGCTTTGAAAGAATAATTATTAGAATGGTATCAGTAACCATATTTAACTTATTCAATTAAGAAAAAACATAAATGTTGCTAAACATAAAGGTATAATAGTTATAAGATATGTTAATTTCTAACATTTTTCTTTTATCTTTCAAGTTTTAATCTTTAAGAAAAAAGTATTCATTTAACTGTATTATTTAATTTCTATATTATTATATTTAAATATATCGTATATATATATACTTTGACATGTCTAGTATATCCCTAATTTTATTAGATAATTACAATATTATTATTATAGTAATTATTAGATAAGAACAATATTTTTTTTGTTTTCAGGGACTTCTTACCTAGAGGATCTGGTATTGTAACCAGACGACCACTTATCTTACAACTGATTAATAGTACAACTGGTGAGTCATCATAGATAAATAGATTATAAAATTTGATATATTATGAATGAAAAAGAAAGTTTGACATACATTATAAATTATAATTATTTTCAAGAGTTTTAATATTACATAAAACCTTTAAATTACACTATGTCAAATTATATAATAACAGTTTATTTTATTACATATTTTAAATTATTTATACATTGTTCATTATTTTCTTTTGAGAAACACTAAATACAGATTTAATACATGTTTTAGTGGCTTGGTATTTCTTATAAAATTTAATATTTATCTGTAATTGTTGTCCATAAAATTATCATATTTCCTGTAACAATGAGCTTCTGATAAGCAGGAAATCAAGAATATTATCACTTTCAGTATGAAGTGAAGCAATGAAAAATGTTTCAGTAAGATATTACTTAGAAAACTTTACATATTAGCAAGTAAATTATTTTTTTATTGTAGAATATGCTGAATTCTTGCATTGTAAAGGTAAAAAGTTTGTGGATTTTGATGAAGTACGGAAGGAAATCGAAGCAGAAACAGACAGAGTTACAGGCAGTAACAAGGGTATTTCTAATATACCAATAAATTTAAGAGTATATTCGCCTAATGGTAAATATGGTTTTTTATTATATGTTGGTTTATGCTGATAATTTCATTAATATATTTATTATTGTTAGTTCTAAATTTGACATTGATTGATTTACCTGGCCTGACAAAAGTACCAATTGGAGATCAACCAGTAGATATAGAATCTCAAATTAAAGCTATGATCTTTCAGTTTATCAAAAGAGAAAATTGTCTCATATTAGCAGTAACACCAGCAAATACTGATTTGGCAAATAGTGATGCCCTTAAACTTGCTAAAGAAGTAGATCCTCAAGGTACATGTTTTTAAATATTTTAAAGTTAACAGATATATTATTATATATTATATATATTATATATATTATATAAATATTAACAAATACATACAGAGAATTATTTACATTATAAATTTTTTAAGGTGTTCGTACAATTGGTGTTATTACAAAATTAGATCTTATGGATGATGGTACTGATGCAAGAGATATTTTGGAAAATAAATTATTACCCCTAAGACGTGGCTATATAGGTGTTGTTAACAGAAGTCAAAAAGACATAGAAGGTCGAAAAGATATAAAAAATGCTCTAGCAGCAGAAAGGAAATTTTTCTTGAGGTATATCACAATCATAAAGAATAATTGCATAAATCAATTTTTTAACAGAGTGTCTAAAATATTTCTTTTTGTACACATTTAGCCACCCATCTTATCGACACTTGGCAGATAGGTTAGGAACACCATATTTGCAACGTGTTTTAAATCAACAATTAACAAATCATATTAGGGATACTTTACCAGCATTAAGAGATAGATTACAAAAACAATTGCTTGCACTAGAAAAGGATGTGGAACAGTACAAACATTTCAGACCTGATGATCCTGCCATAAAAACTAAAGCTATGTTACAGTAAGTATTTCTTTTTTCATATAGGCTATTATATGTGAATTTATAATTTCTTTGATTTTGGTAACTTTTATCATATTAGAAAATAAAATAAACTTAATGAAAAAAAAAAAATAATACATATATAACAAATAATGCATAAATCATATTGTTCTATAATAGATTCATAAATATTACTTGTATAAACTCTTTTACACCTTTTCCTTAAAATACATTATGGGTGGAGGGTCTTGATATTTTAGAGGCTTTATTCTTTTTCAGATCAATTCAAATGTTTCTGTAGGTATCATACTTTTTTTTCATCCGTGTGTTTTCATTTGCATGAAAATTTTAATACATCTTTATATAACCAACTAGAGAGTGAAAAATAACAAAAAATTTTCACTAAAATTAAACATTTTAATGTATTAATGAATTATGTAGAATTTATTTGGCTTTGCAATACTAAATATCATGACTCTCTGCCCATACAACTAATGTTAAGGTTTAGTGCTTGTTTTTACATTAATTGAAAGAAAAACATTTTTAAGGATGATACAACAGCTTCAGTCAGATTTTGAAAGGACTATAGAAGGTTCAGGATCTGCACAAATCAATACAAATGAGCTCAGTGGAGGTGCTAAAATAAACAGATTATTCCATGAACGTTTTCCATTTGAAATAGTTAAAATGGAATTTGATGAGAAAGAACTGAGAAGAGAAATTGCTTTTGCTATTAGGAATATTCATGGTAAATGATTCAGTTTTTATAATTTATCACTATAATTTCATTACATGTATATATTGAGATAAGTAAGTGACTTTAAAAATAAGTTATTAACAATAGTATAATGTCATAGGTATCAGAGTAGGTTTGTTTACTCCTGATATGGCCTTTGAGGCAATAGTCAAGAAACAAATTAATAGACTCAAAGAACCTAGTCTGAAGTGCGTGGATTTAGTTGTACAAGAACTCAGTAATGTTGTACGCATTTGTACTGACAGGGTAGGTACAGTTTGTTTAATTTGTAAGATCTCTTCTCTTTTGATAACATGTTTTTAATATAATTTTTATTTTATGTGGTAGATGTCACGTTATCCTAGACTGCGAGAAGAAACGGAACGTATTATAACCACTTATGTTAGACAACGAGAACAATTGTGCAAGGAACAATTAATACTCTTGGTTGATTGTGAACTTGCATATATGAACACAAATCATGAAGATTTTATTGGTTTTGCCAAGTAAGTTACCTACATTTTGTTATGTGTTTTTGTAGCTATTCAGCCAAGTCAAAAGAGTAAAAATATGATAGAAGAATTCAATTTTTGATAATCGCACATCTAGCGCTTTATGTTGCTCTTATTATTATATTCATAACTGCAGTTATAGATTTTAGTGTACTTATACATATCTACAAAATTCACTACACTATGCTTAAATAATAAATCTTCAAAACATTAAAAATATTTCATAAATATAATAATAAATATTTTTATTAGTATTAAATTACTCATGTTTATATAGAACATTTTAACGTAACATAATAAAATAATCTTCTAAACTTGTACAATATTAACAATTAGAAATATAACATAAATTATGTTTTTTATTATTAAAGACATACAAATATTTTCTTAATAAATATTAAATAATATCTTTGAATAAATATAATCTTTTATAATTCCTCTTTCTTTATAATGACGATGATAATAATAATAATCTATATCTTTTACTAGACATACTTTTTGTGTTTTGTTTTTAAATAAATTGTATAGTATATATATATATTTTAATATTGAATAAATATTGCATTTTATATCATAATATGTAGATTTTTGTATCTATAATTATACACCATGAAATGCTTGAATCATCAATTCCTGATAAACGTAACAGACAAATTTAAGTTTGTTTTATAAATCTTACAAACCTTATGAAACCATTAAGTGTATGTCTTGAACATTTCTTTATATCTTTAACAATGAATAACATAATAATATGTTTCATTTCTGATTACTGTACATGCTTAATTAATACTTTTGGGAAACTCGAATTTGCAGTAATGAATTCTACCTATCTTGCATGACTAATGTAAATTCAACACATAATATAGTTCACATAATGACAATGTGCTTTACTAATATAATACTTGTAAAAACTAGTTTCATTAGTTTCATTATGGTTATAACTTAAGCTTTTTATGAAATAAAGGAAAAAATGATAAGAAAATTAACCAATTACATACTGTTAGTTATATTAGTTTGCTTGCAAATTTTTTTTGCAAATTAGGAATTATATACATTGATTTGTATTTTATTCTATATAAAATATATATCAATGTATGTAATACATATATTTTATACCGTGTTTTCCTGAACTAATATGACAGAATAATTTACATTTCGAAACATATTTAGCATAAAACATTTAATATACATTCGATTATATTCATATGACTTTCACAATCAAACTTATACGGTATATTTTATAATCAATGCATGCTTTGCCAAAATCAGTTCACATTGCAAGCTTTAAAATAGCGATTCTTAGTTTACTTTGTTCTTTGAAGCTAAGGCACACATTTTTAGTATCATTAATAAATAGTAGTATTTATTGCTATTTTCTCTACTTCATATACATCTATATGACCCATTGTGTCATATATATTGTCATATTAAATTATATCTCATTTACATTTTTTCTCTTTGCAATACGCATACTTCTAATATTTTAATTCTCTCTTCCTGTATAGCAAACATGAATTTTATTCATTTTTATATTTTGATTATTTAAAACTTTAACATCTTAAAGATTGTAATTCTCAAACATCTTATGAGAAACGGGTTTAAAAAAGAAAAAATATTAGAAATATTAAAATAATTAGCAATTTCAGTTCAATTTTTGTTCCATATTTAATAATAACATTTTATTTTTGTTTTTAACTTTTTAAATCATATTATGTAAATTATAGAAAAAATTTACATAATAGGTTTCTTTTATGTTATATAGTTTGCAATAATTGAATTAAGGAATAAGAATACTGTAATTATTATACAATTTTTTATGTCATTAAAAGGTAAGGCATACTTAATATAAAAAATGATCTATAAATATCAACTGATATGATTTTGCACCTTTTTTATACTTATTGCATTAACGAACGTATGTCTTTCCTTGAACTATATGGCATATACATATTTCGTGACATTTCTTTTCATTCATTAATACTTTATATTTCACAATTAAAAAAATTATTTAATTATATCGGCAGCGCGGCAGCCAGTAGCCATAATGCAAGGTAAGAATTATAAAGTACATTGGAACAAAAATTTACACTACATTTTTCTTCCTTTTCTATTATCACGCTCTTAATTTGTTATGCTTATTTTTTATTTAACTTTTTCTAGCTTTCAGTTTTATAAGAAAGAACGGAATCCTTAATAAGCAATATTGAACTCATTTCCCATATAGCAAAAGATTGAAAACTATATTTTTCTAGTGTACTTTAAAGTCTTTTTCTTTTGAATGAAATCAAATTTTATATGTTTTTATTATTCAGTATTTCATTACTAGTTTAGTGTATAACATCATAAAAGGTTAATACTATTCATACATATATGTACATGTATACACTTTATAGATCATAAGAATGGCACTTGAAATATTTTTAATTATTCATATACCAAAAATGGGAGTGGTTTGTGAAAATAAAGAAATAAACTTAACCATCATGAAACATTGTATGCCATTATGAATAAGTTATTATTAAGTTTTCATTGGCTATATTTTTTTATCTAGTTTTGTATATTGTAGAATACAGCCATAATTTATCACAATTTTAAGAATCTGATCTTAATATTTTGTACATAGTTGCACAATTCAATTGTATAGTTAAATAGATTATTCATTGCCACAGTCATTCATGAATACTCCAAATCGTATATTTCATACAGCAGCATTAGATTTTAGTTCCATCATTTTTCACATGATTTCACAATATATGTAATATTTGCTTCTGCAATTTTTCATGTGTTATGATCTGCAAAGATATTACAATGTTGATTAAGTAGAATAATATTGTGTGTATTTATATGTTACAAATAATGTTTGACTGCATATTCAAAAATATTCAACTGCAACATTTAAAGCTGTATGAAAGAGTATGTGCATGGAGTTGTTGTGGCTGTATGTTATAATTCTTATATGCAACTAAAAGCAATGTAAAAGGTAAATTTTTTTTTAACACATAAAGATTTCATTATTAATTAGTTATAAATCGAAGATAATAGAAGCCATGTAATTATCCTCTCTATATTGTCATTTTGTGATCATGTCTCATTTTCAATGTTTTGTATTATAAACACAGATATTTTGAGAAATCAATTAATATTACTTATATTTAATACATTACTTATATATAATACATTACTTATATTTTATGATATAAGATTAAATTTGAATATAAACGTTTGTGTACGTTAATACAAAAATTATTGCTAGGTCTTATTCTGCTAGATTTTTTACACAGTAAACTAACAAATTTTTGTGGCAATTTATTACAATGAATTTTGTACATGGGTACTCAAACGTATATTTTTATTAACATTTCATTATAAATTATACGTTATGTTACAGTGCTCAACAGTCCTCAGAAAACGCTGTTAAATCTGGTCGTCATACATTAGGAAATCAAGTAATACGCAAAGGATACATGTGTATCCACAATCTCGGTATAATGAAAGGTGGTTCAAGAGATTATTGGTTTGTTCTAACGTCAGAGAGTATTTCTTGGTACAAAGATGAAGAAGTAGGTATATTTTTGCTATAATATAGTTAGTAACACGTTAATCATGTAAGTTTTATGCATTATTTTCTTGCTTAGGAACGTGAGAAGAAGTACATGCTACCTTTAGATGGATTGAAATTGCGCGACTTGGAACAAGGGTTCATGTCCCGACGTCATTTGTTTGCTTTATTTAATCCAGAAGGCAGAAATGTTTATAAGGATTACAAACAGCTTGAACTGAGCTGTGAAACTCAAGATGATGTTGATTCATGGAAAGCTTCTTTCCTCAGGGCTGGTGTATATCCCGAAAAATCAACAGAGCAAGCAAATGGTGAAGGAGAGGTATGTTCCTTATTATATAATTATGTTGTTTATATTGTTTCATATATGTAATCAATTAAGTATATTGTATGGTGAGAAATATTATAACATATTTAGGCCTGGGACACTCGAGTGCCATTCGTCTAATCATTACTCGCGTTTATTTTTTTAGATACAAACAAGATGACAAATTGTATCACGTGTAAATTTATTTATATAAATTTATATATATTGCTGAAACGCAATTGCAAAAATGACGTATGTCACTCGTGCGCACCGATTGTAACGCAACTTCGATAAAAGTATATTGATATATTATGTAATTCTTATTTATAAATTAGTTATTTAATTATTTGTTTTGATTAAAGGGAAGAATTATTTATTATTATATTGGAATATATTTTGTTATATTTATTAGAAAAGATTATTTTGATTTATTTTAGGATATACAGCGGGTGAGTTAGTACGAGAAATGTAATTAAAATATTTTGTTTGATATTATACTTTTAACCGTGTGGTGATGTGATTTTGGACATTAGTTTGGAAATAGATTGTTATAGTAAATTATTCTTAAGATTATTGTTAAATATCATATAGTAAAAGTATTTCAATTATTTATTAGATTTTATGACCGAAGTTCTATTTTAACATCGCAGTGTTCATAAACGTTCATTTTATATTAAATACAATAATTATATTGAGAGAAATTGATTCTTTGCATTTTTTGAAAATATATTTGATTTAACAGCGTTCCTTTTTAATACGAGTATGAATTGCGCAATTTGCATATTTCTTATATTATTCAGAAATTAATTAGATTTCAATATTACATTCACAATAGTTATTACATTTTTTTGCTTCTAATTAACTAAAGGAAGGATATGAGGTTCGTACAATGTAGAAATTTTGTAGTTATACAGAACACACAACACTTACATGGATATGAAATACAACTACACTTAGCTTTGCTTTTACTAATAATGAATATGATTAAAACATGTATGAATTGTTTGTGAAAATACTTTGTTTTTCCCTGCAAGCAGTGTTTTCATTTGAGCACAAGATCAATAATACTTTATTAATTATTGCAATGATGTATTATTTTTTGTTTTTATTTATGATAACTATATATGTAACGTTATCTGAAGTATTGCTTTTAACTTCATCATTTCAACAAAAAATGCAAGAAATTTATTATTTCCATATTTATAGGGTGGATCGGAAGCTCAATCATCAATGGATCCTCAACTTGAACGTCAAGTGGAGACCATTAGAAATCTGGTGGATTCGTATATGAAAATTGTCACAAAAACAACTCGTGATTTGGTTCCAAAGACAATTATGCATTTGATTATAAACAATGCAAAAGATTTCATTAATGGAGAGTTACTGGCACATCTATATGCAAGTGGTGATCAGGTAAAATATATATGAATTTAGTATATTGTAGTTTTATATCCACAAATAAATTTTCAATGTTCTCCTAAGCTTATTATTTAAAATTTTACTGCTTATTTCCTAATGAAATAATAATATTCCAAGGAATATTTTTTATTTATTTATTTTTTTCCATTAACAACAATTTTTTGTAAGAACTTTGCATACACTAAATACTTGCAGTATTCTAGTCTTTTCTGCCAAATTTATTGTATGCTTCAAATTTAGAAAAAAGTATATGGACATGTATTATAGGCTTCAATGATGGAAGAATCACCTGAAGAAGCACAAAAACGAGAGGAGATGTTACGCATGTATCATGCATGTAAAGAGGCACTTCGTATTATTGGAGATGTTTCGATGGCGACAGTGTCTACTCCAGTACCACCACCTGTTAAAAATGATTGGCTAGCATCTGGCGAAAATCCAAGGTAACAATTATGTTATTATTTTCATTGTCGCTTATGGCATTTAACTAATTTATTATCTTTCAATCTTGTACTGCCTGCTTTTGCCTTATACACTTGAACACCATTGAAACAGTCTTGGGTAAGAGTTACTATGTATATTTATTATACTAACTAAAATTTGTTCTTTTTTTTCAAATGTACACTTATTTCTCTGCTTTGTGGTTTTATTTCAAGTATGTAGATCCACCGATACTTACTTCGAAAAATTATTTTATCGTTTATACGTTTCTTATGTTTTGCACAAACTTAAAAAGAACTTCTTATGATATTTTTATTTGCACATAAGTTAGAAATATTTGAACACCTGTTAGAGTGAAAGCATTTTAAAATGTTTTTAGTATTAAATTGTAGAACAGTGTAAATTATAAATATGAAAAGGTTGTGTGTTCTAATCTCAATTACGACAATATAATAAATATACAACCTTTATGGAAAATAAGTTTTTCAATATATAGAAAAGTCTTTAGTAAATCAGTGAAAATTTGTATTTCATTTGTTCCTTGATTGCAAATTTCAACTGTGATAAGTTAACAAATCATACAGAAAAGAGACCATATAACTTTTTTTTAATGCCCTACACATCATGAATATTTCGTGTTTTCTTATTTTTATCTTCTGCTTTCTATATAGGAGCAATAAATATGACAGTTATTGTTCATTTTATATGTTACAGGTTATCACCACCATCTCCTGGTGGGCCAAGACGCGGAGTGACACAGCCACCACCTCTTTCTAGTTCTCGAGCCCCACCTCCGGTTCCGTCTGGTGGTCGGCCAGCACCAGCTATTCCCAACCGACCTGGACCTGGTGGACCTCCGCCAGCCCGTGCCACACCTGGCCTACCTCCTCCTCTTATACCATCGTAAGTACTAAGAATTTAATATAATTTTCATCCAATTTAACGGAATTGTACCTTGTGAAGTAGTACAGAGAATTTAAAGAGACAAATCGTTTGAAACACTCTGTACTATCGAGTATCTTTCGAGTGTCGAGTTTCTCACGAATTTTGCACAATGTTCTGTTAGTTGTGTTGAGGTAGTCTTGTGTTTTAACTACAAAGTAGAGGTCCTTTTTTTTCTTAAACGTCACAAAATATTTTAAAAAAGAAATTTACAGTTGCTTGTCTTCCATAGCTTTGTCTAATTGGGGCTTTGGTGCTAACTTCACTTTTTATTGCAGGCGCCGACAATAAGTCATCGCACTAACTCGCCTATTCACTACTAATTAATATACATATATATATATATCAATTGCATCTAGTCAGTGTATATTTTACACGAGATACAATTTCCTAATGCTATATGTTTTGTCTGCAAGTATTATGAATTATTATTGTTAATTAGGGGTGTGTAAGTTGTATAAAAATTAATAAACTTGTGAATATTTGTATTAGTTAGAGATTAAGAAGAGCTTCCAAGAATTTTGACGGGCGATTTATCTTATATGTATTATGCATTATATCAGTAATATATTTTGTAGTCCAATTACTTCGTAAGAACAAGCAAGGGATTATTATCCGTATTATTTCGTCGTTTTCATTTTATTTTAACAAATATTGTAGAAATATGGCGCTCGTTTTTTGTAATCATCTTAAACAAATCTATACAATCTCGATGTAATGTTACAAAATTGCACACCTCTAATTAACAACCTAAGTGTCTACGATATATTTAATCGGTACTAGTGACAAAAAGTATGTATAAATAAATCACGATTCATTCGCGACGAACAAAGAAAAATGAGGTAGAATGACATTTGTTTCATTGTAAATTAGTTGAATGAAATTGTAAATTACATCTGTATATACAACTAAAAACGTTGTAAAATAAATGATCTTGAGTTCTTATCACAGGTGGTGGATAAGTATTCATTCGCTTTACTAACAGCATGACATTTTAATTGCCGTGTAAATGAAATACAATCGATGTAAAAATTTGTATGAGAGGATGTGGTACATGAATATATACGGAATAAGTTTTGCCATAACGTGTTGCATTTGCATTTGGCAGCTTCTGAAACTCTCTTAATATTACTGCTTTCTTGCCATCGTTGATTCAATTAGTAAACTCACAGAAAAAGCGAGAAAAATTGATTTTAATGTTGTCAATTATCTTGTCATTATGGGGGATGAACGTGTCGGTGCCTGCATTGAAAACATTCTTTCTGTTGAACGAATATCAAACAGTTGATCGTTAACGCGACTACTCGTTACCGAATTCCCGCGTCTGTCGCTTTGTAGAACCACGCGAGAGATTACACATACTTCTTAGGACATTCGAGGATGCACGACATCAGTCTAAAATATAGTGCATCATGCAGATATTAATTTAAATTATTATACATATATTAGTCGAATTCTCTCTTTATATAGTAGTATACTATTGATAAGGCATTGAAAACAAATAAGATTTGTAGTAAAAGCTGAGTGTCCGTGGTGTATGTTTAGTCGTGGGGGTGGTCTTCAGCAGAGGGTGACGCAAGCTGCAACGCAGGCCGCTGCTAATGCCGCCGTGAACGAGCTGATGGAAGCATTCAAGATCAAGTAAATACTCTTGCTGCCTCATAACTCTTTTTTTATATGCGAGATATCTTGCTCTTTTAACCACGATAATGAATTATTATGGGCAATCTTATTTAAGTTGCGCTAGATTGGTAGACTGTTCAGGGTTGAGAATGAACACTAATTTGATGTCTCACTGTTTTCCGATAGTGTGTTTCGATAACCGATTTTTGCGAATTATAACCAGCTATGTTTTTTATCTTCTTCGCTCTCTCTCCCTCACTCTCTCTCTCTCTCTCTCTCTCTCTCTCTCCCTCTTGCATGATCCGAAAAATTGAATTATTAGCGATGATGTTGCCTTCAACTTTATATATCGTTATTCGACATACATACGTGTACGAGATATAGACATTATATATACATATTAAAAGAAAACAGAGTGAACGTCCCTGTACACACACCATAGAAGAAAAATATACGTGTGTAAGGGAATACTTCTGTATATTTGTAAGACATGTAATTCGCTTCGTTACATTCCATATGTATATTGTTCTTACCTCGTAAAGTAGTTTATTGTTAAAAGGAAATAAATATTCTTTCATGAACCGTAGAATGATGACGTGTATTGTGTAATCCCAGAAAGCATAAAAAGCTGTAAGACCTGATATAACATATAATTTATTGCTGCTTCGCTGTGGATGCTGATATCAAGTATTGAATACTTGTACATACATATCTTTTTGCTTAGAGATATCTAAAAAAAGGAGTTCAATTTTTTTAGATCGGTATATTTGTATCTCCAGTGACTCTATATCCTGGAAAGTCTACCAGAACCCTACGATGTGATCAAAGGTAGTTTCGATTAGGCGAAATTCCGATTCCAATTCCGATTCCGATTCCGATTGCGATTGCGATGTCAAAATTCATTCCCTGAATTTGCATAAAATAAAATAAAAAATGTCATGCTGTTGGACAAAAATTGCCGACAATTATTATTAAATGTTCGTTTTATCGTATCTGTTCGATCGATTTCTAATCGGCGACAACTGCGTTACAAATAAGTTTAAGTAATTATCTGTAATTATTAATTGCGTGACGCAAACACAGTCACATATATACACACACAGCACATTATACACTGTTTCTCTACCTCTTTAGATGTCACCACATTTTATTCCATTCTTAGCCATTAATATTAAAACTGTCATATAGAGTTATACATATATACATACATAGCTAATCCCTAATGAAGTATTAATGAAAAAAAATGTGCTCAGACATAGGATGTGATATAGCGTAGAGTGCTTCAAGGATTTTGCATGAAAATCCTGAGTCGCGAACCCTCTCTTTCTCTCTGAATAGTCTTAATAAAAGAAGATTAATACTAATGAAATACTGGATGAGAATAATAAATATATATTATATATATACAATACAATAGTAATCGTATGTCGTTACAATATATAATGAATGTATATCACTCAGCATGCGTTCAGGAGCTGCGTTATATTTGGAAAAGGTATTTGTTGTTTTTTATGCTCCTCGACCATGTTTAATAAATTAAATCAATTATACATGTACATATATAAGAAAAAGGAATATGATGTATTCCACTGCATTCTTGTAATTAAATTCACGAGGCGCGATGTGCTTTCGGGTTTGTGTAGTACACATGTTTGATGATCAAGAATGCTCCTCTCTGTACTATATTCGGAATATTTATTTATAAATTTTTAAATAAGATTATATAAAAAGGAAACTTCTTGGGAAATAGATGAAACATCCGATGATACTTAACTCTTAAATAGCTGCAGAATCGTTTATTAGAGAAATGCTTAAATTAAAAATTATATTAGCTTTTTACAAAAGGACGCATGTATTTCATATATTACTTTCACGAATTTATTTTTTAATTTTTTACTTGTTATAAATAATGGAAGTTCCGTTATCAATATTATCGTAATTAGTTGTTAAGAAGTTTCGACGCATCTACCGACAACGCTATCACATTCTGCGTTATAATTACTCGACCTAGAGTAAACTTTGTCCCACTTCAACGTGATCTTTACATATTATTTTCATGTATGTATAAATATTTTTTGACGAGCAAATTATTCGTCACTGCAAGAACGATGCTATGCAAAAAGAAGGATTATTCTGTGACCAGTGACGCGTGAAGTATCGAAGGCAATGATCAAAGTGCCATTATGAAAAAAGAAAAATAAAGGAAGGGAAGAAGAAAAGAGAATACGTATTACTTTTCATTAGAGCGAAATGTCGAAAGTTTCTCTTGGGTAAATAGTAACTATAAAAGAGCGAGGAAAACGATTTGCATTTGCCACGTCATTGTGCCTTTCGTGCTTGTTCTGGTCGATCAAATAAAAAAAGAGGCAATCTCGATAATGCACAATTCCAAACTGAGTGAAACGCATTGCTAACTCGTTCGTTTCAGTGTTAAAAGGACCTAATAATATTCATTGATGTCGTTTCACTATACATACAGAAATGTATTTATTTACACCAACTTAACGTAAGACCAAATTTACCTTTTCCCTTGCAGAATTTTGTGATATCTACACATATAAATCGATATTTTTCGTTAAGGAAAATGGCTTTTTGAAAACAAGATTAGATGGAGATCAAACTTACAGTCTGAGTGAAAGCACATCGCATTCGCAAATTGAATTATCTATCGCCTGTTGATACTGGACACAACCTTTAATCCGTAATTTAGATTATTCGCTGAGTACTAATAGATTGAATTGTACCGTGTACGTTGCTCTCTATCAAGGAAATGAAAAGAATTACGGAAAGATAGACACAGACATACACAAAACGAACAAGAAGCTCGGAAAAGCCAGCAATCACAAGTGGTATTATTGTAATGTTGTTGTACAGACACACACACACACACACACATGTCTATTGATCATTTTATGCACCGTAATTCCAGAATTAAGTAGATCATACGTTGAAGCTACCGAGGTGATTGTGAATACAATTATAATTATAATTATTATAATTAATGTTATTATTAACAATATCGTTATATTGTATACTGTACAAGATAAGAAAGATAACGTTATTCGTTTCTGTAGCGTGCCAGATTTCTTGCTCGATAGATTGTGAATTTTTATTTTCGTAAGGTTACATACTTTAGCATGGTTCCTTTCGAAACAAGTCTTATGAGTATTAAAAAGATGATAGAGATATAAGTAGATGTACAAGTCTCGTAAGTAACTTGGCGTTGCGTTTTAATAACACTGGGCATATCAAATACTAGAAACGCGCGAAGAAAAATTTTTCTTCAGTATGTCCAGGTTCTTGTATGTTTATCGACAGTATTCTGGGGTTCCACCCTTCGAAATTATATTTCAATTGTTTACATCACTTCTTTTACTTTTACGACTGCAAAAGTTTTTTTCTAGTTTGTTGAATATGCGTTTTTGGCCTTTGATACTAATATACGTGTACGTTGAAACTATTTTTGAAAATTAGATGAAATGCGAAAAAGGTTTTCACATTGGCATTTCATTTGTGATTCATATAAATTTTGATTACTAATGGCAATACCCGATTGGGTGGAATCTTTATTTCAAGTATTACAACGAAAAACGACAAGTAAAGTTGCCATCAGCTAATCGTGAAGCAGAGAATCTTTACGATTTCCTACTTGATGCGTCTTTACGTTCATACCGTCAATTAACAATTAATCGATCCCTTTGTTTCCAAAGAAGAAAAAAGAAGAAATCTCCGCTGGAGACATTTTAACTTTTACTTCATGCTGTACGATCTATGATAAATACATTTTTTGGGTATTGGGCCTAAAATGAGATCTTTGAGAACAAGCTCGGCTTTCGTGATTAGATCCAATGAAAATAGCGTTAACCGCGTTTAGCGATGTTACCATTACTCTATTTAAAGGCCGATTATGGATGCAAAAAAGCAAAGAAATCATAAACTCCCTTGTGAACATAAAATACAAATATTGTTGCCGCACTTTAGCATTTAATCGTCCAATCGATAGGCGATCCTGAACGTATATACAATAAAATTAATTGACTACTTTCCAAAATCAAGTTCAAATTTTGTAACCCAATAATTATATAATTATATTATATTATATATTATATAATATAAAACGTATAGTATTAATTTATCTAAATTAAAAATACTATCTCTTTACCGTGTATGTTTTGATTGTTTAATACCATCCTGTGCTGACACAAGTGCGTTCAGATCGCCCCACGTTCCAGAGAGAGGAAGAGAAGAGAATAAATCGCGCAAGAAAAAACAGAAGAAAGCAGATCGATGAACGAGGTTTCATGACTGCTACACGCATCCTATTCATGCGGCAAATTATATTGTTACATGCTTCCATCGAAAAGCCTTAAATACAGAGAAATTCTAATTAAAAAGATTACTTTGCGTAAGACGGATCATCGAGTAATAAGCGAGTAATAAGTGATTCTATTGTACATCGCGGGCCAAGTGTAAACGCATACAATCTCACGTAACAAGAACATGCTAACGATGGAAATGAATGATGGTAAATGAGCGATAGAGACGAATATGTAATTAATAAAAATCGATGGAAATACTATTCGTGGCTGGATTCGTCGCCGACGTTATTTTCACGTGGTTAAAATTTAGATGGACGTCGGAACGAATCGTAGACAGCAGATTTCTAAGTAACCCACGTGTTATCAATGGTCAATCCTTGACAAAAGTGATTTGAAAAATTAAAAACAAATATTCAATTGATAGAAATGATGTTTCTCGTCGATGTTCATCCTCGAACATTTATTGTAAAAAATATTTCGTAAATTCAAAACAAGGAGAACATTGACAAGAGGTTACTTAGCAAATTATTCTATATGGATTGTGCACTTTACACGATTCACCATATTGTAATATCGCGCAATGGTCGCGTGATATTTGCATACACCGTTTTACTGCAATATAATTGTATATATAGAAAAAATAACATGTTACAAATTAAAAATGTATATCTATATATATATACATATATATACATACATATAGATATATTCATATATGTGCAAAAACGAAAATTGGGAGAGAAGCGTGTATTATTATCTGATGACCGGAAACGCATTTCCGCTGGGGAAATTGGTATCCAATGAGATTAACGTCCGATTACTGCGACTGGATAGTGTTCTTATTGTGTTGTAACACTTGTGTTTTATGTGTTGATCATGTTTTTTACATGTTCCACTAATTCTTCTCTGATTCTCGCTTAATTCTATGTACCGTTGCGTGCAAATAACAAGTATTATTTTTAATAGAGGTTGTCCTGATTTTTCCCGCACGCTGGAATGCGTATTCGCGTTCTGCGTTATTTTTTGTTTTCTTTCTTTTGTAATCAAATCACTGTCCAATGTCTGCCACCTTTTTAATATTTTTCCCCATAAAAGCATCCAGGATCTTACCTCGTGAAGTATTTTACATACGAATCAATTCAATTGTATTTATCTGTATTCAAAGGACGTTTAAAAAGATGCAATTAAAGTTAAGGTTTAATTGAAAATGTCTAGAGGTTTGTAAACTTAAAAACGGCCCAAAGAAAATGGTTGCGAAAAATTATAGGAGGAACGTCCTTTTTATACATTCATTTCTGCATGCGTTTTTGCTACTGCTTGAGCATGTGCAATTGGATTTTTTCTTTTTTTTTTTACTTTTTGTTTTTTTGCAGATCATCATCCCATGTTGTATTTAATAATGTCATTTATTCGTTTATTATTATAAGTACTTTCTTTCTTTGTGCACTTTACAGAACAGGTTCGTAGTGTATTTTTGTTGTTATTATTTACAAGTACATACATTCATATTGGAGGAGACAGTATGTCTATTGTAGTTCACTCTCTGTTATATATTCTACAATTATTATTACTTCTCTTAACCCCAATTTTATAACAGAAAATATATTCTATCTCGTATGAAATACTCTCACTCTCATATCATAGCTTAATAAAGTAAATATTAGCGATGCCCAATTAGATTTATGCACTTGAATTTGTTACGTATAATTTCTAAGGTGAAGTAAATTTAATTGGTCATTACATAGTCTTACTCAGTCTCTCCAAATGCGAATTAAAATATATTTAAAAAGTAGAAAATGATTTGTTAGACGACATGTTTTCGATTTTTCAAGAAAAATAAAATGTGACAAACACTTACAATACAAATAAACTTTTGATTTTACATACAATTTGAAAATATATGAAAACTATAGAATTCTATAAATTTTATTTAAAAAGAAATGTACAGTATTTTTCACAAATTATATAATTATCTTCGCATTCGAAGGGCAAAATTATGTTTCGTGTTCGCGCAACGTTCATCACCGCTTTACCTGTTTAAAGTAATAATCAATCGTCGCGTCTCAAACATTTTGATGAGAAGCACCGAGTACTTAATCACTGTCTGTGTTATAGGCGTCCTGTACCCAATATTCCTCCCCGAATTCCCGACAGACCGTACTACGGCCGATTAAACTGAGCTAATCCATGGAAAGCACACGACATCTGTGCACATCCACGCCCGAAAGTATTCGAAGAGTTTCGTTCTGAAACAAGCCGATGACCGGGACACGAAAACGAGCTCAGGACGAAGAGATGGAAGACGTTACCCAACATTTTTAAGTGGGTGAAAGATGAGATGAATTCGGGTGAGAGATCCTCTCCAGGATCAGAACGCACGTCCTTTTCAGATCTGTGTCCTCCTTTAATTTTGGTTAATGTCGTTACACAAAGATTGTTGATCGTTTTCGTCCGCGTGAAGAAGAAGATCGAAAAGGAGGGACGTGATCGATAAACGGAGCTGGAGGAACAAGGCTGTGCCACAAAAACAAAACGGAAGAGGAAGAGGGACCAAGAAATGAACAGACGAGGGCCATTGTTGTAAGGGAAGAAGACGGTTTACTAGTCTGTTACTATCCGCGATCAGTCGACAGCCAGAGATCCAATTAGTCACTTCTACTACTTCTTTCTCTCTTGATATTTCGTCTTCTATGTTATTTATAACGTCGTTAGACGTGTTAGATTACATGTTAGCTGTTAAGTATTAAAAGAATCGTCGATGTGCTGGATGCGCACGACGAATGCTGGAGGAACGATTGTTAGCTTGTATAAGATGCATCTTCCGGCAAGAAGTGACGCGGTTATTCTTTTAAGACTCGTTAGCGACTTCGTTTTCTTTCATTAATGGTTATCAGTATTATAAAACAAAGGGAAGAATCGAAATCGAAATATGTATTCATCCTCACGGATCATGATACATAGACTGCGGATGTTATGAACACAACTAAAAAGATTTCTTCTAAATGTATCTCCTAAATATCCTAAATGTTATATAAAGAGTTCTTTACCTTTGACATTTGTATATTTTTACGTATTATATATATTTTACACGTTTTTACATACATATCTAAGTTTTCCATACATGAACATCCACAGTCTTATGATATATTATTTAAAGTAGGCAAACCTTGTTACTGTTTATTGTCAATTGATTAAGATCTTTTCAAAGCAAATATAGCAATGGAAACCATAACTTGTAAGACATTTAGGAAAATCATACACATGAAAATTATAATTAGATAATCATCGGCTTTTGCTTCTTGTCCGGGGATTCGCTAACAAGGTATTGTTCAAATGAGATTCGTGGGCGACGTAACGTGCAACCCGATTACCTCGATTTTAGGAAAACTTACTAGAGCAAAAGAGTACACACGGTTCACCCTACGACTCGTTTAATTGACGGGTGAACAAAATACGAGACGAAAATATTCGATCGACAACAGCATTCCAGAAACGTCTGTGTGCATTGCCTTTGCAAAACAAAAAGAAACAAAATATATATATATATATATATATATATATATATATAGAAAGGGTGAAACTACTACGAATCATATTGTGATAGTTACATAAAATGCAACAGTCCTTTTTGTACGGTTAATTTATTGAAGTACGATGACGATGCCATTTTACAGCTCGAATTTAGAGAAAGATATGATACAATTTACGGACAACGAATTACGGAACAGGAATCCATCAATTTGATCTTTTTGCGGTCGAAAACGGAATTAGATGTACATGTAACGCGCGAAAACTTTAATCATTTTTACATTTATTTCTTGTTACATTTGCATCTTAACGCGGTAGCTGTCATGATAGATGCTTCTGGAGGGATACGATACGGGAAAGCCAGGGTCCGTGTCCTGTTCCTCAAAAAATGATAATTATTTTAAAACAGAAGCCAATGTTGTAGATAGGAGAAGAAAACAAACAATTGTACATATAAAATCAAATACGAGTATAGTATTACGTGTCGATTTATATGAGAAGGTGGAAGAATTTTTTGTCTTTCCTCCATCCATTTCTTTTTTTTTTCATTTTGTATTAAACCAAACTTCACGCGTTGATAACCGATCCACTATGATATACGACACCGACTGACAACTAATGTAAGTATCTAGGACTCATACGACGAATCAAATAAACGATATTTAATACGAGCTCATAATCTTTAATTGCTTTCCAGCACGTCTGAACCTTCCGATAGTCAATTTTTCTTTCTTATTCAGTATGTATGCGTCAGCAAATTTTTGTTTCCTGTCTTGGTTATATTTTATAATAACGATAACGACGATACTACCTGATGTTTCCATTTAAAAATACAACTCATATCTTTATGTTAATATTCGATTATGCTGAAAAAACTCTATTATATGTATCTTCTTCTTCTTCATCATTAAGGATTCTTCAATTTTTGCAGTAAATCATGATGATGATATACGTGATATATACATGAAAATGATATTGATCTTTAGAAATTACATATGTACTTTGAACAGCCGAGCTAGTTATAATCAGTATGGCGACATGTTATCGCGACCAACAAAGGATGAGTCAAATGATCGATCAAATGAAAATACTTGCCAGTAATTTGGATGAGTTACGTGCTGAAATTAATGCATTAAGAAATACTTACTTGCGAAGCAAAGAGAATCTTTCACATGCAAATGATTTCAAACGAAATAGGAGTAGCGAAATTAATATTTTACATAAATTAAGAAGATATATGAAAAAAGTAACAAACATATACACATTGAGAAAAAGACAAAAACGTGATAAAATTCGAGAGGTATATTATTTATAACATGTATATATTGAAATATTTACCAATTAACTTGTGCTATTTGCTTTTGTTATTAAATGTTGAAAATAAAGAGAATTCATGTTTAGTTATGTATATGTACATCACTGTTACTATGAAAGTGATCATTTCTTGAAAGTTTGCAGATTAATGTAGTTTTTATGTATAAATGATTTTTATTTTTTATAAACTTATTATAATTTTATTCTATACATCTTGTTACCAGTCTTATTATCCTTGTACGAATATGGATCCTGCATTACCTACGTTTTTAAACTACATCATTCGTACCCGAAAGAAAGAAAATATGTTACAAATACCAACTAGGATTAAATATTTAAAAAGTCAAGGCAACCAAACAAACGAGAAGATAGGAAGTCGGCACTATATAACGAAACGTCCATCAGCATCTATATACATTGAAAATACAAATGATCACGAATCGTTATTCACAAAACATGGAAATGAACAATATAATGAAATAATATTTCCAAGACAAAATGCAATTCTTGTTCCACATTGTTCCGAAATAAGTTGTGAATTAGATTTCCAAATTGAAAATCCAATATTCTCCTCTGGATCCAATGTGAATATTTTTTCAGATTTGTATACTTTAAAAAATTGTCCAGAAAATACGAAAGTAGTTTTGTCAAATGGTAATAACAAGCAATCTGCAACAAAATGTACGCAAACAAAAATAGCAAAACTAGGACGAAAGTCCAAAAATTTAAATTTTTATTCTAAACGACCTAATCTTTGCTTTTCTAAAGTAAAAAATGCTGTGATTGAAAAAAGAATTATAAGAAATTCGAATGAGCGTACCTTTACGGAATGTCGAGGAGTCAACAATACGAAGATTTATCCATATTTGAAGAAAAATCGTTCTGAACGATGTTCGTGTAGAAAGAAAAGAAACAATTTTACCCAATTGAATTGTCAAAACACGAGTGGACAAAATTTTCCCATCAACGAAAATATTCAAAAAATAAAAAATAACTTACCTATAAAAAACAACATGTTGGAAAATCTACTGCCTGTAATAGAACCAGATTTATCGTCTTCGTTACTTTCTTTGGAGTTAGATATTAATATTTCTAATAGTTCCAGTAACATCGACGAATTTTCAGAACGTAGAAAACCAAGAACTTATATAATACATCAAACAACGCAGGGATGTAATCGAAATAACTGGTTGAATAATTTTGAAAGGAGTGTCGTTTGTGTGGAACAAACTTCCGATTTGACCCTTTCTTCATATAGTTTTTCTAATCACAATGTTCATTTTAATTAAAGGAAATATTCACAGTTATTCATTTTTATCGATGAAATTATACTTTGCTTAAGTTCTAATGCTTCAAAATTATAAATAAAATTATTATATATAAATCTTCATTACATTAATTGTAATTGGGATATAATTTCATGCGCGTTTGTGTGTTGCAATTTATTGGATAACAATACAGAATTATATAATATTTAAGTAATAATATACAAAATCTATATATATAAAACAATATAATATTTATGTAATAATATACAAAATCTAATATAGATACATTTCTATTTTTTATAAAAGTCTATATTTTATCTACTTTGTATTTATCGTATATCACTATATTTTAACAGTTAAACGAAATATCCCAACAGTCTTTTTAAATTACATGTAGAAATCTTTACCATTATATACCAAATAAAAATTTGATAAATTGCACTATAGTTGCAAGGAAAAATACCTTATTTATCTACATACAATTAAAAAGTTGCAAAAAGAATATGCAATACTGTTGCAATCCTCTACAATTGTAAGTTATACAATATTTAAATTTCCTTTAATTATTACAGTTGAATTAACAATCGATATTACACATATCAGATCATCAAATCATCAGATACTGTTTATCTCTTTTGCATAATTTGAGAATTATTGTTGGTAACTGCAGTTGTAATTACCGAGTTCGCGGCATATGCATGGCTGTGAGAAATAGTCTCCCAAATCTCCGCGAACTTACCAAACACCCCATCATTAGAGTTGTTTTTCTTGAAATTATGTACCGAATAACGGTTATAAAGTCCCCAGATGCTGTTCATTAATTTGCTGTTATATTTTAACGGTGTAAGCTCTCGACCTATAAATATTTCGTAGAAATTAATTAATACATGTGTATAATATGTGTATACAAAAATACAATGTATGGCAATATGATTCTACGAAAAGACAAAAATATTCTTTTTCGTAAAATACTATTCTAATAACGTTCTAAACTCATTATTTAATTCGTTATTCTAATAGCACCCTAAAATAAAATACATAATTGATAGTTTGTGGATCTGATATGTACCTTCCGAAGGGGGTCTCATATTGAATGTGTTTTCTTTACCCGCTTTTTCCCTCTCCTCTATCGGTGGTGTTATCATAGCATTGCGTTCTAAATTGCGGCGGACTTTGCACGCTGCAAATGCACCCTGCGGAATAGCGGCCATTCTCTTGCAATCTACAATAAAAGAAATAATGCATCAAATTATTTATAATATTCAGTACTATTTTAAATTGTTAGTCAAAAATGATGTTATTAATCTTTTCTGAGGATAATTATCGCAACACCGCTAAAAAATAAAACTAAGTACATAAAAAAAATGAACCTTTGCAAATTTCGAAGAGCAAATCCGCTAACCTCCTTCTAACACTTCTCGTTGGTGCACTTTTTTCGCAGAACTTAATTTTGAGATGTTGAAATCCCTTGACCCACCGGAACTCTCGACCTTGTTTCAATACTTCAAACTTCATACAGCCTCGACGAGAATTTCTCAAAACAATCATCGACTAATCAGAAGGTTTTTGTTAAAAGAAGAAAAAGAAACAAAAGATGTATGTACAATGAAAACGAACGCACTTTCTATTGTTTTGCAAACAAAACATTTGACACTCTAACTTTGTTAGGACCCAACGTCGTACTAACTTCGTATAACAATATTGGTTTCGATTTATGAACGTGTCTCGTTAACAAGTGGGGAGAGACAGATTTAACGAGAGACGAAATGGGAAATGAACACGGAAAAAAAGCATTTTTGTGACGAGTAGTCGAGATATCAGCGTCCTTCGAGATTAGTGACGCTGCCGACCACCACGACTTTGTTATCTTTACAAAGACCAATCGTATTTAAAATACGTACTTTTATTCTGTGATATGTGATCTACATGTATATTGCTGAAATAAAGAGAACACTATAATGTTTGCAATTTCTAGATTTATTTTGTATAGTTTATAATGTTATTATGTAAACTTTTTATCTTAAAAAGAAGAAGACTTATGCAATTGATAGCGGAAATAAAAGAAAATTAAACATTTCATTTTCTGACATAGATTTGTAAAATGTTAAAAACAAACCTCTTTCGTAAAAGATTCGTTCATATTTCAATAAAATAAGTTTGATTTTAAAGTATAATAATCGTAATGGACTATTTGACGAATATTTCTTGCGTATGTGAGCTTGAATCTTAATTTTTTATTTCTATCCATCCAAAAATGCATTATTTCTAGTGCAATTTTGAAAGCAGAAATATTTTGTAGCACATAAAAATTATTTAAATATATTTCAATAATTATATTCATTTCATTGTAAGTGAATTTTACTATTATATAGGGTTAAAAATTCTTTTTGTTTCGTTCTCCATTCTATCGGTATAAAAATGACACTTTTGACTAGTTCCGACAAGGAGAACCAATTCTTCTGTAGGCGAAAATTAAGACAATTACAGTAACATAATTGTAATAATTAACTGTGAAAAACTAACAAAGAACATAATAAATTTTATAAGTCAGATGGTTTAATATAAAAATACAATAAAAGTAATCATATTTATAACGTCTTCTACAAAAATAATAAAAATTTTTTTAATTATTAGAAATTTATATCACATATTTCATATATATATACACACCAATTCATTTTAATTTTTCTCATAATCATGACTCCAAATAGGTTTACGTTTTTCATTGAAACTTTTGATTCCTTCTTGAGCATCTTTCATTTTTAAACTATTAATCATTTTTTCAGTTCCCAAGAAATATGCAGTTGTTATATCAAGATCCAATTGTTCATACAAAAATGTTTTTCCAACATGAATAATAGAACGGCTTTTCAAATTTATAGATGTAGTAATCTTTTCAATTTCTTCTTCTAAATAGGAAACAAGATAAAATGTTCTAGAGTTAGTAGCATTTCAAATAATTATTCTAATCAACTTACCAAATTTATCATTTTGTACAACTTTACTCACAAGTCCTACTTTGTATGCTTCTTTGCCACTAATGCTAAAACCTGTAAACAGCATGTACATTGCTATCTTCTTGGGTACATTTCGAACTAAGGGAATACCTGGTGTAGAACAAAATATTCCAAGATTGGCACTAAAATTTAGTGGTAAATAAGTATTATTTAAACTACAAGAATTCATTAAGAATATGTATAACACATTCATATGTAGAAGTAAATTTGTATTTATATTTAAATTTATATATAGTATGCAGAATGTACATACCCTGGTGTAGCAAATGAACTTCGTTCAGTGCAAATAGCAATATCACAT
This sequence comes from Bombus confusus, assembly GCA_014737475.1. Taxonomy (NCBI): domain Eukaryota; kingdom Metazoa; phylum Arthropoda; class Insecta; order Hymenoptera; family Apidae; genus Bombus; species Bombus confusus. The sequence goes on along the minus strand of JACXIV010000022.1, from coordinate 88,417 downwards.
GCAGTAACCAATTGACAACCAGCTGCAGTTGCTATACCATCTACAGCAACAATTATAGGAACAGGACTTTGAGCAATTGTTCGCATCAACTCTGAGCATGTTTCAAAGATTTCCTTGTGAAGTTTCTCATTGTTACCAGTCTAAACAATGCAAGCCAATCATTTCTCTACAACGAATGTAAATTCCTACATTAAAAAGACTCCTACTACTACTATTTCATGATTCATCTACAAACCAGTTCTTTTAAGTTGTGTCCAGCACAAAATACTCTTTCCAATCCAGATTTAATAACTATGGATCGAAGATATTTATTATCTTCATCTTTTTTTATATTTATTAATAGAGACTTTAACATTTTCAAAGATAAAGAATTACGAGATTCTGGATGGTTTAATATCAATGTCCTTACCTAATTGCAAGAAAAAAGGTAGTTTAATAATATATTTATAATGTTATTGATAGTTAGCAAATGATAATTAAATTAATATATTAATAGTTAATGATATATTTTTTACTGCAAATCTACAATTAATATTTGTGGGAAATAGGAAATTTATTGTTACTAGCTTTGCAAATGTAATATATTCTTACTCCATTATCTTCCTTGATTTCTAGATATTTTTCTTCTGAAAACAACATTCTATTTATAGAAAAAGTCCTCGTACTAGATCTTCCCACCTGCAATATCCACATACATACAATAGAAGGAACAATTTGAAACAATTTCACAATTCTCACTAGATTCTACTCGTGTAATTTCGTAAATCTTCATAGGTATCAATGCCTCTACATATATATATATATATATATTATATGTATACTATATAATATATATAATATATATATAAAATATATGTATATATATAATATATATATAAAATATATGTAATATATATATTATATTTACAAAAAAATTATATATATATATATATGGAACCAAAATTTTGGACATTATCTTTAATTTTGTTATATTAATGTATATGTTCCAAAACGTACACAGAACTAAAATTTTTATCAATAAAATCGCAAATGGAAAACAATTTATTAGAATTAGGTTATATAACCTTTATTACGTACGGTAACACATACTTTACGTGGTATGTACTTAAACACATATATAATTTATTTTGAAAATGAAATACCTGAAAATAAATAAAAATATCTTTCTTTATCAACCTTAACATTTTACGTTGATTCCTTTTGTATTAATTTTTTTGTAAAATAATAGTATCAGTTCTGTTCCTTTTTTGTAAACTTTTCGAAAGCAAATGTAACTTGTGACATATACTGATTGTCTGTAAATCATGATTTGGCTTATGTAATGATAATGACGATCCTCAGTTTTACAAATAGTCCGACATTTTTGATGTTAATATAAAATATTAAATAGTAATCAAGTGGAAAAAGATAATTTTCTCTTTAATGCATAAATAAATGTGAATATGATCATTTATATCACTATACAAAACTACAGAACAATAGCAAGTATAACTAGAACCAAAAGTAAGTTACATATTTCTAAGATTTGTATGAAAAGTCATTGACAACACAATATTTGCTTAAATGTAATATAATGAACAAACTAAATCTTAAAGAAATTTTTCAAAAAATCAAATGATTAAAAAATATTTCGGTTACATTGGTACATTAACCAATTATTTGGTAGATTAAAGAGTGTTTCGGTTACAAATAATTATGTTTTTAAATGTTTTAGTTACGAAAACCATTATAAATAATCAAAATTCTTTACTGGCAACCATTATGGATAACAGAATTCTTTTTTTTTTATTTTTTTTAATTCTTATACCGTAAATTTTTAAATTTTGGTATAACATAATTGTTGTAAATTGTTGCAAACCTTGAGCATAATTCATACTTTATAGACATAGGTCACAGATCATACAAATTAATTAAATATCTCCATAAATATAAAGGGGTTTCTTAAAGTAAAAAATAGTCGTATATATAATAATAAGAAGAAAAGTATTGTTAAGATTTGAACACTGAATAAATTAAATTAACTGTATAAAAGAACTCGATAAAATTTTTGCAAAAATAAATCAAACAAACAAAAAGTTTTTATTCAATAACCTTATAAAATGTAGTATATAAAATTTAGATAACAAAAAAATCGATAATCAGATGAAACGGGGAGCAATGTTATGCACCTTGCAATTCGATAATAATTTCATCAAACCTCTGAACTCTCCAATTGTCAAAGAACCTGTCATCGGTTACCATGACAATCATTGTTTCCCCTAACAACTGACATGGCGGAGGTTGAGGGTAAGTTTGCATATGTCAAACAATCTCTGTTAGTATTTACGAAGTCATGGTAGTTCTCCTGATACAAATAACGCGTCGAGAGATCCCAGCGATTGCAGCGTGAGTATTTCTTCGTGTTACACTTCCGTCCGGTTTCAATTTCGCAGCCGGAGCCGTTTTCTAATAATATATGTATACGAGAACCACGCGAACGCGAAGATGTAGGATGTACATATGTATAAACGTAAAAGAAAGGAGCTAGCATTGATCTCTGAATTCTGATCGAATAGATCGATGCCTTTCGAATGAAAAATTGAATGAGTGGCAAAAGGTGAGGTCATATTTTTAATTTTGCGCAAAATCGGGTTGATGCCTTACGAATGAATAGTCGACATATGATCTTGATACAAGTGCGATCGAATGTAACGTGTATGTGATATTTATGTCATAAATGATAAACATGAAATATTGCTATAATATTTATTACCGCATATATCTGCTAGTTATTTTCATTAAAATTGCAGAAAATTGTTTAATTCATTGGATTTTATTTAATAATTTATATGAAAATTTGAATTTTTAATTTTTGGATTATTTGAAATTTTATTTGAAAATTTATTTGAAATTTTATTTGAAAGTTTATTTGAAATTTTGAAAATAATTTTATTGCTGTTTCTATCGAAAGTTAATTTTGCTTTAACCTTCGGAATTTTTTTAGCTGCATTTATCATTATTATAGAAATAATTTGGATTTGTTAGATAAGTAATGATCATCGTCGTTATTATTCTCTGAATCAGATACGTATACAATTAATTGTCTGAACCTATATAAATTGTTAAGTTATTAAATTATTGAAATATTTCTTACATCAATACTCATTACATGGACTTGTATATGCCTTTAATGTATCCCTAACAGTATTGATTAAATCTGCATGTATACATATATGACATCGATATATTAAATCATTATATTTAAGCGTGATTCATGTTGCATGGTCATAATATTTACCGGAAGTAGAATTCGTAAAATGAATTAAGAACATGAATTTGTGTGCAACCGATACTTCTTTGCAAGTAAACTCTAGGCAGCGATTTCATAAGTTGTTGAACTTTTATCGACAATATGAAAGCAATTTCACATTCGAAACTTTTTAAAATTTCGTCGGCTATTTAATGCCAATATAGTTACTCTTTGAATTTTGTTCCTAAAAGATCATTAGTGCTTTCATGTAATAAAGTGGGATTAAATATAATATATATATATATGCACACATAATTTATTCATAGGTTTTTAATGGAAAAAAATTCACATAATTCGTCTTACATAATGAATAGATGTTCGGTGTATGTTTCAAAACAATCTGTTGTGACCGCTTAGGTGACAAAGGGGCATCGTGTATCTAAAATCACATTTACAGTTTATTCGAAGCATCGTATTTGATACTTCATAAAATTATTTAACACTTCAGAGACGAATTTATTAAATCCAAAAAAGATTGTTTTCTATAATTACTTATTTTAAATTATTTTAAATTCTTTTTAACATTTGTACTTGCTCGAAATATACTTAAGATAATATTAGAAAATATTTTAAAAGGCTTAAAAAAAGTAATTTCCACATATGGATTTCCACAAAAAGTAATTCCACATATGCATTGTATTATGCATTTTTTAATATTACGTTTGAATTCAAGAGAAAATAAGTGTACATAATGCATACATACGTAGATATATGTCCTTATCTCCTATTACATTAAAAAATTTAGGACTAGAAGTTATCTAGAAATTGACCTCGACTAATTTTCTTAATAGAGTGAGAATGAGAGAGTAAAGTGAGAGTGAGAGTATCAATCCTATCGCTATTAAAAGGAAGGAGCAAACGTTCCTGACTCTCTCGCAGTGACATCTAAAATAAACTCCATTTAACAAGAGAAGAGAATGAGATCACATATACACGTTGCGTACAAGAACAGCCTCGTGCCGATGGAAAGACTCAGTCGATGCGTCTCCATGCTCCTCAATGTTGTGCTGTGTTTCGAGAGGAGCTATCGCAGGGGCGGACCAAGGGCCGCCCTATGATCACTGTTCCACGATAGAGCAACTTATCAACTTAAAAGAAATAGTCCAAGTCGAGCAATCTCGTGAACCAGGTGAGATTTGTGTGATGAAAAGTGGAGATCCTCTCGAATTTTTGTGAGCGCTTTTCGTTCGTCTCTGACTTACTCTGGTCTAACCGTTGTGTTATTTCTAATTAACAACTTAACAGTCAAATTTGATTCTGTTAACTTTGAATTACGTTTTTATTGATTCGTCGTTAATATTTTTTCTTTTCTTTGTTCATATTTCATATGGTGAATGTTGCAATCAAAGGTTTTTTTTTATAGTTTAGTTAAACAAAGGATATTCCAGTTAGAATATATTAAAGTTAATATTAATTTCTTCGTGTTTATGTGATCTCTTTTGTTTTGTGCAATTTATTATAATCCTTGTCTCATGATGCTTATGTCACAAACGATAGGATCGAACGTTCCTGGAAATAGCGTTATAAATAACGCGGAATTGGATCTCCTCGGTTGCTAATGAAAGAGAATGCCAATGTTGTTATCATGTATTTTATGGCTCGCTCGTTACTTTACGCCTTACTATTAACTACATGATCTGCTGATCAGTGAAAAATGACAAAATTTCTTCCTGAAGTAAAAATGTGAATATTTGGAATACTTAGTAATTCTAAAATCAAATAATAGAAATATCTTTCCTGATGCAATAAACACGTGAGAGGATACTTTATTAGATTTATCGCCGATGATTGCAAATAAAATTGCCCTTTTACATCTTCTCGGTAGCAGGCTCCTGAAACTGAGGTTCAAAAAAATGCGCTCATAAATCTACTTCGTACATTTCCTCAGATTTGTATCGTCATCGATGTACGATGTAAAAAAATCGCAGTGATCCGCATAAAGAGAATGAAAAGCATCTGTCGCTAATCATCGATGAATAACGCGTCGGCAGGATTATGAATTCGTCCGTGAAGCTGACACTTCGAAAAGGCAAACGTTGAACGGTATTTAACGTGGTCATGGAAGTCGTCGAAAAAGCGGGGACGGAAGAAATCGCTGCGCTGAGAGCAACATGCGACAGCTCTCGTCCACAGAGCAACACAAGACTCATAATGCTCAAACGGTAACTCGGTACGCCAAAAAAGGAAGCTTGATCGTTCGTGGGCGAGTAGTTCTTGCGAGGTCGACACCTCGTCCTCATCCACCTCCACCTCATCTTTGTTGTCATGGACGTCGTTCAAAAGAAAAACCACACAGGTGGCCACTATCTACGCGTGCACTACAAACGATCGATCTGTTCGATCATCAATTACCTATCGATTCATGCAATTCGATTTTGCTGGATATCGAATCGATATTTTTACATGTGCTTGATCTCTACGTGTTTCTGTTTTTCGCCTTAATAGTTTCACCGCGACTCTGGGTATTGAAGTGATTAGTTTGGACGTTATCAGATACGAGAAGCGAATAGTTTGGACAATGATTTTGGAGACTTTAAGTTTGACGAATTAACCTTTGGTACAGAGTGATACTAACTGGGTTAGAGTTAATTGTGGTACGACGCTGCTGATTTTCAAATAAATCTTTATTTGAAGCATATAAATATAAATAAATCTTTAAAAATACCTTAATCGTTAAAGTTAAAATTAACGTTGTAATTTGTAAGATTCCAGTGACCGCTTAAGCTCTAACTTAACGATTAACACTAAGATTACTAATCTCTCGACGCGTTCATGTGTGCACGTTCGAATGACTTCCATTTATCGCAGTCTGAGTCAGAAATCATGGATTCCTCGATTGAAAGAGATGAGAATATTATCAGGTTGAACTGTTGAAGATACATTAATATCGGATCACTGATGCTGGCTGACGCGTTTCGATCGTTCTGATTCATTCTGCTCGATATACGGACGCATCTCGTGTACCTGTCGAACAGGAGGATCGCAGCAGCCCATTAATTCTTGGTAAATGGACACAGATGTGCCGCCCATCCTTCTGCCGTGCGCGATCTGCGCACGGACCTTTATGCCGCAGTCGTTGGAGAAGCACTCGAAGATCTGTGAGCGATCCACGAGCAAGAAGAGGAAGCCCTTCGACTCAGCCAAACAGAGGATCCAGGGCACCGAGTTGGCAGAGTTTCTGCCCAAGCAAGAGAAGAAGCGACGTTCACTGGATGATAAATTCTCTAATCCCAAATCCACTTGGAAACAAACGCATGATGATTTTCTGCGGGCTATCCGCGCAGCACGCAACGAGATCGTAAGTCTTGAATCCTCTGATATATTAGCGTAAATCAATCAAATTTTGCAAGTGTATATTCCATGTCTTGATTAATAATAGCCAGGGGCTTTAATTTCAATTTTAAAATCAAATTAAATAATTTAGCCTGTATATATAAATATTTGTTTTGTAAATAAGTAAATTAGCTCGAAATACATACCTATATGTATTATGTAAAACGTATCTTATGTTTAAGAAAAATTGTTACTTGTGTTTTTAAAAGGAAATAATTACTAAATTAGTAAATAATTATTTAATAATTAACCTAATGAAACAAAGCGATCAGTGAAAATAATTGGTACAATTGCTACAAATAATTTTGTATATTCATGACTTCGATTCAAGAGATAAACAGATACATAATATGTAAACGGTATAATTGGGAAATATAAGATTGCACGGTTGAATTGAAATGAGAAGGTAACTAGAGAGGCAGGCAGGGGGAGGTGAGAATTGCAGGTAGAATTAACCCAGATGCATCACGAATGATACAAGTGCGTTCGTGCATGCGATGAATTCTCTTCGCGAAGTGCTTTATAAAATCACAGTTTGCTTATATCTGCTTTGCTGCTTTGTTGTTACATCATGATATAATTATTGCTGATTGAATTTTCATCGTGTATCTATTGCTATGTAGTAATAATTATTATATAAGATATATAAGCTATAAATTTGAATATATAAAATCTATTTGTATATCGTAGGATTTTATACAGTGCTGCAATATATTTTTAGGCAGATTCTACGATGCAGAAGCAGAGTGGCACAACAAACACATCAAATGCGCCAACACGCGCTAACGAACAGGGCATGTGTCCTACTTGTAACCGGCATTTTGGCGTCAAGGCATACGACAGACACGTGGCCTGGTGCAAGGAAAGAATTACACGGGTGCCGGTCAGCCCTGCGACGAACATCGCCAAGGAACGTCTTGAAGCAAGGATGAAATATCGAGCTCCAGTGTTAAAGAGTCGTCGACAAGCAACCCGCGAGAAGTATTCTACAGGCTCAGCGGTTACCCTGAGTTCCAGCAACAAAACGTTGCCGACTATGGCAGCTAATAGTAAAGCCAAAGAAAGCGCGTCAGCACCGAGTTGCAACAAGACCAAAGACAACCCTGTTAAACAGAAATCGACTGTCGTGTAAGTTGCTTGACTTTCTTCAGGAAAAAGAAAATACTTTTTGGCATACAGTAGAAATTCATTTATTTGAGCCTTGAGCCTATCAGAAGTTACCCTATCATAAATCGGTTCATATAACTGGAATACGTATAAATTCGGTTATAAAATCTACGCTTTAACTATCTTTCACCTTATAAATTCAATAACCTTTTCCAGCAATCAAAACTTCACTTTTTTAACGAAACAAACTTCTTAAACAATATCTGTACATACATATACTCTAATTTGACCAAATTACTTTTACAATTATAGCAGACGTCTTAGTCAAACGAGAGAGTCCTCCAGCCCTACGGTTCCGATGAAGTCGCGAATGATAGATCGTATAAATAGGTATGTTGTCTTTGAATATACATAGCCACGATCAATGTGCGTCTTAGGAAATACATACGTGAAGCTTAATTTAAGTACACGTTAGTAGCGTGCATGAGGAGAAGGAAAAGGGACAAGGTTGTTTTTAATTAGAAATAGTTCAGCGACAGCATGCATCAGATATTTACAAAGCCTGATGACCTTCTCCTGATGTCAGGCACACATCCTTGATCCTGTTTCCTCATCCTCAGACCACTGGAAGACGAGGCCGGACCGGTTACCTTTCGAACTGCTCCCCCTGTTAAAAGAACCTCTCACCTCCCTGTTCCGCCCTTAAAACATAAGAAAGAAAGTTTCGAAGAGTGCGACAGCGTCCCCTTGCCAAGATCGTACAGCAAACAATCGAAAAAGACACAAGGAATAGTGAGACAAGATAAAACCACGAGTCAGAAAACTAAACAAGACGAGTGGCATCAACCATTACATTCTGCTAGATCATTGAAAGCGAACATCGTTTCAGCTAGAAGCCAAGGTAACCCAAAATTAAACGATGTTTCGATTAACGAAAACATTATGGGTGTCACTGTGAAATCATGCGTCATATATAAAGAAAATCAGTTGATAACATGGAAACAGCTTGTGGAAACAAATCAAGCGAAAGATCTGAAAGAAGGCATTGAGGATTTATCTTTGAACGAAAAGCAGATGGAAAATGTTGAATTTGCATTACGTGTGAATATGGAAAACATGAATCGGTCGACTGCATCAACAAAGTTGAATCAAACGTATTCGTTTAAAGATTCTCTAATGAGTGATAAAACTGACGACGTGCATATTACGAGGAATAAAAAATGGAAACCAGTAAGACATAGTCCGCGTGTGGAATTCTGCTTAGGAGATTCGGATAGAATAAGTCAGATGTATACTTCTTCGATTAATTCCGTTGTCTCTGAAGAAGCGAACACAACAAGCGATTCTAGAAATTCTTGTAGAAATTTAAAACTGGAAACTCTTAAAACAAAAGTGTCAAAGCATTCCGTAATAAAAGATGAAGGAATGATGAATAAAATGCGATCTCAAGAAGATAATTTTTATTTCGAAACCTCAGATGCAATATCGTCTTTTGAAAGTTTTAAATCGTCGAGGGATAGAATTTTAGAGAAGAAGCAACTAAAATCGACCACCTCTGCTGATTTTTCTGCACAAGATAATTTTGAAGATAATGCGGAGAATTCTTGTAATAATTTCAAAATTATACATTCACAAAAAAATTTGTGTGAAAATAGCGATATTCATGCATTGAATGCCAATTTACCTATAATAAAAGGAACAGGGCTATTAGATCGCAAAAATTTACAAAGAGTACATGCAAATGAAAGCGTTGGTGCGACAGAAGGAAATATAAAAGGAAATATACCACATTTATTCGAAGAAAATTTGCTATCTTCAATTTCCTATGGACAATTTGCAGACCGCTGCAACATGAGCGAACCTGAAGAATATAAAAAAATTGCTAATAGTAATATGCAAGAAACAAATCAAGAGGTAAGTCAATTGATGTTACATAATGATCAAGCAAATAATGAATCGAATAAACGAAAATATATTAAAAATGCCGATAATGATAATGATGAGCTTGATATTGGTACAAAAAATTCAATTCAATCGGTACAAAGTCAGTGTGAATATTCTACAAAAAATGAGAATATTAATGACGATGCGTTTCATAATTCTGAAACAAATTGGGTAGAAATGGAAACTGATCCATTTGATACAGATGTTATGTTACAACCAACTAGATCAAGCACGCCATTTATGAACATCGAGAATTGTTCTGAATCTAAATGCGAGGATTACGAAAATTTTAAGAAAGAATTATGCCTACTACCAGAAAATTCTGAATGGAAAGTGGAAATTGACACGCAAACAGGATCTGAGATGTTATATCGGGTTGAAAGCAGACATTCAAATTCTTTAAACTCAAGGCATTCGTCTCGTGGTAAGGTTGGTAAATTGGAAAAGATTAATTTTGAAGTTAGTCCCTCTAACAATAGACATAACGAATGTAGTAAAAATATAGAAGGTTCCTCAACAATTTCGTCTCCTATAATACAAAGAGAGAGAAAAATTTTGTCAAGAGATACGTGTTCCCCGTTAAAAAAGAAAGAAGAAAGCTTCTCGAACGTTACATTGCCAGTGCAAAAAGAAGAACAAATAGAATTTCCAACAATTCACAAAAAAGAAATTGCAAATCAAATAAATATTTGTAACTGTCCGGCGGAAGTTGCTCTAAATTTCAAACGTGAGAAAAATGTTGGCGAAGCTTCTGTTAACATTAATGAAAACTCCTTACACTCTGAGAGTCAAGTTTGCGATACATTTTTAAATACTAATGTTCTAGTAGATAATCTTATGGAAGAGTCTTCGGAAGCACAAAGTAGAATAAATTTTAACGAAAGTAATTATAATTGCAATCTAACTGAATCTTCAGCGAGTCAATTCGGTACAAACCTGAAAAAAGATGATTGTTGTTATAAGAGAGAATATAGTGTTATCGAAGATAATAATAATTCGAATAACACGTCAAATATATTCGAGAAATCTGCTGTGAAAAAAGGTGTGATAAGCGAAGAAGTACAAGAAATCTACAAAAATTGCTCGGTCAAAGATTTCGATTGCGATAGTGATAATAGCATCGAACGTTGCGTCCAAGATAATATAAATAACTTCAAATCTTTCTCTGACAGAAACGATAAAACCAAGCAGAATTCCCGTAGTTTACGATCGATAGTTTTATCAGAATCTTGCTTCAAATTAAGTCAACGAGTTCGATTGCGTGACTCATTAATAAATCGATCGACAGCCTTGAAATCACGTCGATCGAAAACGATCGAGGTAGAAAATATGAGTATTTTAAATGAAAGCAGCGATAGTTTAGCATCATCCGTCGATGCTGTAGATCTCACGGATGTAAAGCAAGTTGAATCTGTTGAAGTGGAAACGATTGAGGAAATTGGTACCAGAAACAGAAGTATCAGATTTAGAATATTGCCGGAGATCAAAGGCCATATGACAATGAAAAAGAACTACAACGAAAAAGAGAAAATCTATAATCAAACGTATTGGGAAAAGGCGTCGAAAGCTTCGAAGAATAGATTGATCAATCTCGATCCACCGTATCAGAAGGCGAGCAGATTTCTTAAAAGAAATCCAAAATTTCGCATTCTCCCATCTGTTCCCAGTAACTCTTCCTTGATAAGTCACAGGTAGGAATAGGCTTGTTAGATTATTTTTCAGGATATTTATTAGTTCTTTATAGAACAAATCTTTATAATACGACGACAGTAATCAATTTCGCTCCTAATAAAGTAGTTTTATACATTTATTTTAAAATATATATTAAGTTGAATTGGAAATATTATCTAAATCTATATTTCGTAGATAAACAATTTAATAATATGCTATCGATGTTGTCATTTGTAACGTAATTTATTACAAATTGAAAATATTGAATTTCATTCACCGTTACGAAATGAAAACATCAATTTTATATTGTATTTAGGTTTCGTAATACACGTACAATATTATAGGAATATAAAACTGCCATTACGTCCCGTATGGAGCAATTATGTGCGCAGGAGACCGGATTTTAATCTCGTACTTAGCGGTAGAACGTAAGTCCCAGCAGGATGAACAAACATTGTTAAGACAAATTTCTCACTTCTCGCAGAATTATCATCAAGTTAGCTCATTTTGTCGGAACGATAGCTTCAAGCCAATTCTTATTACGATATCGTTAGTTGTTCGAACCACAAATTTAATTTTGGCACGTTCCTTAATGTATATCGTATCGCATGTGTGACTCCACACGAGTTTATCTATCACATTATACGAAGATTTGCTTTGAAAATTGGTTAAAGAACATGCTTTGCATGTTTATCCCAAGCTGAAATGCTTCTCTGATGTTTTGTGTACATATCGTTATCATGTCCCACAGGCGCATTATCAATCTTGCCATTCGTTTACTGCTTTCTAAAATAGGAAATCTGAAAAATTCGATACACTCCAGATCAATGTAAGCACGGGAAAGAGATAACAGGTTTTTCGATGAATTTCCGTTTACTGCTAATATCTTCGTTTTATATTTTATCATGGCACATATACTACATTTGAAGCAGCTATTTTAACTTTATTCCGTGTATATATTTACGTACGTATACGAGATGTCCTCTATGAAATAAGACTTTATATTACTCACTGCATTGGTTCTACTACGTAAGACGTTTTTTCTTTTTGAAATCTTTTCTACAATAAATGTTTTCTTCAAAATTTTAATCTTACGTATTGGTAGAATTCTATAAAATACATTAGAAAAAATAATCTTAAAATTCCTTGATATATATTGAAAACAATGGTTATAGTTCTATTATATACTTCAATACGAACATTGTAAATAAATTTACGTTACATAATGTTTTACTTAATATTAATGATATACAAATTGAATTTAAACTTATTATTGACTATAGGTATATTGATTATAATTTCTTAAATTTTTAATTTTATTTATTTACACATTTTTTGATTACTTACGAAGATATCTACTTATGAAAATCGACGGACAACTTTTTGAAATCTTGATACATAGTTTTATATAAGCTCTATATGTATATTTCATTATTTTCTGTATCACAAATTTCCCTGCGAAATTATACTAATATTTCAATTTGGATAATCAATGCATCAATCACAAAACTATTTGTAATTAAACATGTTCCAGAAAGAAATGTCTCGTAGTGCTATAGGGATGGCATTGAACCGCTAATTGTGCTTTCAGCGGCAAGGATTACGATCCTTTCTTACTAGCAGAGCAGCAGATGAATGACCTGCTATCGGACACCAGCGAACAATCCGTGACGGACAGTCCGCCGATCGAACAAACCCAAGATTCCTCTTTTCCTCTTTCTCATTCCTCAGCTTTCGTCAAATATCCTTGCCAGCCGTCTCTTTCGAGTGCTGAAAAACGATCGTCCTTGATAGCTCCTCCATCGGAATTCGACGATCTCGCGTCAGATTTCTCGAGCGATTCCACCGAGACTAACTCGTTATCACAAGAAGCTTTTCTCAAAGATCTCAAAGAGAACAAGGAATTCAAAGGTTCGATTTCTAAAACGTATCTAGAAAAGAAATCTCCCGTTAGAGAGTTAGGTAGACGAATAATTATCGATAAATCGAAAGCTTTAGGCGGTGAAGTAATCGACACCACAAATCGCGATAATAGAAGTTTTGTTGGTAACTCCGAAAGAGTTCATAAAATTCTTGACAAAGTCTCAACAAAGGTTATTCGGCCTAACGTTAATCGTTGCGTTTCCGTTCGGGCCTCCTCCGCATCTAAAACTACCCCAGATCGAAAAAATTCAAATAATTCTCATGAAAATAGATCATTTCATAAACATAGCGATACCTACAAGTCGTCAAATAACAGTCTAAATAGCAGGAATAATAATTATGCGAACCTTTCAAGCAGTAATTTGAGCCTTAGCTCTATAATATCTTCGGATGTGGACATCAAACGATCGAATTCTGTGTTCGACGAATTGATGAACTCGTTCGAAAATGAAAATAGTTCCTTCCCTTCCTTAAAATCCTTCATGAAATGTGATTCCTTATCCGTATCTAGCCCTGTTCACGGCAGACAAAGCAATGGACAGATTAGCGATGAGGAACTATCTTCGCCCGAGAGCTACAAAAGACAAGATTACAATAAAATGAGCGCCGATTCCGCTTACAGCAGGTTAATATGCTATTGTTTAGTGATATAGTATGTATAAAATATTAGAAAAAATTCTTATCTTATTGTTCTACTATTTGTACACATGACACGCACGCGCGCGCGCGCGCGCACACACACACACATATGTATATGTATGTGCCTATACGGTACAATTTTGCATAAATATATTCCGCGTCTCTTTAGAGATATTTAAAATATTTGGCCCCTAATTTTTCGTTCATAGTCATATTTCAATCGATGTTATTATTCAAATCGGTTTATATTATACGTATGCATATTTTTTACTTAACAATTATCCGCTTCGATAAAGATTGCTCTGCATTACAATAATATATTTCAAAGCTCTAAATATTTTCCAAGCAAATTTCTAGAGGAACGATAGATGTATATTTTGGATTATGTGTGTAATTTGCCGTAATTTACCCCAGTACTATATAATCTCCTGCATGCCTAAAACCCCATTCAATTTCTTCCTCCTAGTTTAAATCGCAAATATTCGCATCATGGACGCAGCACTAACGATGTGGTTGGATGCTTCGATGAGGATTTGTTAAGGAACAATCGTCAAGACAGTGATGGAGTCGCGAACATGACCAAATGCAAGATGTCCAAATATTGTCACCGGTGTGGTTTCAAATTCCCGGAGACTGCCAAGTTTTGTTGCGAATGCGGTATCAAAAGGCTCGTGCTCTGAAGCACTCGGCTGATCGACCGCTGAAAACAACTTTGAAGCACAAACAATCGACTCTGAGTAAATTGTTGTAATCTCGAACCGATTGCAATAGCTTTTTAAACAAAAGGGACTGTCGTTTAAAATTTCAGATGAAAAACCGATTCAAAGGTATATATAAACGTACATATAAACATCGTAATAAGCAGGTGTTCGAAGCATGAAGGATAAAGTATCGGCACAAAGGAATTGAAAGAAGAACTACCTTAAATATTCGTGAAGCCATTAGAGAAAAGAAGATTTTTTATTCTCGCAATCTAGAGTCAGACCTATATATTTATGTGCTCTAATTACTGGTTTTCGGTCATTGTGAAATTTACAGAAAAAAATCTAGAAATGTTAAATTTTCAAGTATTAACGAACACACAAGAGAAACGAAAATAAGTTGCAGAAGATAGAACCGAATATAAATAATTGCAGAATTGTTGCATAGTAATTGCATCTCTATCATCGAGTAATGTCTATTTAAAGGACTCGCTATTATTATTTTAGTTAACACGAGAATTAGATTTTAGAAGATCAATTAATTTGGATTTAACGTCCTGCGATTGTAAAAGTTAAACTTGTTCTATTTCAAACATTCGCACGTATATGTATGAAAGTCAAACAAGAATATAGAATGAAAGTTACATATGATACAATTACATCGTCGCAGATTATATTCTTTGTAACAAATATGTGAAATTATGATTTTTGTTGTTTCACATCAAAAAATGGATGGGTATTTATACGCGTTATTGAAAGGAAACTTTGCATTTGCTTTTTGTTGAACTGCAAGTATATGACAGGACGAAAATTATAATTTTATAGTATAACAATTATGTAGTTTGTTCTTTGTACTCTGGGTTACCTTATTCATTGTTTGATACTCATTAATCGTTTTTGCTTTTTACTCTTCAACTTTACGTTTGTAAGTAAGCGATATATTGAAATCCGTCTTCTTCCACCCTCCCTGCATTTATCTCCTAGTAATTTTTTTATGAACTTTTTATATAAGAGTGAACACAACGAATCAAGACAGACAAAAATAAATCATACATTTATTCAAATAATGTATTTTATACATGTGTGTAACGAAATAATTGTAGCGTAAGTTTAAGAGTATTTATTAGTAATAGTTCAATTGCTGGTACAATTTCGCGCTCAAATAACAACCACTAATCGTTACTAAGATTAATAAATTACGGATGGGTAGCGAAACGCACGGGCAGCGCTTTTAATAAGTCTAAAAACTTAACTTAAATAAGACGAAAAACTTTCTTCAGAGAAAGAAAAAAACAAAAGAACGAGAGTAGTTGTTACACATCTGCCGAAATAGCATCAATATCCTACTAAGAGTGATGTTCAAAGAGCATTGAAACAAGAAAGAGAACATTTAAGACAAAAATCTACCAAAATATACAAACATATATATAAAGTCATGAACCGATTAACAGAGAAATCCATACCGAACTAAATGTACATTGTTCTAATAATAATATAACAAATTATCTATGTTTTGAACTGTATTTTTGCAAGTGCAATAAAGTTATGCTTGTACAAAATCTAGTACTGTACTTATCTATGAGTTTTACACTCTGAAAACAGTCACGATTAAGTATTTTACTTCTTTTATCAAATGACGAGCAAACAAATAGCAGCTTGTTCATGTGTAATTATACTTCATACTGCATAAAAACTTCAAGAAATAATGTTACGATCTGTGAACTGTTTACCACGATTTTTTGTAAGCAGTAACAATTATTAGAAACCTAATTTTTTAAAGTGCCTTGATTTTTATGTTTCTATTTTTTGTAGCGATTTGGTTCACAATCTCAACACTTGAACAGAAAAAGTAGTAGATATTTTCATGTAAACGTCAGTCCAGGTGAAAAAGCCAAATGTGGAACGGAAAATAGTAACGTAAAGATTTTCTAATTAAATTTGTTATTTGTTGTTTTTAAAATGTATGTCTACAAATAATTGACATTTTAATGTTTCAAATACTGCTTGCAGGATTATCCCCTAATAGATCATTGTTACGATGTTGTGATCGTGGGCGCGGGTGGTGCAGGGTTGAGAGCGGCTTTTGGTTTAGGTAATTTAATTACAAACAAATTCCATATAATTCGAAAATTAAATTAAAATATTATATTACTCATTTCATAATTTACAGTAAAAAGGCTATTATTTTTTAAGTCAGGTTAAAAAAGTAATTATGCATTTTGTTGCACATGCATTGCATAATCCTATAGTCAACTTGGAAGGGAAATTAAAAATATGAACTATTTTTTAATTCATAAATCACGTAAACGAGATTTGACTGGTGTGATCCACCGGCCACAATCTGCACTTTTATCTGGCGGCGTGGGTCACCGGTGGGTCACACCTTTGTTTTACCATCAGGCGGCGTAATCCGCCAGTCAGACAAATCATATTAAATAGTTAGCGATCTTATAAAATTTCTATTTCGCACCCAAGAAGTTTGTTTAAATAACACGTTCAAGCCGACATACCTTTTCATACGCACCTTCTTCAATAACATTTATATTTTATTTCAATTTTCGTTAAATTACATTTTTATACATTAAAATTGGAAACATAAATGGCATGAATCACCGGCGGGTCACACCGCGTGATGGTAAAAATATGGTGTGACCCATCGGTGATGAACGCCGCCAAATAGAAGTGCAGATTGCGGCCCACCGGTGGATCACACCAGTTTGAACGTGTTAAACATTGTACATATTAGTTTAATGAATCTATTATTTGATATGTTTATTATCTGTCATTAATCTAGCACATAAAATTAGAAAATTCATTATTCTTTAATTATCAATTCTCAAGGAACTTGTTTTTGTGCTTTTGTTGAACAGGGAGTAAGGGTTACCGCGTGGCAGTGGTCACAAAATTATTTCCTACAAGATCTCACACTGTCGCCGCTCAAGGTGGAGTAAATGCTGCTATCGATGAGAAGGAGGATAATTGGCTTTACCATATGTATGATACCGTTAAGGGATCTGACTGGCTAGGAGACCAGGATGCGATACATTTCCTAACAAGAGAAGCACCTCGAGCAGTTTATGAACTCGAAAATTATGGTAATTTTTTAAGTACTAAATATAGTTTCTTTTATAAGATAAAATAAAATAAGGAATAAAATAAAAAAAGTTAATACAAGTGAATCATATTTGAAAGTCTCTCATATTTGAAAATGAAATTTTAGTGTAAAAGCTTATAATCAATTATATGAAATTTCAGTTTTATTTTTAAACTATTAGCAGTATCAAAATTTACGTATTTTAGGTTGTCCCTTTAGCCGTACGGACGATGGAAAAATCTATCAACGTGCATTTGGTGGACAATCGTTAAAGTTTGGAAAAGGCGGTCAAGCTCACAGAACTTGTGCCGCCGCGGATAGAACCGGTCACGCAATACTACACACTTTATATGGGCAGAGCCTCCGTTACGACGTTCATTATTATGTCGAGTACTTTGCTCTCGATCTTCTTATGTTCGGACGATGCTGCAAGGGCGTTTTAGCATGGGAACTAGAAACCGGACTTTTGCATCGCTTCAGGGCTCATCATACAGTAAACATTGATCTTTGATTAATGGAGTTAAAATATTTGCTGCATAACGGTATACGAAGCGGTTCTTTTAATTTTATAACATCGTATACATTGAAATTATATTTTCTGATAAAATAAGTAAAAGGAACTAAGAAAGAAAACACTTTGCAAATTGATTACTAAATATATCTATAAATCCCACGCGTATCACATTTCATCGTGGTTTTCGCTTTTGAAAAATTTCAGAGACGATATGCTTAGCATCGTGTTACCCATGTTATACCGTGAAAGCAGGGACCGTCGCGACGAGTCGTTAAACATGAGCATTAAATATCGAGCTGATAAACAAGCTGACACCTTTTCCAGGTATTAGCTACAGGAGGAGCAGGAAGATGTTACCTGTCCTGCACCGCGGCACATGTATGCACCGGAGATGGTATGGCGATGGCCTCCAGAGCAGGATTGCCCCTTGAAGATATGGAGTTCATCCAGTTTCATCCAACCGGTATTCGTGTAGCAAAAAGGAAAACAAAGTCCGCGAGAGCAAAAGCTTTCCTCGTTTAACCAGTCGATTTTTCCGCCAGGAATATACGGCAGCGGCATTTTGATAACAGAAGGTAGCCGTGGAGAAGGCGGGAAACTAGTCAATTCCGAAGGAGAATTCTTTATGGAACGATACGCGCCGAACGCGAAAGACCTCGCGTCTCGCGATATCGTTTCCAGAGCAATAACAATGGAAATATTCGAAGGAAGGTGAAGCATATACGAAATTCTATGGATTTGTTTAACACTTTCGTGGCCATACTCGACAATAAAACTCCATTTATTTGAATTTTACTTATTACAGATAAAGATTAACTTATGATTAAACTTAGAAATTGAACTTTTATCTGGACGTGAACTCCTATTACTTAGAATTCACTGGTAGTAATGAGAATCAGTGAACCCCGATTATATGAACTCTAGATATAGGTGAAATGTTTAAAGTAATACATACCGCAACTGAAACGTTTCAAGATTGTATGAATAAAAGAAAATAATTTAATGTGCAATAATTACGATACATTTAGTACAAATATGCACTGTCGAATTCAATTAAAATGTGAAATACATCCCCGACTTTTACCGCTTGATATCTTAGATTTAACTTTTGGAATATTAAAGTGAACTTAATTCTTCATAAATATACTTTTGGTGAACTGGTCAAGATAAATGGAGTTCTACTGTATAACGAGACATACCACGCTCTTCGGTGCTCTCCGGCGCCGTTACTTTATGAACACAGATTTGTTTTTACTCAGTCCCGTTATGTCTATTTTCTTATATCTTCTCTCTCATTTATCAGAATTTAAAAGATTTCTATATTGAGCTTTAGTAAAACCATTGAACGAGAAAGAAGACTTACTACTGTTGACATATTAAATTATCTAATACTCTGTAGGTACATTAAATTATCTATTTATATAATATTTATATACTAGCACATGAAATAATTTTCAGGTCATAGATGGAAAAAGATGGAAAAGTTTTATTACATCATAAGTCCGCAACAAACTTCTAATCTCTGAGATAACCTCAAGTTTGCTTGATAAGAAATTGTAATACTTTTTATATTTATTGTGTAAGATTATTTGTAAGAAATTCAATGATATTCATATATCTAAATATCTTAGGAAACATACATATACATAATTTACATATATATATATATATTTATATATTTATTTTATTTATTTATATAATTATATCTTTAATATATGTTATATAATATTATATAAATATATAAATAACTTATATCAATATATTCAATTTATAATTTCCACATTTGTACTTTAATAACGATACTATAAAAGTTACTCCTATACTATCCAAACGAACGTAATTCGCAAAATTAAACACATAAAAATCATATCCTTCTATTAGCACGAAACAATTGTATTCTTGTCACTTCCATGAAATTTATTCCATTCTAGAGGTGTAGGTCCGAAGAAAGACCATGTGTTTTTGCAACTACATCACTTGCCAACAGAAACAATACGCACGCGACTACCAGGGATTTCGCACTTAGCCTGGGTCTTCAGTGGCGTGGATGTAGAAAAAGAACCGATACCAATCATTCCCACAGTGCACTACAATATGGGCGGCATACCCACGAATTGGCGAGCACAGGTGAGTAGTTAGAACGTCCTTCGCTAAACTAATTACGCACGAAGCATGAATCACTGGTTGGTAATTCTGCCCACAAGGTTCTGACGCGAGAAAACGAGGAAGATAGCGTGATCGAAGGACTCTGGGCAGCAGGTGAAACTGCGTGCGTGTCTGTCCATGGGGCCAATCGGTTAGGCGCCAATAGTCTTCTGGAGTTAGTCGTTTTTGGCAAGGCAATCTGCGATCAGATCGACTGCATGACCAGGCCTGGAGAACGTCACGAGGACTTACCATCCGTAAGAACACAATTGATTTTCGATGCTTCGCTATACGTGGTGCGGAATACGTAATGAGTTCTGATCAAAATTATATTCCTTCGCGTATTATAAATTCACTAGTCTTTTAGTGGGACCGTTTATACTACTTTCATAATAGCAGACGATACTTACAAAAATTGTACAATATGCAGAGTGCTATGGATATCTGTATTATGATACATTCACTCTGTATATGAAATACTCATTGATAGGCTTAGTTAAATATGTAAATTTACAATTTTATGAACTGTTATCTCAGACAAAAGTGAAATACTAACAACATAAATTAATAAATTTATAAAATAAAAAGTAATAAATACAAATAACATTTCACAGATAGTTGGTTTTTGTATAATAATAATAATCATTAATCTTGAAATATAAAATACTAAAGATTACCCCAATTATAGTTTATTACTTTTAAAGGTAAAAAAGAAACTAAATCTGCTCTTTTTTTTAACCTTATTTTATTTTGTAGTCTCACTGATAACCTATACATACTTCGTATAGCATACGAAGCAATGAAATTCAATGTCCAATTAGAATTTTTTAATTTAGGATTATCAATATGCAGTAAAATTTAAATCACAATTAATATATTTAAAGTATATTATGTTTTAACGGCAAAATATTAAGAAGGATTTACAATCAATTGTCAAATCTGTTAGTGTATATAAAAAAATAAATAAATATATATATATATTTCATGTATGTACATATATATATATATATACACACACATGAAATAGCAATGACATCTAAAATATCAAAATATTTGCCTCATATAAAATTTATTTCATTTAATTTTACAATATTTTTTTTAAATTTCATAATATATATTGTATATTTTCATTTCATTTTATTAAATAAGCAAAATTATTTATTCTGATCAAAAATATTTCAAATTATTCGACTGTGAACCTTCAAGTTATATTTAAATACACAAAGAACACATTAGGACATTTTAATTCAATTAACTTTCATTCATAACCTCTCATTCAATAAAAACATTTCAGCTCTTATTAATATCCTATTGTGATTTTTCCTCTGTTAACTATACACAACTGTTCTCGTTTACGTGTATGTAACGTAAAGAAACATAATAATCCTCTATCTGAATTAAAAATTAAAGTTCGGTGTTGTCATTTTGTGTTGTCAATTTTTATTCATAATCTCTCATTCATCTTTCAATGATAAAACTCAAACTCAATTGAAGCTTCGAATCAAATAATGAAACAAAATACTGCCTATTATTAACATCCTATTGTTATTTTTTCTCTTATAACTATACTCAGTTACATACTCACGTATGTATACAGACTGTTGGCGAGGAGTCTATTTGCCGTTTCGACGCGACTCGTTATGCAAAAGGTTGTATTCCCATCGCCGAGCTGCGAGAAGAGATGCAGCAAACTATGCACAAGTATTGCTCGGTGTTCAGAACCTGCGATGTATTACAACGAGGATGTCGTGAGATGACGCGACTCTTTACCTGCGACTTGCCGGATATATGTGTAGGTGAATTGATCGTAATGTTGCATTTATGTAAGATTGAGTTATAACGTCTTGAGTTCCTCGACATTTATCTGTTTTATCTGTCATACGATATACTGTCTTAAGTTTTTCTCATCAAACGATGTCGACATGAACAGAAGAAAGAAAAAAATATTAAGCTATATACAAGTAGTGCGAGGCAGCCTCGCCGATCTGCTACATGGAGTTATGTAAACACAGCCTCGTAAATAATTTATTAAGACATTATAACGAAAATATAAAATAACAATGGCTTTGGTTTGTATTTAATACGATGCAAATAAGAGTCAGGAACAGATAGGGCATTATGCATTACGAACATAGCAATAATTAAGTGTTAATGGCTGAGTGTCTTCAACGATGAATAGGATCAATTTTCGATTCTCAAAATTATACGTTGAACTTTATTTTTGGAATAGATTAGAGAACAAAATTTACTGGACATAAAATAATAGATATTAAGAATAAAAGAAATTTTCTAATAATTAATACGTTTCAAGAAATAGGAAGAGCTGACACTTATAACATATTCGAATTGTTTTAGGTCCAAGACCAATCTTTAATCTGGAACACAGAGCTGGTAGAAGCCATAGAATTACAAAACATGATGTTGGTTTGTATGCACATCGTTTACGCGGCCGAAAACAGGAAAGAGTCTCGAGGATCTCACGCTCGGGATGATTTCAAAGTATTTATATCTTTGTTTAATATAATATTTAATTCGATCTACAATTGGTTAATATTCACGACAAAATCGAACGAAAATTATATTTGCAGGAACGAATCGATGAATACGACTACTCAAAACCACTTGAAGGTCAGAAGAAACGATCGTATGCTGAGCATTGGCGCAAACACACACTCACGTGGTCCCGACCAGATGGATCGGTAAGTTATCGGAATTCCTTATTTTCTTGTATCACTTATTTCATGACATATCAATGCATGTTAGTGCCTCGATGGTATACTTTTTCCGACAGAATTATTTTGTTTACTGATAACTTTAGCTTTTTATAATCAATATTTTTACTGTATACTATTGATTTATTATTAATATTATGTTCTTATTATTATATTATAGCGGAGACGCAATGATTTTTATTAAATGATTTTTCGATTATGACTAAATAAAATTAAATAATATATGTTCGAAATTTTATTTCTAAATTAAATATGAAATATAAAAGTGTAGCTGTATTTGAACCGAATTTGAAACTTTATCGCCGATTACATTTAAACTTGTGAGATTACATAGTATGACAATTTTATATTCTTCTTATCAATTGAAATATCAGAAACATTTACACCTTTACAGATCAGCATTTCTTACCGTCCTGTCATCGACACGACACTGGACGAAACAGAAGCCCAACATGTTCCTCCATCGATTCGAGTATATTAATACGATCATTAAATCCCATTCGATTCTTCCCTTTCTCCTTTTTCGCCTGATTTTTCATCCATTTCACGTTTCTTTTTTTTCTAAATTAATATGGCTAATAATATTACTAATATTATCAACATTCTTTGTATTGACATGATTGATAATTCAGATACGAGCCATGTTCTTATCTTGAAATCACTAAAACAACGAACCTGCAGATTTTGTTGTTTGTACAAGGCTTTTGTATAATATCTTATACAACTTTCGTTCACTGCGTCGAATTGATATTACTGTAATTAATTCCAACCGGAGGCACGGACCTGTCCGTCACCTTATTTTGCATAATCAATTAACGAAACGTATCACTTGATGACGAGAAATCTCGTCCTCCTGCCAGAGTGAAAGCCATTTTTCGCACTGTTTACTACCACTATCGGACATCGTAATATGATTAAAAATTAGCTATTGTTGCCCTCGAATATTTTCGACAAAGAGAAATTATTTCACATCGATATTCGTGAAATCGTATGATGATTATATGATAAGTAAACAGAGTGAAAGATAGCTACTTATATCGATCTATTTTATTTTTCATTCAGAATTTAATATTCAGAGAGAAGAACATCTCCTTAAATTATATTTTTCAGAATTGTTCTGGAAGTAATTACGTTTTGTTTCTTGACTATTTACAAAATAAAAAGATGTATTCGATACAAATGTTATGTTGTTTAAAACATTTTTATTTTTCCATAAATAAATATCAGATAAAATGTTTGGAACAATTAGAAAAACAAGAATATAACTGATAAAAACAACGAAGAACAAAGCTTATCTGCAAGCAAAAGTTTAATCGAAAACGTATCAAATAATTTTACTGTTTGATTGTATCGGATATAAGATGTAATAATAAAATAAAATAATATAAAAGAAAGTATTCAGTGTTTATTACACGTACTATTATATTTTTAGAAACTTTAATTAAATTAATAACATTTTATATGTTTAACATATTTATATAATAACTTTTTCTATTGAAAACTTAGAAAATTTAATGAATGGATCATATCTGTAGAACTCATATACGTTTAAACATGAATAATGAAACTTACACTAGCTTTATATGAGTCAGTGCAAGCTAATTTGTTTCGTAAACCATTCTTCTACATTCCTACACCTACCAACACTTGATCCGCTATTGTATTGGTAACATCTGACGAAGGTGCCTGTATGTGTGACACCATGTGACACCCCACAATACGATATAAGATTTACCTATATATATAGAGACGAGCCTACAAAGAATCAACCAATAGGGGAACGAAACATGCACCGTACCGCTAACCCCGGAGTACGACAAATCTTTCACATTTTTTTTCTCTTTCTCCCCGTACTACAGGAAATAAAGCTCGGTTAAGCATAGGCACCGTTAGCAGCTGTGTTAACAACCTCATGAAGCGTGAGAATTTTTACGAAATCAATAGCCGTGGAATTCGAAACACAAGCAATCATAGATTCTATAGTTTTCTGAAACATCGTAGTACATGTGTACATTTTGAAATCAACTTGCGTATGATCGATGTTTCATCAAGTAATGAATGGTCAAATTTAAATTTAAAAAAACAACGACTATATATAAATATGAATAGATTCACCTCTCTCTTGTCAAAGTTCTGTAACTTTCACTAGCATTTTTAATTTATATCGATGCCTACTTGTAGTGGTTTATCAATAGAGTTTGAATTATTTAGACTTTTTAGTTTAATATTCGTTCCTTAAAGCATGATGTACATCACACAGATTATATCGAGTTACTTTTCCTTTAGAACCCACGCACTCATATACCTACATAATTCGAAATACCGTTAACACCCCATCGTATGTAAAGTGAAATGAGAACCGCTTGATTTCTTTCGCGGTATCGTTTAATTTTCCCGCCTACAGTTAACTATTATTCGTGACGTTAACTTTGAAATTTCGAAATACGAAGAATTAATATCAAAACAATTATACGTTAAAAATGCTAAAACCAGACAAAGTTTATGAATCAAAAACAATGAGATCGGAGCAAAAAATTAGCGAGTACCTTACAGATGAGGTTATCTCGTGACGATAGGATTGGCAGCACTGATATTCGTCAGGAAGCTTCCGCCAGTAGTCGGTACTCAACCGACTTGAACACTTCACGTCGCCGTGCGAGAAGTGCGGGAGTGAAGTTAACAAATATTAGCATTAGTTACACGGTGAAGCCGAATCGCGCATTCAACAAAGAGGTGCGCGTGTCATTGTTAATAACAACATTTTCACTTGAACAAGTGACATTATACCGAGATGAGCGGTCTATTGAAGCTGTCGTTTTTACTGGCGAGAAATCCTCCCACAACGACGTTGGTAAGCCGATTTTCGTTAAGTTATATAATTTTTAATCTAACAATGATGTACCTGCTATATAATACTCGGCGTTGATCAATTACGTAAGTTTACTAACATGTCTTAACGAATACCTGTATCGATTCTCTCGGAAAATATTTTTCGTTACAAACATTAGTCTTTTGAAACTATCTAAAAGTCATGAATAAGTAAATACTGGAAACACGCTAATTGAAATAATAGTGATTTGAATAAATTTGAGCTAGACAAGAGAACGTTTAGCAGACGATTCTAATGTCGAATGTCTTTTCTTACCGCACTTCTTTCATTTCATACGCGCCACCCCACAATAACCGGCCTACACAATAATCATGATTTTCACTGCAAAGTAGGTAACAATTATTCTAATTTCCGTTATCTTCACTAAACAAATATTTTTTTATCTATTCTTCACCTTGATATCGACCTTAAATACGTGACAACGAAAACAGTTGCCGTATCTAACTTTAGAAGTTTAATTATAATTGCGGATAAACTACCGGCACGGGAAGCTGACATTAGCGCGAAATTATACTCTTTAAATTATCATTTCATGTGTTAATTCATTAACTTTACCGTTTTCGAATTTCTCTGTCTTATTTTCATCGTACTATATTAATCGCAAATAAAAACGTAATAGATCTGTTTTAGATAATTTCTTGGTCTTGATTCTACTAATTTGTATCGTATTAAATATTCAATTTCATGACCACTAGCCACTCTTTCCAACATGACTTTGGTATGATTAAAAGTGTATAAGATTGAAATTTAAATGCAGTATACCTAGTACAGGATAAAAAGCTTATCGCCAACATATCATTTCTCTTAGCCTCCATATGGTAAATGATGTTCATCGGGTAATACATAGCTCTATTCTATGGCCTCATTGTGAAATCATTTTCAATTCGATAAGGATAATTACTTTCCGGTATATAACGAGTTTTTAATCATTTGTATGATACATTCAATAAATAATAGCCCATTAATATATTTCAGCACATTTCGAAATAAAAATTATATGAAACGCAATTAACCTTGTTTATGATACAGATAATCACGCGTCTTAATTAATTACATAATTTTACATATCATTATTATATTTCTATCACAATACTAGCAAACTATTGTTATCAAAACAAATTTTTAAAAATTATTGTAAATTGGGTTTATTTTTATGTATCTTTAAAAAATTTTATCAAGATGTAGTCTTATTACGAAAAATATTATTCGAGATTAAATCTTCGATCAGATATAGTTGATGTTGCAATGTCACTAAATCACGAGTGACATGTTACGTATTAAACTACGGCCAAATTATTTATTAAATCAATTTGTGTTTTGTAACGATTTAAAAAGTGTCACCTTACTTTTTTCAATTCAGTTTCTAAAACTGTTTCGTGTTTTATAAATAGAATATTAGTGCAATATGATTATCCTATATATATGTATAAGACTATGCATACATACACTTGCTATGTATAGACGCTATAGATATAAGATTCAGTCATGATTTTGTATAATTATCACATGTGATATCTATTTGTCCTAACCAATCTTTTTATCATGCTTTCATGTTATTTCAGAACAAATTTGGATTACCGGTCATTAGAAATCGCAAACTGCATTATACACCAGATGGCAAGGCTGCAAAAATCTCAGACAATGTTTCTAAGCATTATCCATTAGTAGATCATACTTATGATGCTGTTGTTGTGGGTGCTGGTGGAGCAGGATTGCGTGCAGCTTATGGCTTGGTCGCTGAAGGATTTAAGACAGCGGTCATTACTAAACTGTTTCCTACAAGGTCACATACTGTTGCTGCTCAAGGAGGTATCAATGCTGCTTTGGGTAATATGGAGGAAGATAACTGGCAGTGGCACATGTATGACACAGTTAAGGGATCTGACTGGTTGGGTGATCAGGATGCTATTCATTATATGACACGTGAAGCACCAAAGGCAGTCATTGAATTGGAGAATTGTGGCATGCCTTTCAGTCGAACTTCAGATGGTAATATTGTTTATAAAATATAGGCAATGTTTCATATAAAAAGTAAATGTATCATTTAAAATTTTGCACGGATCATAAATATATTTTAATACAAATGAAAAATTTTATTATATATGAAAAATTTGACTCTTCTTGATAACAATGAGAAAAGTTATCAAAACAACAATTGGTTATAGATACAATCATATTTATATAACTGATTGTATTGTATTTATGAACTCATATCAGATATATCTTCACTTGTATTTGTGGCTGTTGTACCAGAAGAGATCGATTCATTATCTGATTCAGTATTACTTTTATTCTTAATAGATTTTTTTGGTTCCTGTAATTAAAGACCCATACTATACATACTGTGTAAAGTACTAGATAAAAAGTTTTAGTTATTTTAAGCAAATAAAATATTAACCCTTTTCTTTCTTTCTCTCTTGCCAGTTTTCTCTTGTTTTTGTGCATCTTCATTCTTTGGTTGTTCTATATTTGTATTAACAACGTTATTTATGTTTTCAATCTTTTGTTGATTTTGCTTTTTATTTCTAATATTCATAGCTGCCTTTATATATGGTTGTTTTTCTTCAAAAGGCATTTTCTTCCATCTTTCACCAGCTATCTGGAATATTTTTGTACTTCTGACACCAGTAAGATTCTGTAAATGAAATTTTTTTATTAATAAGCAAGGATAGATTTTTTTTATATGCTTAATTACTTGTCTGAAGTCCTGAACAAAATTTATGAAAGCATTTGAACTTATCCATTGTTTAGAATTTTTACATGGTGAACGAGAACGAGAATGGGTTCTTTGATTTGAACTATACAAATATTAAATATAGACAATAATTGTTTATATAATGATAATTAATTAATTAATTTATAACAAATCAGTCATAAAAATAACTAGATGTGTACAAATTACTTATTCGACTTCAGTTTATAATTTGATTCAGATTCTTTTATTTTTTGAATCTGATTATCTGTTTTATACTCTTCATCTTTGCGATTCTTTTCAGCAGATCCATTATAATTTTGCTTCTGTTTTATATTTTTATCCATAGTTGAAATCCATATAATTTGTAATTTTTCAATGTCTATAATAATACCTAAGCATTTTTTACTCACGAACTTGTTATTCTAAAGACATAGGTATTATTACTACCAAAATTTATAACTATCAAAGACAGTGTTGATAAGAATTTATAATTGATATTTAAAAATAACAAATCACATTTTACGGTTGCCATGTATCGCGACCATGGAAGCGATATAGTGAGGTCGTAAATTAAAACGTAAAACATTAAACGGTGCTATCGATTGATCTAGCAGCACTCAGGGCCGTATGCATCCTGTGGCCAGGATTGCCAGAGAATTCTATACTGCCAACATACCTACTTGAAAGGAAGAAATAGTTCTGAGTTGGTATTATACAGCCCTGAACAAGGGTTCACCCATAACTCCAGCTCCTTATCTTCCCTTAAATGTCTCAATTTACGACCTCATTATGTCATTTTCAGCTGATACCTAGGTACTGTTGTATTCCTAGTAGTAATGTGAATATGCTTATTTGTTGTATAGTTTCAATTTCAGAGTGATATTTGTAATGATAAAAGCTAAATTTATAGATAAAATATTTTACAAATTTATAGAATAATTAATCATAAAAAGGTGACTTTATTATGTATATGTAGTATCAAAAGAAAAATCTTCCTGATATATTTTAGGCAAAATATATCAACGTGCTTTCGGTGGACAGTCCCTGAAATTTGGGAAAGGTGGTCAAGCTCACAGATGTTGCTGCGTAGCAGACAGAACAGGTCATTCTCTACTTCATACATTATACGGTCAATCATTAAGCTATGAATGCAACTATTTTGTCGAATACTTTGCTCTGGATTTACTAATGGAGGATGGAGAGTGCAGAGGTGTGATTGCTCTTTGTTTGGAGGATGGTACACTCCATCGTTTTCATGCGAAAAACACAGTACTAGCAACTGGAGGCTATGGTCGTGCATATTTTTCTTGCACATCTGCTCATACATGCACTGGTGATGGCACTGCAATGATTTCTAGAGCCAATTTGCCTAATCAGGACTTGGAATTCGTGCAATTCCATCCTACTGGTACAAAATAATATGTAAACATTGATTTGATTTCTACATTCGTTTGTGATATATTTATAATATTATTTATTATTTTAGGAATATATGGAGCTGGTTGTCTCATCACAGAAGGCAGTCGCGGTGAAGGAGGCTATCTCGTTAATAGTGAAGGTGAAAGATTTATGGAACGTTATGCTCCAGTCGCGAAAGATTTAGCCTCTAGGGACGTTGTATCTAGGTCTATGACTATAGAAATCCGGGAAGGCAGGTAAGTCATATAAGTATATACATACATATACAGTATTCTGAAATCATACAAAAAATGGAAATACATAATTTCTTTGAGACAAAATAAATGGAAAATTCTTTTACTATCTGCACTGAATATCGTTATACGATTTATTACTGTTTATATTAAACATTTAGATAATTTCTCTACTAAGTAATTGTGCAACCTTAAAGATCCTTGTGATAAAAACAGATAAAAACTTGAGTTTAGTCCAAGTTTATTATAAAAATAAAATTTATATTTATTTATATTGATTTATTTTATTTCATCACTAAAAATTTAGATACACTAACTGCATAACTTTTCGATAGCTTATGAAAGAGTTACATGAGATTAACGATGATTTATTTATCAATATGACTTAATTTTATTTAGAGGTGTTGGTCCAGAGAAAGATCATATCTATTTGCAACTCCATCATTTACCACCTGAACAGTTAGCAGCAAGGCTACCTGGTATTTCAGAAACAGCAATGATATTTGCTGGAGTTGATGTAACAAGAGAACCTATTCCTGTTATACCTACGGTGCACTATAATATGGGTATGTACCCAGTTTTCTTTAAAAATTTCGATCCTAAAAGAAAAATACATTATTAAATGTTAAAAGTGCTGTAAGCCTATTACATGACAATTTCATTCTATTAAAAATTTAATTATGTAGGAGGGATACCTACTAACTACAAAGGTCAGGTTCTAACAAGAAAAAATGACCAGGATACAGTTGTGCCTGGACTATATGCCTGTGGAGAATCAGCTTGCGCATCTGTTCATGGTGCCAATCGTCTTGGCGCAAATTCATTATTAGATTTAGTTGTGTTTGGTCGTGCTTGTGCTAAAACAATCGCAGTGGAAAATAAGCCAGGAGAAATTATTGGTCCTCTGAAACCTGTTAGTAACATGTTTTTGCAATGATTATCGATTAGTAGAATGCAAAAACCGATTGTTGTGATTAATACATGTTTTAGAATGCTGGAGAAGAAAGTGTAGCAAATTTGGATTGGGTTAGAAATGCCAATGGCAGTATTTCTACGGCAGAATTGAGGTTGAGCATGCAGAAAACTATGCAAACCCATGCAGCCGTGTTCAGAACAGCTGAAACATTACAAGAAGGTAGAAATTCAATTGAAAATTTAATTTAAAATTGTTGTAGAAATATTGTAAATAGCGATTTAAAGCTAAAATATTTTTCAATTCTATTAGGCTGTCAGAAGATGTCTGCTTTATACAAAAAGTTGAGCGATCTGAAGGTGTCAGACAAATCTATGATATGGAATTCTGATCTTGTAGAATCTCTTGAATTACAAAACTTAATGATCAATGCTATGCAAACAATTGTAGCTGCGGAAAATAGGAAAGAAAGTCGTGGGGCTCATGCACGTGAAGATTTTAGAGATAGAATCGATGAATACGATTATAGTAAACCGATAGAAAACCAGAAGCCCAAATCACTAGATCAACATTGGCGAAAACACACACTTACAAAAATCAATCCCCGAACAGGCGAAGTAAGTATCGAGTTATATACAAATTATATTCACTTTCTTTCTAAATAATTTACTAAATTAAACTAATTTTTCAGGTATCTATTGAGTTCAGACCAGTCATAGATAATACTCTAGATAAACAAGAATGTGCGACGGTTCCACCTGCAATTCGTTCCTACTAGAATTCTGTTCGAAGTAAATATATAATTTTAGCCTGTCCTAGTCTTTTAATGAAATTTGTTCATTGTTATGTATTGTAAAATTGTCCGTACAATTGTTTAATTTTTGTACAGGACGGAACGATCGACAAGAAGAAGTTACCAATATCCTATCATTACAATGCAGCAACTTTATTTATTACTGCACGTGAACCATGTCGTACACCAAAGTGTAATTCTTGTCATTACTTGCACGCGTTGCAAGCAAGATTAGTTGTCCTTGTAGGATAATGGTGCTGAGATTCTCTTTATTATTTCAAAGAAGAGTTTGATCGATCTCTTAGTAAATCAGTGCTGCGTTTATGTAAACTAAATAGTAAAATATTTTAGCGTGATTTAGGCAGCAAATAATTTCACGCACAGATTTTTAAAGAAGAAACGTTGCCCTTACCTCTATGCAGTCTTTTCAGTATTTACTTTGTGTAATTCTCAGTCGGAGTAATGTCTTTTTCTACCGAACAGTTTCGCAAATTGTACCCAATAATGTTAAGAGCTATTTAATGAGGATATTTTGTACGATAATTCACGAGTTAGTCTTCTCTAAAAGTTGTACAGCAAAAGTATGCCACTTTCAATGCGGCTATATACTTAAAGTTCACAGGTCAATATAGAAACAGTCTTAATTAAAGAACAACAACTAGACTTAATGTTTGTGATCAAAACTTCCCAGTATTTGATATTTGATAGTAAAATTCATTCTTTTCTAATTTAGCACAATTTTGTCCGTGTTTCTAATTTGGAGTGCTTATTTCAGTACTTATTTCAACATTCAATATATAGTATGGTTTGTATCTTCTTTGGTGATCAATCTGTTTTTACGTTGGCTGTAATAATAATGTATTATTTTTATCGTACTATATATTTTGTGAAATATACAAATAAGTAATCTTGAAATTAGAAAGTGCATCAACAAAATAATGTACTTTGATAGAATTCAACATGAGTGGATATGCTATACCGCATGATAAAAATGTACATAAAATTGTCAATAAAAGAAAAACCGTCGTATACTCCTTTTTATTCACTATATTATTTTTATTAAAAATTATTTTGCTGCGTAAATTATGCGTGTCTTTTATTTGTAAAACTTTACTTTTCATATGTATGATTATTGTGTTGTATATATGTCTTGTGTTATTTATTGTTATTTTGTGTTTATAAATAACACCAACTTTTTTTGACGAATATCGTTTATTAAACCCATAATAATAATTTTAATGTTTTGGTCATAAATAAAAATTTTATGGATTAAATAAAAATTGCTACCAAACGTTTTTTTCTAAAGCATTAAACTAAAGCTTGCAAGTAGGCTAATACTTCAGAAAATGTTC
The DNA here is from genome assembly GCA_014737475.1 of Bombus confusus. Taxonomy (NCBI): domain Eukaryota; kingdom Metazoa; phylum Arthropoda; class Insecta; order Hymenoptera; family Apidae; genus Bombus; species Bombus confusus. The sequence goes on along the minus strand of JACXIV010000022.1, from coordinate 55,030 downwards.
ACGAGTTATAGTTTAATTTAAAATGAGCATGGACTTGATGAACATGTTCTCACATACGAAATATTACACCATCAAGAAATATACAGATATGTTCAGAAATGAATCGTGTATAAATTATACAATCATTTCACGAAAACTAATATTACAAACATTTCGGTGAGCAGTTTAAGAAATGAATGAAACAGTATAAATTCAATAAAATTATTGGCACCAACATAAATGCTTCTCTTTGATCGTGTTTTGTCATATAAGCTACATACACATTATTTAGCTAAAACGGAGTAGAAACATGTTATTACATGGAAAATAGCAGAGAGTGACGTATATTTAGCTACTTTTAACTTGACAAATCTAAAATCGTATTTTACAATAAAACTGTTGTGCATATGTTTATTTAAAATTGGAAATTTTTTCCATTGGAAACGCGGTATATTTTTAACTCATAAAAAGAAATTTAATTCATGTTTACTAGTTTTCTATACTAATTGATTTTTTCATAGTTCTGCTTCTTAGGTTAATTTTTGTATTTCTTGGCACTTAATACCAACATTTAAAAGCGTAATCACAAACGAAGACGTATTTTATTTAGTATAATATACAGAAGTTTCTATATCTCTTTGAAATCACTTTTTACTCACTCTGTACATATTTCCATCGTATACAATAGAAAGCTAGGTCTACGATGTTAGATTGATGTGAGGTTATGGATTAGGTTAATTAATTTTGCCTGAAGTTAATACGTCTCCAAATTTTAGATAAACCTTTCTTGCGCGTTATATTGCAAATTCCTCTTAATTGTCAAGCAATTATTTGAATAGAATGTATATTATTTTCGATAGATATAGTTTACCCAGCCTTCAATTAAAATTTAACTTCTAATTTTGATTCAGTAAATCTAATAAATACATATGCCATTCTTTCAGATATTAATCTTTTCATTTCATATCTTTTGAACTACACTTTGATCCAAGATACTACCTTTTTACAAATTGATCTAACAAGAGAAATTCATTTTGCTTTGTAATCTCGTAAAATGGTACTTAAACTTCGAACATTGTGCATTTTTCGAGACCAAATTTACAGTAGCTAATAAAGAAAAGTCTAAAATGTAATTTTCCGTTACAAACTAAACATGAGAATACTTACTTATTACAGATCCGTAAAACCGTGACATACACGTATGCGCACGCATTTTGGAACTACTTATTCATGTTCTACTACCATTTTGAATAAGTATTTTCTCGCTACTTTTGTCAAAATATAGCAACGTTTCATTGTAGTGAAACATATATAAAAACTTATGTACTGAATTCAAACAACAGTTGCACCAATATTTATCGATTAACGAGGATATTCGCTAACCGACCACTATTAACGAAATGTAATTCACCCCTGATTAATTCTTCCAAAAGCACACAGCTATACCAATTTATCGGTCAGTTGTTTCTGAGAGGCGAAACCATTTTAGCTATTAACTTGATTAAAGTTCCAGCGGCTAATATTTATTACCAATAAAATGCGATTCAAAATTTCTAATAATACAAAGAGATCGAACATGGTATTGGATCATATTTCTTGATCTATCAAGAAGCAATCGCCAGCAGCGAAAATTCCACGCAGTAGTTCTTCGCCTTTTTAAACCCAAATGACTCTTGAATTCACTATGACGAGCTGAAGACGGTGACCTTCGCTTAAGTTTTCAGAAGATTTTTCGCTAATCAACTGTTCGTGGTAATGCATTATCAAACAGGAAGCCATGGAAGAAGAACGGGTTTCATTGTTCGATGTTCTCCATTCCGTTCTCGCTCCTCAGGAACATAATGTATCATTCATACATCCAAAATTCACATTCACACATTTCCGACTCGCACAATGGTGGTGGTGGGGTGATACTATATGGATGGTGATGGTTTAAGTCTTGTGCATGGGTGACGGTACACGACGATGTTTCCCTATGTTCTGCTGAACATCGTTCACGATGTGGCTCGTAGCTTTTCCAACGCGGGCACCAATGGCTCTTCGATGGAAGGACCGCAACTTAATCCACATTCACCAATCCATCTTGCCTTACCACTGGCGTGCGACTGTAAAATAAATTTATTTTTCTATATTCTTGATTCACTTATTTTATTATACTATGATGATTTATAATAGATGAACATTTTACTTAGTTGCAGAAAGACAAATGTGCTACGTCGTTGCATGCATGGTATTTTTGAAATTATAGGAAGCACATATAGTAGCTATACATACATATATAATTCTTTTTATAACGGACAGTTAAGTCATTTTTAATATACCGCTATCACTTGCAATTTCATTAGTCTTAATTGTTCATAGAAATAGTTACAATATAATTTATAGAACTTGTATACTTCCTGATAAAAAATATCTCATAGTTCTTCTATTTTTAAAATATCTATTTCTTTAGAAATTCATTTTTTGTATTTAAAATTTTATATTATAAAATTTTGTATATTCTTTATTTATGTAGTTATTTACATCATGTTCATTCTTCGTTATATTCTTATATGCAATTTCTTGATCTTCAGTTATTGATTTAAAAAGGAACTAAAAAAGCTTTATTGCTTAAGTTCAGCGTTTATCGACTGCTTCGCATAACCAACTTTTACGACTTATCGCGAACAAGGTGGTCGTTAATACGACCTTCATGGTAACACGAGGCTATTATAGATGTCATGCGCAAAATCGATAAGAGTATAACTGCTCGTCTTACAGTTAATATTGAACATCTGATTAAAACATAAAAATTGATTTTATTATTCTATAATATTCTATATTATGCTTTTTTCTATTTTAATTCTTTGTCGAGACATACCTAATTAACATTATTAAATACGCATATAGTTTTGAAACTGATGACAAATTACATATAATTGTCATTAATTTCATTGCGCTCAGATTAAAAATAAAAATTTATTTTTCTAAACCAAACAGATTTTCATTTCACTTTCACCGAGTGCACTATGGTTAAGAGAAGAAACATATGTACCATAGTAAGGTCGCGTTTCCACGAGGTGCGACAACGTCCGTCACAAAGTGGACACGGCCGCTGAAGGGAATAGCCACCGCATTCGCTGCAGTCCAGAGAGACGTGTTCTTCGCTCCACGAAACCCCACATCTATAAATAAAAAAGTATTTTATGAAAGAATTTATGATGTTTTAGACTCAAATAAAATACGCGTGTTGTAATAGATACACACAAAACGTACCAATTTCTTTATTATTTATAACATGGAAAAATATAATATCATAAAATAGAAATAGTCTGCTTGTCTCCTTTCTATTAATCAAAATACTAAAAATTATTTAATATCAAATGTTACGTTAAAAGAGAAAAGTAACTCGATTGGATAATATAGTCTCTTGATATCCTATTTCTATAATTATAAAATCATAAGGTGGAAGTAATTGTAAATCCAATAGGTTACGAAAATGTCTTAAGTTCAATCTCAGTGCACTGCATCACGCGAGCTCTTGAGTACGTACGTATAGTAATACGTAAGTTACATATATATTTCTAAACTTATATAAACTAAACATTAGGTTGTCCCAGAAATTTCTTTCGTTTTATAAGGAAATAATAGATATACATTTTTTGTTCTATTGAAACAAAATGGATTATACAGAATTCAATAAAATAATATAAAACAAAAAATGTTGTGTATCTATTATTTCCTTATAAAACGATAGAAACTTTTGAGACAACCTAACATTTATTATGCGTTTAAAGTAAATGTACACTTTGAATATACGCGACATTTAAGAAAATTGTATATATATTTTTTAGGAATATTTAATTTTTAACACACGTACATCTTTAAAAATAATAAAGTTTAAAAAAGCGAGAATAAAATTGAGAAAGTTCTAAAATTTTACAAGGTCGCAGCAAGATTTTCAACCAAATATACGATTGTGAATCATTGACACCAAAGTACCAGTGACGCAATAATCAGATTCTATTGGAACAATGGATTTCAAGAATTACGGGGTTTAAATCAGATGTCTCCATAGCATTTGATGCGTCTAATACGCGACCAACGTCTAAAACACATTTAATCATCGCGACTCCGGATCATGTCGGATTCTATTACCAACCTATTATTATCGACTCGACGTCAAGACAAGAGTTCAACTTTGCTTAGCCAATTACAAACCGTTCTCAGGATCCTTGCTATTCGTGCTAATACATACAAGCGTACGTTAATATACATATAAAGCGCGGTCTTAATCTCTCTCAATACTTGATCGTCAACCGAAACGACAGAAATAGCGCATACAGGATGATTTTAAGACGATTACAGAAGTCAGTAACCTAACGAGAGTGTGTAATTCCTAGCTTATATTAAAAATTATACGAAGAAGTATCCAGTCTAGTGCATTGTTTCTGATAGCTTCTACTCTTAAGCTAACTATAACATTCATCAATTTACCTAGTTTAACGTAGAAACGTGTAGTGCGACTATATATTTTACTTTTGACGTAATAGATAAGTAACTATCAAATTTCATACTATTTTCTCGCTATTGTCGACATGTGCGCTTGACGCAACCTATAATTTTAGTGTATTTTAACTAAATAGATGCCCATGATCTTTCAATGAATTATGGATCAAATTTTGATTTCTAAAATTTTGATATATTTAAGTTGGATTCAAAACAGTTTGATTTTTATATCTTTAAATTTTTGTATTTTAATGTATTTTGAAAATACTTATTCTTTTTAGAAGTAACGTCCTTATGCTTGAAGTTTTAATGATGGAAAACTATTCACTACTAAGATCTATTTCTGAATAATTCAATCTATTAAATTTTATAATGAAATTTTAAATTGTAAATGAAAATTTATCATCAAATGTAGATATGTAAAAGTTTCGAGTTAATTTGAATTTCATATTCCCAATTCTAGATTGTTCATTTTCAAAGTTCATACATGAAGCTTCTAAATTATCTCTAGATCAATCTGTCCTGATGGAGTTTGACGAGACTTTTTTTAATTACTTTGTTGCAATGTGCATATAACGAGAAAAATAACAAAAACGGAGAGCAAAAATTTTTTTTAAAAACGAAAATTTCTTATTTCTTATTTATTAATTATAATTGTAGCAGAATTAGTTTGCATATGCAACTCTGCAAAACAAATTTATAATTTAGGACGGAATGGAAACTCACGTAAAGCAGGAGTTTAGTTGCGCACGAAGTTCCTCAATAGTAAGGATCGTGTCCTGATACTGAGGATGAGATCCTTGTAGGCCATCGTCGACGCTCCCGCATGAACTGTGGCAAGATAAAGAGATATTGCTCCTAAAAAAAAACAAAATAAATGCCGATCTTTAATATAGAGTGCATCAGTTTCCTTATTAATATGTATATACTTAGTTTAATATAAACTATAGCTATTATATTTATTAAAGATATAGCTGTCAAAATGATTTACTTTTATTCCTTTTTTCTAATGTTTAATTTCTTTTACATTTCCACCATATTTACATTTTAATTACACTTTTAAACAACCCACACGAAATAAGTTAGATAATCACAATTATATAATCACTCTTTTATTCTGGTATGAATAAATGGCTTTACATAACGAAGGAAAGAATTTCAAAGAAAGATTAAAATCATTTTGTTAAAGATTACTGTATATAAACACGAATTGTAAATTTCAATCTATTTTTGTACTATTAATACGAAAAATAAGGACAGTATACGCAGAAGGAAGTATTTTCTGTTAAAGGCATTTTCAATTCCATATTCTTCCTATTGAAAAATACACGGAATTTGTAACATCGCACAATTTATCAAACAACCATAGGTGAGTTTTTAAACTAGACTGTCAAGTATGATTCAACTAAATCGAAAGGCCGTGTCCTTGAAGATGTTCGTACGTTAATCCCGGAAGGTGTCACATTAAAGTTATTTTTTCTTGCAAGTTTTTACCGATCGTTAGGATGTTCACTGAGCACGTTAATCGATAATCGGTATACTTTACATAAGTCTCATTCGAAAGATAAGTGTTTGCCTTTCTGGCTATCAGTTGAAATATACTTGTAAAGAATATAGCAATTAATTATAAACTAAGACACCAAATAAAAACTAATTTAATTTTTCTTCGCAAGATTTTACACTTAACATTCTGTCAATTAAAATACAAACTTGTTCACAAGATTCTGTGAACAGTGTTTTTTAAGCATTTAATTTAGTAAAAGAAAAAGAAAGAATTAACAGATAATGAAAATTGATTCACATATCGATCAGTAAGCAACTGAACAAGAGTATCAGCTGAAATCTTCCATCCCGCTTATCGTGTTTTGAGTGTTCATTTAACTAAATCATGATCATGTAATAATTCTGAATATTCGAGAAAATGAAAAATTGGTGGAACAGAAAAGAAGTAAGAAGAAGGATAACATGAATGCATATATATGTATGTTAACATATGCAGCATGGAAATCAGGAAAAAATACGTTCCTTTCACGTGATAGTAACGTGGACGAGCGCGTAATAAGCATTCGTGTAAGTTTATGCGCATATGTGAAAGAATGACGTGCAAATCTCAGAATCGGCAAATCGAGCTCTACTGTTTTTTTCTGTCGCGAACTCATATGGTCTCTAACACTTCAGAATCTTTCAAGGAATTCAGAAGATGGAAATAAAATGAAAACTGGATAAAACTAGAAAACAGTTGTTTGCATTTTATGCAAAGATTGGTTGCAATATTGGGATGACTCGTTTGAATATAGGTCATGTTTCTGGCGTCAAGTGACGTATGAGAGCCACTTACATGAAATTATAGTTAATCAAGAATAAATGAATTTAATTGAGTCTGAAAATGGTGTAAAGACCCGTTATTATTTTGTAAAAAGAATAACTATGTAATAGAAACTTAAATTATTGTTTTTGGTATACCTAAGGTTTATGCTAAAAATATTCATACGTTTTTAAATGCAGTAAAATAAAGAATAAAATGTATCTTACGATCAAATATTATTTTCTTCTTATGTTCTTTATAAAATGTGTGAAGCATTTATCTTTTTATCAACTTGTACGAATCCTAAAACAATAGATATGTAGTCATTTTACGACACTAATCGTGTAAATATAAGCCAGTATAACCAATAAGATGAATTGATAAGGATATAAGATAAAAATGTAAGAGATACAAACGTTTTATAATCTACAAATTATTACTTTCTTAATTTATGTTTATCAATAATGATTTTTGTACTATAATGTCCTGTGATTCAGATTTTTCCTACCGAAATTAGATTTTAATTTATAACGTACACGTTTCAAACGTACTAAGGCCAACAAATTTTTTTTAATTTACATACAAAGCAATTATGGAAATGTAGTCATTTTATTCCATTGCAATCATAAAATATGTTCATTAACGAGCCTCTTGAATATTACGTTAATGTATGGACGGGCGATTCTCGTAAATCCCTTTTTTTTCTTATCTTTCTTACACTGCCGCGACGATCTAAGACGTCAGATTAATCTATTGACATACGCTGCAAACTTCGTACTGTTCACGTTTCTTTCGAAGCTATTGCATTCAGAGAGGCCAACACAAACAAAATCGTCTCGAATCATCGATTGCCCTTTGAACAGTGTACAGAAACGTGAAACGAACTTACATATGCAGTTCACTCATTAAATGGGAATCAACGTAGCTGTGTAGGCTGACGGATCAAACGTCTGCCCTTCTCTCTCTCTCTCTCTCTCTCTCTCGCGCGCGCGCGCGTGCAGCAATTTCGAGAATTTCCGGCTGGCGCCAAGTATTAATTAATTGCGATGAAACTAAGTAACGCACCGTGAAATTCTTCATGGTGGTATATACCATCATGTGGATACAAGTCTTATGAACTTCTGAATAAAACAATGCACGAAGTTAAGTTAAAGCGTTTAATGTCATGAGTTAAAATAGTTATAGTGGTAACCTTAACAAATTTGAAATTGAATTTATAAGGATGTTGCAACTGAGTGCTTGTTTAGTGAATTCTGGAGTTGGAAAATTTACATGTAGATATCATTTCTTTTAATTTACTTCTGTTTACTACCTTCCGAAATGTTTTCGAAAAATAGTTTACCAACTACATTTCGTTTGACATTATTTAATCTATCGTTGAAATTACACCAAAATATTCATATTTTCAACGCGAGATTCACAAAATAAAGAATTTACAAACGACCCAAATAATTTAATTGCTGCTTGAAAAAGTAGTCGTGTCTCACAAGCAAATCAGATCCGGATCCGAATGTCGGTCGAGGTTTCTCTCCCTGTATACTCCGCATACTCGAATAATCCGTCAATAACGGTCTTTCGCAATTCCTACAGCATGCATTTCAAAAATTAATTCAAAAATAAATTCAAAAATTTGGAAAAATGTAGAAAAATAAAAGAGAAGGGAAGAGAAGAGAAAAGAACATTTATTGTATCGAAAAACTGTTCGATGAATTTTTCCTGAACATTTAAAATTCTATTTTGAAGCATTTTTAACATTCATCAATTTTGTGGTATATTTATAAGTTGCTAGTATTTTTCCTTACATTATACAGATAACCTGTATCAACATACATAGGAATTCCGCGGTAAAATGTTTTTCAATAAGGGATTGATTTTAATCTTCTTGTCCAGATAATCCTGTCAATGCTTCCAGATATTATTGGTAACGATATTTTCGATTTAGTTCCTTATTTTCTTCTACAAACTATCGATTCATATCGTCCTCCTACGTCTCTCGTTTTCTGAACCTAATCTATCCTTTGATATAAAATTGAAACGACGGTAAAAGATCGATATAACAATAAAAAATAGATAAATAGATAAATTTGCAAAGTCCGTTATAAAGAACAAAACAATTAGATCTTTATAGAGTCAGACATAAGATTGTTCAAATCATTCAGAAATAACAAAACCATGTATAACACACGTGACTTTTTTACGTTTACCGCAGCGTGTTACAAATTGATACAAGGTATGCATGAGAGCTAACCGTCAGAAAATATATTTCACCTCTAAACATCCAAAAAATAAACCGCAACAACGATTTGTACGAAACTATACAATACTTTAGTAGTCTCGAAATAAAACGCAACAGAACAATAGTATCGGTTCAAATCTAACATCTATTACGAGTGATTCGACAATTTCCTTTGCTAACGCCGTCCTTCGTGGTTTCCTAGTACAGTAGCGTAACAGGTACAGATGTCGTGGCCACGTCGTTGCATTATGCAAAAGCCAGAGAGAGAGATGCGATTTCTACGAATAACATACCGCTAACAATAATAATTCTGTAAACCGATCTATGCGATTCTCCTACTGATCCTGCTGTTTTCAATGTAGGAATGTATGTGTAAATACAGTATGTTCGGTTTAAATACATGTTGGCTATTTTTTTTAAGACATTAAGAATACGGACAAATTTTGCGTGCGATATTTATTTGATTTGATAGGGGAATATTGAAATTAATATTTAGTAGAATATTCAAGTTTGTATTAAATTCGTATTTATAAAAAATTATGAAAATACATGTGAGAAACGTAAAACGAACGTTTGATATCGTATTGTCGTCCATGTCGGTTTTGTATAGCTCGAATGACATTTTTTGAATTTGTCATGAAGTTATGACAACAAATGTTTCTTGTTGGAAGCTATACAAATTCCACTTTCTTTTTAATAGTAAATTACATATGATATAGTAAATATCCTGTACCTCTTACAGCGATCATATTATCGCATACGAACTTTCGCCTTCATATTCAACCTTGAATAAATAGATTAATTATTCAAATTTATATTTCACGAATATTTTTGAGTACATCGTAATATATATACCTAATAAATTAACATTAGTAAAGGTATGTGATTTCATTCAAAAACGACAGATTGATGTTAAAAATATTTATAAGGGAAGAATTATGTGAATATATTTAAACTGCACATGTAGTGTATAGGCACATATCATTCGGTGGAAATCAGAAGCGCATTATGTCTGTCGCTTCCCTATGGCTGACTCACCAAAAAATTGGCGCTGGTAAAAAGTGGATCGATTGAATAAACGAGGTCACAAAGACGTAATCGTTTTGAAAATGTATCGATTTCCGCTTTCATGGAATACGATGTCGCGATGCGTAATTTAAATGAAAAAAGATTTAAGGCCAGACGAACAAATACAAAAACGTATTCCCCATTTTTTTAAACTTATCAGCAATTGTCTTGTCTAAATAAATGGATTACATATAAACATATTTGTCTCTCCTATACTTTGCCTAATTATGTTTATCATAAAATACGATGAACAAAAAGTCGTAAAGCAACTCACCCATGGCGAGAAAGACTCTCAGCAGCTGGTTGCACGGATGTGGTTACAGACATGTTGTTATTTTGATGCGTTACAACTGCAATAGAAAAAGAATCTACATTAATTAGCATATACTCAAGGGAGTAATCAAGGACGCGAAAGAAAGGAATCTCCTAGAGAATTCCACAATATGTAAACAAGGCTTGCTGGAAATCCGTTGGTAGGAAAGGAAAGGTCTTCAAGTCGACGAACGAATATAGTATGTGGAACACACGAACGCGAATTGCGAAGGACATCCACGATAAGTTTCACCGTCGATCTCTCACCTTGGCACGAAATAGCCACTTTTACTTTCCCCGTGAGAAAAGAAAGCCAAACGATCGCAGTACACGCTCTGAATCCTTTATTTTGACCAATCCGAGTTTATACGACGTAATAGATTATGTAATTTGTTTTACAGTCATACTTCCTTACACGGAAACGATTTCTTTGTCAGTAGAACAGTGAAGATAATATGTTAATGGTTTAAAAAACTAAAATTTTTAACTATAAAGAAATTAAGTATATGCATATATGAATAAATAACAACGTAAAGTTTATGTTTTAGTTTGGATGTGAATAATTAAATTATTATATAATGAATAATGATGAATAATTTTGGCGATACAGTAGAAGTCAAGATAATGCAAAGAAAATCTGTATAAGTATAGGAGAATGAGCAAATAAAATTTAAATTACTTTAAAGTATAATTTGATTTGGTGCCCTTCTGTCTTTGCTACTGTATTTGCTTCAGAATGTGCCATGTTAAAAGTTGTTATTTTATGCGATAAAAAATCAATGTAGGAAGGACTTTATAACGGCAATAATTATAAAACAAGATCCCAGTATCGATACAAGGTCATGGGGGAATGCCAAGGATTTTATCACTGACACATTGACAATGCGAGGTGGATTTCATTATCAAACAGCCACGCAAGTGCCTTGATTTATTCTTAGAAAAGAAAAGCAAGGTAAGAAAATTGGTAACTTACTTGATACCATTAAATTAAAACCGATGATTTCCCTTTAAAGAATCATTTCTAAAATATTTTACTTTGGTAATACTTTTAAGCCCGACTCAAAACACGCTCGAAATAAAACATCGACTTCATTACACGATTATTTGACTATTTTGATCATGAATACTTTTACCACACGCGGGAAACGTGTATTTACATCTGAATGAGTCATTACAAGTCATTTTAAAATCAATTATCTGTTTCGTTATACGATACCTATTTCACAATTACAAATCGAATCTTTATTCGATTGTACAAAATACCGCGTCACACGTGGCATATGCGTGCTGTTTGAATTTTATTATGAAAAGCTTTCACGTGTATCAGTCAAAAACATGTGTTTGACTGTGCTGTTAATAAAAATAATTGTTAAATAAAAAAATGTTACATGTATTAGTAGTAACACCGATATTATTGTTTTTTCATAATACATATAAGATAATTACTATAAATAAAGATAATTTGTACGTGTGTCTTGCACAAATGATTTCTTCATTAAAATTCGAATATTGAAAATTTTCGATACGTGGTGTTGGATCAAAGCAGTTTCATGCAAAAAACTCCGTTGTGGCTGAAATTTCCAATGAAACGTAAATATGACGTAGTAGGGAATATATCCTTGAACTGAACGGTTACGCGATAAAATAATGACGTAGTATGTAATCGAATTATTTATGACGTATTATGTTACAACAACATTATGACGTATTAAATACAATTTCTTTGGGTACGGATGTATAACCGTGTTATGTTCGAGATCTTTAATTCTTCATAAATTCATTTTATACGTTGACTAAGTAAATTGCAAATATTTATGAAATTTCAATCATTACAACAATGGAAAAAGGTTCTTAAAAACGTACGTTTAAAATAGTACTAGAGATATTATTATGTATGTGTATCTTCACAAAAATGCAGATTATCTTAAAATTTCTAGGAAAACTTTACATAAATATCTAAAACGATTTGGAAACTTCATATGTGTGAATAAGCATACTCCAACGCGGTTTCCATAAATTCTCGATTATTCAACATAGGGAAACTTCGAAAAGTCACGGTGGCAGCCTAGACGAAGTAAGTTAAAACATCGCCGTGAATGAAAATCCAACCACTTTGCCGCCTTTTACTCTCTTCACGTGACGAGCCTTTAAGATTAGTTTTTGCTTTCACATCTTTCAGGCCATTAGTTTAGAGTTATATTAGAGGAAAACAGGGTTCGCGAACTGCTGCCAGGTATCCCGAGACGTAGCCGAGGCACCATTCCATGTGATCATGTATTTTTATTCTATCGGTAGACCAGAATAGAAGAGCCTTAAGAAAGAGATGTGCAAGTAGTGGCAGTATGGACACTAACGGCTACCAAAGTAGCCTGAGGTCGTTGGCTACATTCGAACTCGAATGCGTCCTCGAGTATAAAACCAATTCTGTTTGACCCTTTGTGCTATTTTACATAATTAAAACATCCAACTGCTAAATTAAATTTTCTAACATATTATATATTATGCATAATGTTTTGGTGCATAATACTCATTCATTTCAACAAAAAGGATAAAAGGCTTTTCTCGTTTTACAGATTCTCGTTTCATTTGTTTCATTTCGAAAATGTTCTTTCGTTCACTCTTTATATTTTTTCTTTTACGTTTTTTGAAGGAAATACGTACTCAGTAGTATGTGCGTACGTCAGAGGCGGAAGCGGATGTATGTTTTGCGTAGTATGCTGCTGTTCTCCACTTCTCTCACAAGTGCGCAAAAGGCTAACCTAAGTGCGTGACCCATGAAGAGCTTTTCACCCTTGTTGTCTATGGCTTCGTATATGGTGACTCAAGACAACTTCATTCGAAATAACGCTCGAACTAACGAAGATAAAATCTGTCGAGCAACAATGTAAGGGATCGTTCTTTATTTTTATCGGTTTAATTTACTTTAGGATAATTTACTTTATGCTCACATTATTTAAATAAAATTCATCAAATCGATAGTTTTGATTGCTTACTGAATATTTTTGCGAACAAAATTCTTTGTTAAATGCTGACTTGAATCTCTCGTTTAGTTTGATCTTTCTACGCTTCAAAGCCGTTAGAATTATTTTCTTTTGCGTATTTCCTGATAATTCTACAAAAAGTAGTTAATTAAAACAATTATTAAAAATTATTGAAATAATTATTCTTCGATCAAATCTTTTCTCGTTGACTATATCTTACGATTACACAATCTTGTATCATTATAATATTGCTTTACTATATCAATACTAAATGTGTCTTTTTTATCTCTATCGAATGAAACATGTGAACAAAATTTATCAAATTATAAAAGAGACGTAGCATCAATTTTGTGAATATTCATGAGCTCCTGTAAAATTATTCACAATTAATTGAGGAAAAAACCATTATCTCCTACTGTCACTAATTGATGTCTTTATTTAGAGCAGCACTTGTCTCCAGACACCCTATACGTTCGCGTTCCGGTGAGGGGTTGAAACGAGGCCAACAACCCTCGAGGTCGTGACAGTCTCTCAGGATGCAAAGGGAGGGAGACTGAATTCAAGATATCGATCGACCTCGTCGACTACTGTGGCTAAACTCCCACGCGGATGCATGGCTACGGAGCGAATGCGGAATCAGGTCGTTTCAACTATGATATACAGAACGGAAATACATATGTTTATACACGAAATTTAATTTATATATCTTCATTTTACGATTTCCTGCTTGAAAACGGAACTCGACAGAAAAGCTTCTTTGTTTATCGATTGCATATGTCGCATGTTTAGAAAATGGAAAAATATTAATGTAACAGCCCTTAACATATATCTAAATATATTTTATATTGTATAAAGAACATTGAATTAAAATGGTTTGATAACAGTGAATAAGTTAATCAATCAAACTTTCGTAATCATGAGAACAGATGATGAACGGATAGCTGTATATTGATAATTATGTGAAATGAAACGTCCGCGTTAATCGCGTGACAAGAAAATAATTGAAACTACGTTGACTTTATATAATTGCAACGTTTGAATTGTCGTAAAGTGGCAACATTGCAAGGACCCTTTGGTTGCATAATATTCCAGCAATGCACAAAGAGATAGGAAGATTCCTTCTTCAATTAACAAACACTAAATACGGTAACGGAATCAAAGATACAAAGATACATAAGGAATTAAAAGTTTCTCTGGTAAGAGAGATCATATTACAAACATCACGGCTCCCAGCGAGGAGTTAATATAAGAAAAATGTAAGTTACAGCCTTTGCAAATATTTATTAAAATGATAACACAAAACCTAAATGTATTTTAAAATATTATCGTAAAATATTTTACGAAAACTGGGCGATATGACCTTTGTAAAATTCGAGGTAGAGCAGATTTTATGAGAAATAATAAGCGAAAATCACTTTGAACTACATATACGAATTTGAACTACGAATTTAATTGTCCCTATGTCCAGTTAATCAAATAAGAAATATTGATGAATTTATGACGAATGTAATTTAAATTTAAAAATGTCGTATAATAGCCCAGAAAATTTTACTACAAATGCTTTTTAAGGTATAAGAGCAATACTGCTAAACGCAAGGTTAGCCCTTCTTGTTACCGCCTTCTACGTTTCTAAAACGGCCGACAAAATGTATGAAGCGACATTGTATGAACGAAATGGCCAGGAATGTAACGAAGCGTTAACAGGATTGAGAAATTAAAATTCCACCTCTGGAATTCACCGTCACTGGCATAACGGGTTTCCAGCGAGCCTTTGCACAAACAAACGAACTAAGTAACATGGAGGTATGACCTCGTTCATCGTCCATCGACAATTCTTCGCAAAATTAACCACTCACCCGAGTGCCCGTTCGTCGACCGAAGCACGCAACGCAAACATTTCAAACTCTCGGAACGTTACCAACATTACAATCGAAAATCGTTAAGAAACTAACACGTTTTCTCTTTCTTTTCGTTAATTATAAATATCAAAATTCCGATATTTCGATGATGAAACTTTGCTATTATAGCATTTGAAAGTTTGTCTGGCAATAGTAGTTAGATCGCCGACACAAAACAGTGATCAAAACTTTCGTCGATACACGACTGTTGGACGTTAGAAAGAAGAACCAATCTGAAGTTAGTTACACAGCTCAACGTCCAGAGTATTGATTCCCACACTACGTCCTTTTCTTCGCTTTCTTTGCATGTGTCGCTTCTGCCTCCCCTCTCCGCGGTGAAACCACCCTTTTTATTGCATTGTTACTTTTCAAAGCGAAACTCTGCCACTTTCTGTGAAAACGAACATCACGAACACATTCGACGTGAAAAGAAAATCTTGCTGCTTGTCGTGCTTTCTTAAAAGGAAGGCATGGTGAAAGCATGGCTGAGTGCGATCTTCCAATACAAAGAAAGCGAAGACAAAGTCCAAAGAACATCCTTATAAACGTCGCATCACACTTTGATTTGACGTTTGTTTCATCGCATCGAATATCGGTTCGAACATTCCTACACACAGATTTCCATGCACTGTTTTTCTAACACAATTGCAACGCGATCTGCGACGCTTGTAATGCGGATTCACGTACGCATGGTAACGTGTAGAATCTGTTTAACTTACATTTCGCAGAAATCTTCGAGAAAATTGGACGGCAGACGAAGTAGAACGGTATTCGCACTGTCTTTCACTTGGTTCTCGAATTTTGATACGATACAATGGTCAGAAGTATAAAATATCGAAGCTCGACGAAAACAGACGGTTACGAATTTAGTACAAAGATTGAATCTAGTTAGCGGAGAAAATTAACCGTCACGATGTCAAGTTTCAAGTCTGACTGAAGATACCCACGGTCGCGCAGGGGCCTTTTATAACTGCGGTGTGGGTTGGGCAGCGTGGCAATCGCCGGACGGCGAAGTAGAGGGGAAAGAGGAAAGTCGAGGCAGAAAGCCCCATCTGCGCAACTAACAATAATGCAACTATGTGTTTGTATATACGTGTGTCTGCTTAAGCTTGCTGTGTACGAGCTACAGAGGGATAGCGATTCTCTGCGCATGGCGCCGGCGTGTACGGGCACATGTTAATAAATAAATTATGAACAGTTAGTACGATAACGAATCTTATCTCTGATGAATTCTAGAGGCCCAATGCCCAATGTCCATGCAGATAGTATAGAAATACTGATCTTCGCATTTCGTAAACAAATTCTTAAAATTTCATTAAAAAATATAATGTATTTTATGCTATTAGAGTTTAACAATAATAGTTTTTTGCGCATTCTGGATTTCCAATTTTGCGTAGGTTTAGCTATATAGAGTAGAAGTATGCAACCGAATACCGACAGATCCCCAATACAGCTGGCTACAAGAACTCCAGAGAACAAAAGGCGTTTGTCATGTGTTTACACACCCTTTCAAATTGTGCGGAGAAGAAGGAAACGTAGGTTTATCTTTAACGTTAAAATGTCACCGCCCTCGATGTTGCATTTATAAGCGAGCGTGCGTTGAGCCACCTTTGCAGATTAGACGCGACAGAGATTCTCAGTTCAGCGTTACATTATTGGCTATCTATCGATTTTCTATAGTTTTTATGTTCACTGCATTTAAAAGAACAAAGAAAAGAGAATAAATTCTCCCTTTTCGCATAAATCATTTGTACACATGTGCTCGTTACAAAAATTGAAATTACTTATATTTATATTAACTGCACTATTTCCAATACGAATACTGACGTTTTGAGACATTTTCCATTCAGCCTATAATGCCGGATCCCAATTTTCGTCTTTCTTTTCGATTTACTAAATTAGTATTACGAGAAACGTGTATTTTTATTAAATTCAAGATTCTTAATTGATTCTCATCAATTCTGATGAAGAGACGTTGGTACAAACATACGATAATATAAACTACAGTACAAGTAAAAATCGTGTAATCTCTCTCCTCTACGAACCCTTCTTAGTAAAGAATATTGATCATCCAGTTTCAGTTAACCAACAATAATGCTAAAAAATCATATATATATGATCATATAAAAAAAATATAATAATATCATAAATAAATTTCGAATATTTATACATTTAGGGGAAATCTAAACGTGTAAAAATATACAAAATGTGCATAATATGCAAAAATATATAAAATATTCAAAGTAAAATATTCGTCATAAGTTATAATATTTGAAAACAAGATATATCTGTATTTGATTAGTATACAATGACTATGAGAAGCCGGATGATACAAGCAGCTAAACTTAAATATTAAAAGTAAACATCAGATTTATTTACACATTGTTTAAGAGAAACCACCCCACTGTGATTTGTGCATGACTCGTTCAAAGAATGGCGAATAATACTAGATTAATCGGATGTAACGAAAATCTTGGTGTATATGTATGCTTGCGTTGGCTGATAAAAAAATGCATAAGCCAAAAGTTACATGGATCTAGCATGTGAGGCTTGCTTTAGATTTTAAACTGATTCATAGTCGGTGACATATCTTTGATCACATTGAGTCGAGCAATGAACAATTCCGGAGAAATCGTGGGCGTTTTCGATCAACGTGGGCCTGTTCACTTGTAGAATGTAAGTGAGAAAGTCCATTGAATTGATACGGTATAAATAAGCATAATGATAATTTATGATGTCGATTTTAATGTTTTATTTAATATAATTGACATATAGAACTGCTTTTAGTAAAATGCTTATCTTAGGAAAGAGTTTCACATGCTTCCATATATATATATATTGTATATACTTTCTTATGTTTTCCAATAATGTTGCGTTTATGCAACTTATACGCATTATTTCACCCTTTATCCTTAATGGATTAAAAACGAACTCTTACATTAAAATGTAATTTTATACATTTTAAGAGTATAGTTTATATATATTATATATTTTAAGAATCCCCTTCAGACGACTAGATCGTATTCTTATTCAGATCTCCTTAAAATATTCTTGAAATGTACATACACCTTTCTGTATGCCTATGCCTTTGACTTATAGATACCTAACTCTTTTCACGATCCAACCGTAACACCTTCAGTATATTTATTTACTCCTGGCTCCATTGCTCCCAACCATTCATGTGAAATATATTTTTTAGGTCCAGGCTAAGAATAGCATAGGCATGAATGAGCTTTTCTCGTCGATGTTCTTGGCATTCGTGACTTTTTCACCTACGCGATACTTGTCGGCACAGATTCCACGCGTTCAAACATCCCGCAAAGGTTAAAAGTTTGCTCGTCGCGTCGCGTCGCGTCAATCCAATCGTGCATCCAATCACGCGCTATCTTGAGAGATTTCACCTTTCTAATAACGTCGTTCGACAACCCTCGATTGATTTCTACGGGATTCTGTTGGTGCTTTGAAACATCTCTTGACATCTGGACGCATCTGCGATTATGATTTAGTCACACAGTGGGGTAGTTCGATGTTAAAAACAGACGCACGTGTATAAGCAATTTGCGTAGCACACACGCATTTCGGAGATTATAGGAACGAAGGTCACCGGAAAAATCTCGCACACGTGGAATCAGACGATTCTACTATATCCTAGCTAGCACGTGTCGCTTTCGACGGATATGAATCCACGAGTTACAGATTAGTTGAGAGAACAGCGCAGAAAAATTGTATCTTGCTAATTGAATGAAGCGCCATGCCGGTTTAATTTGACGCAACGGACGCTGATGATGGCTACCAAATCACGCCCATGTGCGACTTCGCCGACGCCAGTTAAATCTCACGATGCTGCTGTTTCTGTTTGAGCAGTCAGTTTCACTGCTCTTTTCGGCTTTGGTCAGTTTGAGTTTTCAAGAGATTGTGTTGGTTCAAAAGCTTTTTATAACCGCACATCAAACGGTTTGTTTGAATTTCCCAATACATTTGTTTCCCAAATTAAATTTCCAATCTTTTATTTACGCTTGTTATCAGTATTACTTAATGAACACACACACATAAACACTTCCGAAATAAGCAGTTCCATTAAAATTTCAATCAATTATTCTGATCACTTTACAGAATTTCCTATTAGTTAAAATTTGTTTCTACGATATGCAAATATGCGTTAATACAAAAAAATTTCATGCTTAATGTTATAAATCTGCTTTATATTCTACAAGAAATGTCTATCTTATTTTATTGAAAATATGGAATTTCTCTAGAGAGAGGAAAAAGAGAGAAAGGGAGAGAAGAGAGACAGAGAGAGAGAGAGAGAGAGAGAAGAGAGAGATGAAAAGAGAGGAAGAAAGGGAGAGAAAAGAGAGAGAGAGAGAGAGAAAAGAGACAGAGAAAACAGACAGAGAAAAGAGACAGAGAGGGAGTTATTTTATTGTGCATACAGAAAATTAATCTACTATGGATGATAATTTAATAACTTATAAGATCTAAATAATCAACACACGAGTTTAAATTCTTGAACAAATGTAAATGTCATTTGAGTAAGAAGAATAACATTTCGAAAACTGTCAAGATCTATCTTTATTCATTAATATCTCATAATATTCGTTTAAATAAATCATTTTGTTTGACCTAATAAAGTCGCTCTATTTTATCCAGAAAAAGAATCTTATTTTATTATGCAACGGAAATGTGCAAAGAAACAAGTAAATCTATTTACAACTAAATTGTTCAGAAATAATAACAATAACAGCAATGGCACGCAATAGCAAATTCAAGTAAATAAATTTGTTTTTTCGTAATGTGTATGTTTCGTACTAGAGCGGACTAGAATATAATAATAACAATGATAATAAATAACTCGACCGCGTATTCGAGCACTTAATTGTAAATGTTTGGAAAACACTTGCGTCACGCTAACTCTAGGTTACTGACTTATGTAAATTTCTAGAATAACGCAAACATTATCCGCAATAGGCACAGATACACAGCTAATGGCGATCGTTTATGCTCGTTTGCGATAAAGACGACGCAATTATCCTTAACGTTTAATAAATACCCGCATTTTGCATCGATTTTTATGAACGAATGATTACCAACGGTGGTACGTCGCGCCGTTGCCATCCGGGAATATTCCAAGAAATTGTCAACATAATCACGTTATTAATGGTACTATAATTACGTTTTAATCGTTGTCAATGACTGGTCTCTTTCTGTGTACTGTCAGGTGAATGAAGTTAGCGATGCAAGCAATTTTTGTTTCGCAATTGTAGCAAGGTGAACGTGAATATAGTAAAAATTAAAAGTTAAATAGAGTAATAACATTGTGGCGCGAATCGAGCGCGATAGAGATTAGATATTATTCGACGTCTTTTATGTGAGTGAAAAAGTAAAATGAAGAAAAATTTTATGTGAGTAAAAGGTGCTTGGGATGTTTGATAAAACAAGGAGAAGAGCCTTCGTATGTAGTTATTAAACGAACAAGTTAACAATTAAGAATTGATGATCTTATGATCAATTCCTTTCAATCGTAAGCATTGTCAAATAAAAAGTTTGAATTGACAGTGCATCGCAATTCCCTTCTGATAATTATGTGTAAGTAAAAATTCGCTTGGTGTAGCAGACTAAATAGAGGAAATATTTCCAATAACAAACGTGTTTTTCATTGTTTAACACGATATGCTACGCGTACGAAGCAACTGTCATCGTTTCATCATAATATCAAAAAGAACACAATTTTCGAGCGCAACCAACACCTGCTTCCTTATTTCCCCGAAAAATAATTAGTTTACACTTTGTTAATCAGTCTCGTCGATCGCGTTATCGTTATCGTTGACGGCGAGCAATTGTTTAAACAACATCGTTCGAACCAGGAATCACGCAACCTCGGAATTTTTAATACAAACGCGTTGCTGACGTTAGTATCGAATTATTCTCGATTATTCAACAGTAGTACTTATGAACGTACGACACACGGAAATCGCACATTGTGCCATAAAACTAACGGGCATGACGTGAGAGTTGCGTGTTAAAAAATCTATGTACACAACAAAATTTTTGTGATAATTGATAAACCTTTGTGTAACGACTTAGGATTGAGTATCACGCAGGGTTTGTTGAATAATTTCATGACGATCAGGGTGAAGAATGATTTAATTCAATATGTAAATATAAAACTAAAGAAAATAAATATAGAACTTCCAATACTCGAGCATCTGCTCTCCATTTGCTATACGTTCCACTATTCGGATGTTTCACCGTTCGAATATTCTATCATTATACATATTTATATATCTATCATTTATATGTATATATCTATTATTTAAATGTGAAAGTAATAGTACGATAGTCTGACACATAAAAATGTTCGAGTACACGTAATTTCAGGAGCCGATATTACATTCGGGGCATGGTTTTTCTTTTTTACTTTAAATTAGATCTCAAAATATCAGATGGTATGCGTACGATGTTACATATTTGGGCAATGAACGAGACAAATAAGAAACATCTTAGAATATGGGAAACAGCAAATACATAAAAAAGTTACAAAATATAGACCATTGGAGGCGTTTCCATTCCGAAAAGTTAGAATGGTTTGAAATATGTTTCTTTCCTAGCCAAAGAAAATTTAGATAATAAGTAAAAAATAAATTAATTGTAGGTAAGAAATGGAATATATTCTTTAATTTTCGTCGGTTGTAAATCTTTTAAAACCGATCGTAGAAAGGACTGGCATTTCTACGTGCTCTCGGTGAACCATAACTTATTCGACAGACTTACATATGCACCAGGGTCTGCGTAACTCTAACGCAAATATCACATGCTTGCTGCTCAAGCATAGAATGCAAATAAATTTAAGCAAGATAACTTGATGTAATTATTCACGATTCGTATTAACGTATGATAACATCATGTAGATGGAGATAGTCTCGTGACTTGTGACGCGAACGCTTGTACTTTGGTGCTAGGTTTATTAACTTACTTAACAAGGTATTGTCACTTTCGAGCATTATCAATTCATGTATTGGATAAACGTTAATATATGCACAAATATGTTAATATATTATAAACGCGTATATTTAATGAAAATGTGAATTAATTCAACATGTTTTAAAAATTCGGAATAAAGTGAATTTGAAAAATAAATATGTTTCATATTACTCAATGTAAAACTAAAATTTGTTTTTCTTCCTATTATGCTATTTTTAATTCTTACATGAAATATTAAAATACATAATTGATAAAGCTTGCTTTCAATTTTCTTCTAGTATTCTAAAGCATCTGTTTGGAATTAAATGATACGTTCTCTGTTTTATTATACTCATTAAATTATCAATATCATTAAGTGCTTATTATGCTTACTTTTTACTCTTTATCACATCGAACAGTAAATATCATGTTTCAAATTATAAATATAACTATATAAAAATATAGGTATATAAAATTTAACAAATTAATACGAATTACTTCATAGATTATTACGCCCACGCTGATGTAATATTTAGTTTTAATACAAATATAAAACAAATTTCATCATGCGACAGAAATTTGTTGTAACACTCAAAAAACATATTATCCTAAGTATTATAGCGCAATACTTACGTTTTTCTTTCAGGAAAAGCAGAAGAAACTCACATTACTCAATTTAGTTTAAGTAAATAAACAGTAATTAAGGATATTACACAAGAAGGGAGAAAATTTACAAACGTAACAACAATGGATGGAACATTTATGGAGCCATGTCAAATCTCTCGTGTACCACGTGAAGAATACGAATAGAGAAATGCTCAAAAATAAAATTCTTGTTGCATTCGAATATTTGAAAAGAAATGTAGCCAATAAATCATTTCTTAAATTCGAAGGAGGAAACTAGAACTTTTGTTCATGTTACTGCGCTTAACATAAACCGTACGCCATCCCTCGTTAAAAAGGGTTGACAGATGCTGACCTACCCTTACTCAAAGGAACAATAAACTTAAGGAGCTTACCACCAAAAATCTCACTATTTTACTAATTAGGACTCTCAAGTCCCGTAAGTGTCTTTGTTCTATAAGTAGTTCTTCAAACATTCCTTGGGCTTATCGTTCGTTTCTATAAAGCACGGAGAAAGCGGGTTTTTCCCATGAACAATGCCACCCACGATCCACGTTTGGTAGAAGGCTTCCTCCACCTATCTCCATCCACTAACGTTTTTTCTAACCAATTGGCATCGCTGATTGTTACCCTCACTTTTCCTAACGAAAAGTGCCATCACGAATCCGCCTTCCTCGTATTCTAGACACATCCAGCACGAAAGCCGGCACGGCAGCCGAAAGTTAGTTTTACACAGTTGCTGAATTGCGAATCACATCTTCAGTTACACAACAGTCGCAATTACCGAGTTACACAGTTAACAGTGGCAGTTACCGAGTTACACAGTTAACAGTGGCAGTTACCGAGTTGCACAATTAACAGTTAAAGTTACACAGTTGTTAGTTGCGAGTCATAACTATTCGAGTCAAACACTTCTAAACCTTATTGTAAACGACATTATACTTCTTGCGACATCGTAACTTAGCACGCGAGTCTCTATGAACATTTCTATTCTCCGCGAGACAAATTGTTGGAAATACATAGTATATTTGACCTGTTAATCCAGTGTGATACTTATTCAACCACCTCTATTACCCTAACCGAAATAGGGGATCGGCTCTCTTCGTGGCGTCGGTCATCAGATCGTAACGAGAATTTACGCCTCTCGTTGACGCGATTCATCGCGAACGCGTCTCCGTGTGAAGCGATCGAACAGTTGAAAAGAAAAATGAGAAGAAACCTAGGAATTCTTTTTCAGATTGTGTCGCATGACTTCAGCATGTCACAACCATACCATGAATAAATTACAGCGAAAATCATGCATGCTATGTCAACAGGTCTCAAAATATATATCATGTATAAATAAAAATCACGCCGTACTAGCGCCGCGTAATCAATATCGTAAACACCAAGTCACGGTCCATTCTTCGGAGGAATGTTCTGGTTCCGTGGTTACCTCATTAAACAGTTTCGCAAACGATTGTTGACTGCACGTGTATTGGGACAAAATATCGCGTGATCTGTATTCTTAACGCCGTTCTTAAGTGAAGCCGGTTCGAGCCAGTCTTCAAGATGTCGAATTGCCTGCCAGTGACGTTAATCGATTAGGCCAGTCTCGAACCGATCGCTCGAGGACCTGAGGAGAGGAATGACCAACGTTGTTCGAGAAATAAAATAGAACTAACCATTCGCGAAACTCATTGGCAATTGAATACAAATTATCGCTACAAATTATCGCAACTTGATCAAAATTTCCTTGTGATGATTGCAGAAACCTGCTAAATAATACGATTATACTGTTTACAGTTATATTTCTATTATGATTATACAAATAATTTATATCGAGTATTCCTATAGTAGTAACGAGTTTGTGAAAACACTTGCGTTTTACAATATAAAATTATCATTAAAGACTGCTTATCAATTGTTTAGATTTGATTAAACAGCTTTTCTCTGTTCAATACTATTTTTTAGCATCCTGTATGGTTTCAAATGTAACTAATAATTCTATTTGTCGTTAGCCACACGACAGCAATATCTCTTCTATCTTTTACAAAAATAAAATTTCATTGAAAACGTCGATAATGAATGAAGAAAAAATAAACGGAGAATGGACGTCGATGAAGGGAGGAGAAAACTTAAAGGAGAAAAAGATAGTTTACCTGTGAACATTTTTTCAACATCAATGGCGAGTTCTCACTGCATCGTGATGCAAGAAAAATTAATTACGAAAGCAGAACGCGCGTGCACAAGCTTTTTGCTTAAAACACCGTGAAAATTGAAAACCGATTAATTGTGTGACGTCAGCGTTCATGATGTTAACCCGATAAAAATCTGTAGGCTGCACTTCTAAAGTTGGTTCACACTTTTACGCATGAAATCAATGTTGGTACGATGCATTTAGTTTAAAGGAGAGAAGAGACAAAATTTCCTGTGATCCTAACACTATTTGAACTTAACGTTTTCAGATTTTTAACCAATACGTTATGCACTATTTTATTTGCATTTCACTGTTTCACCTATAGGTACATAATTCTTTTTATATGTATTTTTTATATGTACACAGTAAAATCAATTTGCTATATTAATATATTATATGCTATATTAATTATGGCGTTATACAAAGCATATAGCAATTTATAAGATAATGTTTTATTATTATATGTTATATTATTATAGTATTGTAATAAAAAGAAGAATCTGATTATTGAAGATTATTTTAAAATCACAAATATCCGATTTACTAAATATTTGTTTTATTAATTATCGTTAACTGTAATTCAATTTGTATTAATTTAGGTAACAAAAATAATATTAAATACCAATAATAATATCGATCTATATCTTAATAGTTGATTGCATTACTTCCATTAACATTTTTGCTTTGTTTTATCTATCAGACAAGATGATAATAGTCGCGGCCAAACAATTCCAACCGAAAGGAGAAGCCAGCTTCGTGAAAGCACGGTAAACACAACTACTTTGCATGCTTATTAAGCTCATAAAATCGACCGTCTCGCGATACACAAAGATTGATATCTTTCAAAATATTAGCAATTTTACGTAACCTATTTTTTAGCCTGTTTGCAGGTAAATTCGCGCGATGATTATGATTCATCAAAGTCGTGCGAGAAATGAGTTGTCCTTGAGTATTTGCACTTGTTGCTGGAACAAGGTTAACGATTTTTCATTAGGAGTTAATATGTGAAACGGGCATGGAATTGATTCCAAAACGTTTCTTCATTTTCCTTCTATTATTGTTTCTTTACTTATCGATTCATTAATATGACGTTGAGAGTTATTTATTAAAACTTCTAAAAGTATTGCGAAACTGTATCGATGGTTATTATGAAATTAATTTACCTACTTTTCCTATTAAATGTAATTAGTCTTTCCTTCGTATCTCAATTTTTTAATAAATCAAAAACAGTGACAAGGTCCAAGAAAGAAACAAGTATTTGAAACCAAATAAAAGATAAATAGAAACACAGTTTTAAAACTGTAACTTGTCTCTTCTATTCAGTCGTGCTGAATTCTTGATTCCTTTTCCTTTTTATGACTATCTAATGGAAACATGGTATCAAAGGATGGAATTTATTCACGTAATGAAAAATTTTGTTTCTGGTACATATTGCCGATAACCTAAATGGCATAGGTTATATTAAGAAACTGAAAACTGATTTAAAAATAAATAGAATTGTATTCTACTCTTAACAATTTTATTTCTTAGACTTTAAATTTGTTTCTTTAATTTCTGTAATATTGTTGATAGTAACAAATTTCATTAATAATCTACGTTTTATAATTTTTTACATATACCTAATAGATGATAGATATATTTATCTACGGAGGATTAATAGTAACCCCTATATTGCAGATATACTATGTACTGTACATTAGCCCCTATCCTGAAAGAATCTAGCATAAGCTAATAATAATTAATAATTAATAGTAAAGTAATAATTTAAATTGATCTAATTCGATGGAACCGCGCGTAAAAGAAGATAACCGTAAACCCAGGGAATAATGCTCGACAACAATATACGTATAAATCGATACAATTTGCATTGATAAAGATTGACTTTGATGGCTAATTACAGGTTTGATAGTAATTACATTGATATGCGATAGATCAAATATTATTGGTAGAATTTTATTCTTAATAGTTATTTTATAAACATTTATTGTTATATTAATAACAATTTATTGTTAACATTTTATTGCCGCTTGCAATATAATCGCCATTGCAGTGCATTTCGTGTAATGCGTATGATGATAGTTTTATTAAAACGTAACTATACCTGGAGGAAATATTGTTGTGAATACTCGATTTGATAAACAACAAGAAGAAAGAAACTTTTCAATTCTAGAACTATTCATTTTTATATTATATTATTGTTTATTTTTTTATCATCTTTTTTCACCACAACAAAATGAACTTTTAAAATATAAAATATATTTTAAGATACGTGTGGTAGGATTTAAATAACAATTCATACACTTCACTATAAATAACCTTATAGGAATGTACGCCTGGTAATATATAATTTCTGGATTTATAATGCTGAATTACATGATTCTGCGTCTGTTTTCATTATAACAAGTTTACGCTGGTTTTAATTAAAGTGCTTTCTGTTGCAGTGAATCAACCATGGTTTAAATGAATATTATGTGAAGGCATATGTTACATTAGCTCACAAATCATTCAAATAATGTTTCTATAGTGAGAGAAAAAAAAAAGAAAATTTGTAAAATAATTTTTATTTATATTGGAATGTTTTCATATCCTGTATAAACCTCTGATATTCTTTTAGTATTAAATTAGAATAAAATCATTCTTATGTATTTTTCTCATTTCTATAGCAATTTATAATCACTTGGTCACTTATCACAAAATGGTCACTTATCTTGCAAAACAGGAAAACGAACTTATATGGCCAGACAAACATGAAACAAGAGAATGTCTCTCAGAATGTCGATGAACTGATGGCTACTGTTAGAAATTACATATTACATACATATTATACATCCGACTCTCTGAAGTCAGAAAACACACTTTTCTGTTTCAAAACGAATCTTTTTCCGAATCGAATGTCATTTCGTAATCGAATCATTGCGTTTCAGGCATTAATATTTTTGTCTCAGAATTATCTTTGTTTCTCATGACGTAACAAAAGGTTGACTACAACTCTTGACATGATTTCGAGACAAGAAAAAAAGAAAATCTCATGTGGTACCAAAGCGGAGGCGTAACGCGGCTGAAAAATTTCCATTACCGTTATCGTTGCAATGTACACATATCGAGATATCGCTTTGTATTGTGATCGATAAGAAAGTCTTATCAGGGGGACGGCTCAATAAATTATATCGGAATGAAAGGGATTTAGAGCGCGGGTACGTGAACCATTATCATTCGCTTATCATTAGATTCATCTCGAATCGGGCATCGTCAAATTCCCCTTGTTAAATCTCTGTTTCCGTTTTCACTTTGTCGCGATTTTACCATAAGATTTCTAATTAAATTAAACATGATGCAATTAGAAAGTATTTGTTTAAATACAAAATATCAAGTAAAATAATTCGAGAAAAATGTACTTGCTTATTCAAATGAACTAACGCATAATTATTTCCACGTGACATTTGTATCCAAATAAGGTGATACTATATCATTTGAAATCTAAACAATTAGTTTTGATATATTTTATTTAAATAATACCTGATAAATATCTTTCCATATGAAAAGATTTTTACTTTCAGCCTAAATTGAACAACGCAATATTGCAATATAGTACAAATATTTTCGGAGACTTCAAATCAAATAACAGACAAGAAAAAGAAGGAATACGCGACAGAACGATTTCATGGATAATGTTATCTGAATTGAAGTCGGAGGAAGCACCAAAAACCAGTTCGGATACACGCATAAATGGTCATAGAGTATAAACTTAGAAGCAAGAAATTTGCAAGGAAATACTGTGATGTATAGGAAGAAAACAAGGAAGAAATACAGACGAAGGTATCCCAAATATAAAATTTTAGCTTCGGGTGTTTATTAATTTCCGAGATATTAATGAAAAGCTTTCAATCCTATACATTGAATTATGCTTGTATAGACATTACTAATACTATTACTAATACTACGCTTTCGCTGCAGTAGTCATCGTCGATTGTTGAATAATCGATGATAAAATAGCGACATCGGCATCGGTATGTACAGGGTGTTTCACATAAAATAGGTTATTGTAAGTTCGGTCACCCGAAGGATGTTTTATACTCTGTTTAACCTAGCTTGAAAGCTAAGGCGAGTAGTGGGATATTTTTGCGTATAACTCGAGGACTAAGGTCGATTACCGCTTATATGTTATACGTTATATGAATGAATACCTCTAGCTAAAATTTTATATTTGGAGTTCACCCTCGACCCTCAAATTATGTAGATCGGCCACCGAGTCCATTCAGAACTATATCCCGAAATATAAGTGGATGGTGATTTTGTGAGTCTTCCTGCCTGCATTCCATGGTGCAGCCAACAACCTCAGAAGCACATTTGTAACGCAGAGTCAGAGAGATGACGCGATGCTGAAGAAACGAGAAAATGCAACAAGGTACAGGGAGCAAGCGCCAAAAACAAAGGTAAGATTAGTCGATAGGAATGTGCGTTTTTCCTTTTCACCTTTTTAACGGGATTTGAATTTATTCTCGCGTATCGCTAAAAATTTTCCAAGAGATAAGAAGAAAAAGACGAAGCAGAATAACCCGTGGATGGTGCAAGACGACAACGAATGACGGTTCACGTTTTCACTATTGCTCCTTCTCTGCATTAGTTGCCTAAATTACGGTACATTATAATGGATTATTTGGTGATGTATATATTATATAATATTTGACAGAAATATTTCTTCAAAGAAAAAGAAAAATTGTAATACAACAAATCATAACTGAAATTTTTTAAAAGGATTTTCTATGGAACAGTAGTGCAAATACTTTTTGTAGTCACTACTTGTTTTACATATGTTTTTAAATAAAGAACAGTAAACTAATCAATGCTCAAATTTCGTATCACGAAAATATTTATGCGAGTTACTGTAAGGTCGCGTGATCTATAATATACCGCCAAGTCGAAAAAGACGTTTTTAGATCTAAGAAAGAAATCTAAATGCACGCGTGTTCGCATTTAAACACGCAAATACGCCGTTTTTGAAGAAAAAAGTAAACCAGAACGAAGATGGTAGCCTTGGAGAGAGGAAGATCAAAGCGAGGGAAAAAGCAACGATTTTACAGAGAGCACTAGTGTGCAGCAGAAGCATTCCGTTGAAGAAAACAAGAAGTAAATAAATAGGGCTACATCCATGGCAACGGAGAAGGAGCCAAGGCCCGCCAAAGCAGAAGATGTCGAGTGAGTAACAAAAAAAAAAAAAAAAGAGACGAAGAAAAGGAAGTTCTTGGAAAGGTTCCAAAGATTAGAACCTGTTCTTACTTGCGGGAAACGAACATATGGCCGTGAAATTAATCCGCAGAGCATCGATCGCGAGATTACTAAAGGATAATGCTAATGTAGTTGTAAGAATAAGGAATGATAACTTAAATTTTCGTCTGTATTACATTATTCTATGGCATTCTTCTATAGCAAGACAACGTCGGTGAGTGTGTTATTTATGGAAATTTTATAAACTTACCGGTACAGAATGAATAATAAGCAGTAAAATATTGCGATACTGTATGAGGCAAATGTAGAGAAAGTTGAATAGTTGATAGAAGATACGGAAGTATTTTTAATAACATGGAGATAATAAAAATGGAGGGATATCTTTATTTAAATCGCGTGGAGATGAGAAGAGACGTAAAGCTGAAAGATCAGTAAAAACTAAGTTCCGTAACGCTACCTTATCTTTTAACTGAAATCCAGGAAGTGATCATTCTGACCATTATTGTTCTTTTTCCTTTCTCATTATTTTTATATTCTTAGATTTACGTTTCTTAAATGTAAAATGATGTAAATACAAACGACTATTCTCATTAACGTTTTGCAATTTCTTGGCCAACCTTTCTATTATATTAACGTAGGAGTAACGGAAAAATTACCGTAGAGACTTAGAAAATCAAGAACCTATTGACTTTTCGAAAATCTACGGATTACTACGAAAATTCACAAAGACTTTTGATCTTTTGATATGTAATATTTACCGTGGCCATAAGGCCGCGGGGAGTACGATTCTCAGAATTCATATGAATAAACACAATACAAGATATTACTGCGTGCACTTAGTGTTTCCGCGAAAATCAGATAACTGATATTTCTCTGAAAATTTCGTAGTATCTTTGTTCATGGTTTAATGTTCGGACATAAGAAAGAATCGTTGCGTATTTTTAAGTTGTATTTTTCGAGTGAAAAATATACATATATAACGCGACAGAAAAGTCTGAAAATTTTCAACGAAATGGCTTTAAACTGAAGAAGATATGTACATAAATAGAATAAAGTGTATTAAATAAAACGAAAAGGGCATTTTGTTAGATATAATAATAGTTTAATTCAAGCTATTATATTCAAGTAATCACGTTGAAGTAATGTATACAAAAATTGTACACGGTGGTGCTTGTAGTTAAAAGTTATCAAATAATAATATTATATTTTAATGGCAAAAAATTACTCTATTAATTAGAAACAAATGTTAGAAGGAAAAAATTATATTGTTCAAACGGAAAGAAGCATTGATCGCTATACTCAAATAGGTAAAACTAACTTTAGGATCAACTATTCAAGAACCAAATAAAAAGTGCGAAATAAACATAGATTCTACAAGGAATAAGAGCTTGGAAGAAACTATATATGTATATAATAGAGAGGAACTTATTTCTACGTGGAGGCAGGACCATCGACCGAGTGCACGACCCTCGAAGGACGTCCACCAACTTCCAACTTCTCCCTCCGTAAGCCTCCTTCCGCAGGGAACGACAAAGACGGAGATCCCGATACAAGGTTACGACCATTAATTTCGCAACGAATGCGTGAACTGCATCAGATCCTCGCGGATCATTGAAACCTCGCGAAGGCTTTCTTCACAATCAATAAATGGAATGCATTTTACAGTGAGTCCTTAGAAACTGATGCACAAGGATCGAACGAAGATTTATATAAACGAACGCGAAAACGAAAAACTGGGCCAATGCCAGGAATCGTTCAAATTTCTATGGAAATCGAATAATTTATATACAGTGGGACTCCATTTATCTAAATTTTACTTATTGGAACTAGAAATCTAGTGCGCACAGTATCAATTCAGATGATCAAGATAAAAATTCAGTATCAGTGATACAAGACTTTAACAAACGAACAAAATATGTCGTTAATTATGAAGTTTGAAAGTAATGGTTAACGATACATTCTTATTAAAAATCCTTTTGCTTCATTTTTGAATTTTGCCATAAAAAAGAAACAATAAATATGTTATATAAAAAACAAAGTTGACCCACGAACTATTGAAATGTCTTGATATACGAAGAGAATACATACTTTAAAGCCAAATGTTATGATGCCTTTCAAAATCATACAGCTTTGGTATGTAACAACAAAGTTTCAGCCAACGCATGATTCAAAAGTTATTCAAGTGTGCGAGTTAAATGATTCATCTTATATAAGAGAGATTGTCATGTTACGCGAAACAAAGGTCACCAATGACCCATGATAATAGTAGAGATAGACGTCCTATCAGGCAAGAAACATATTCTTCGATTCAATGGACAAGCAACGTGGGCGTGGGAAAAGATAAAAGAATTAAGAATGAAGGATAACCATTGTTTTTGTATAATTAAATATTATAACACATAACT
This sequence comes from Bombus confusus, assembly GCA_014737475.1. Taxonomy (NCBI): domain Eukaryota; kingdom Metazoa; phylum Arthropoda; class Insecta; order Hymenoptera; family Apidae; genus Bombus; species Bombus confusus. The sequence goes on along the minus strand of JACXIV010000022.1, from coordinate 22,369 downwards.
CATATCTAGTTTTATAAAAGCCACTAATTTTATGTAAATGATGTACGACAATATGCGAACATAAACAACGCATAATCTTCAATACTTTTGACACATTTAAGTTAGAAGATGTTTTTAAAAACAGGATTCACTTCTCTTGGAATTCTATATCTTCAGATTCCACATATTTTATATTCCTATATTTTAACACATTTTAAATGTACAAACATCAGCAGTCAGCTGAGAAATGATTTTCTATCAATCTCACGAAATATACGATTGCATAGAAGCGCTACGAGTATTATGAACCGATATTACAGATCAATGTGAAAAATTAAATACAAAAATATAATAATCTAAATAAGATAAGAAGTAACGTTTTTAAAAAAATGTAAGAAAACCTTGTTCTACATTAAGCAATAGACCAAATAATTACATTGGAACGATCGGCAGTGTCCAAAGATTGAATTTAAAAAGGCATGAAACAGTTCACAGATGGTTAGCTTTAAGAAACGACGAAAGATCTCTGGAAAGTTTATTCGATTATACCTTTAACTTGTTTCGACGTCGAGTCACCGTATTTTGTGACATCTATAATTCTTCGGCCAACAGGTGCGTTATATGTAATACCTTACCATCGATCCGTGACGAGAATAGACAGAAAGAGCTAGTGGAATATTTTTCAATGGACAATGGAACTCGTCGCATTGATTTACGATGTTGCTTGAACGTCACGAAAACTGCAGTTCAAGGAATTTATGCGTTACCCCTGTTTCCTTGCTTGCAATGATTTAAAATTCTGAATAAAATTCTTTTAACTTTTCGTAAACAAACGTATTTTGAAACATTCTTTTTTCGTATTACAGTAGAACCGCGATAATCCAAGGTGATGTGTAACTGGTCTACCTCGGATAGTCGAAAAATCGGATAATACGGAAAGGTCTATTAGTGCTCATAAAACGTATAATAAAATTATGGAAAACTTTTGATAGTGTAATGTTGTACATGTATTCAGGTTTAATTAATTATTCAATCAGTTGAAAGTTCGATTAAGTTCTTTCACAATACCTGACTTATTATGTAGTGTAATAACACTTACGTACTATTTGTGTTAAAATGTCGGAACAGACGAAATTCTGATAAAGTTGAAAGCATCTCGAATAATACGGAACTTCGATTAAATGAAACGAAACGAAACTGTATTATATTGTGTTTCTCGTTTTCTAAGTTTCTTAATAAGACTCTTTTGATATACAAAATTATAACAGGATAAAAAATATCGATAACGTTCAGGTCTCGAAAGAGTTGATCTTGAACTTCGTCATTTTTATTTTCTTCTTTTGAACCATGTGATATCCCCGACTTCTCTTATACCACGAATTTGGGTCCATGCTGTATTTTTACATATTGTGTGTATTTCTTTATGAATGCATTTTTCATGAAACATAAACGTGTACATATTAGCTTTAGCTATTGAGCAATTTTTACCACGTCACTATATTTCTTCTACCGACTATATGTCTTTTATAGTGGAAGTCGAGTGGTGAAAGGAGACACGAAGAGTGATTACCTAGTCGGCAATCGTATAGTTTGCTGTTCGCATTTGTACGTTATATCATTTTTTTCATACGACGCAATGCGACTAAGTTATCTGTGGTCGAGCCAATAAGTCAGAACCTTGAAACGATTTTCCTGTCCAGCCAGAACTCGGTTAACTCAATTAAAGATTATTGGATTAACAAGCGACTACAATAAGTACGGACAAACGCAGAAGTGCGATATACGCAGTGTCGATGCACTTTTTTCATTTGTTTACAAAGAAAGAGTATCCCTATTCGATGCTACAATGAATTGTGTATTCTCTCATTTTCCCTCTTCTCTCTATTTCATGTTTTTCAAGAAGATTTTGTAATATGATTTTCTAATATTCTAAATAGTTCCTTTTTGTTGCTGAATCTGAAAGTTAAAAGCAGAACGTTCACTCTTTTAATAAAGTTTTTTGTTTTTGAATTTCATCTCATGAACTTACGAATTCTAGTTAGCATTTTCAGCATAATTCCATCACAAATATCGCGAATTTTATACTTTTATGTTTTTACATGTTAATAGGGTTATAATTACTACATATGCATTAATAAAATTGTCGAAAAATAAATTGATATCATTAACACGGTAATTAAAAAAGAGTTCAATGCCTATTTATAGTTTAATAAGAAAATTGATTTCATATTTTAGAAAAAAATGCCTTACATCATTTCAATTATATTTCAAAAGTATGTATATAATATCGTCTTTTGCCATTAACATATATGCGACATATTGGTGTTAATAAATATTTTTATTATGAGGTCATCATAAACATAAGACCACTGTGCACTGTCAAAAATCGTATCATAATAAAATTCAATATAATTCATTTCAATATAAATATTGATATTTAAAAATTAATGCTACGAAAATGCCCATTTGTTTGTTAAGTATTTGTACAAATATTTATTAATATTGTAAAAGGTTTCAATGAGAAAAGTGTGAGTTGGTTGTGTTCTTTATTATTGCGTTCCTTCGGAATTACGTGTATAATTCGTCGAGTAGTCGCAATTGAGAATAATTACGTGTTACACGAACAATCGTAGAACTAAAGCAAGGGGAAAATTGTCTGTCATGTACATGTTTCAGCACATTCAAGTCCAGTAACCAATTGGATTTTGAAATACGAAAATTTTCCTTTGTTTCTGCATAAAAAACAAGGTCGGAAATTATTCTGCTAAATAACATTCAGCATATATGCAAAATATAATATAAAAATATGTATTCCAATTTTTCATATATGTGTAATTTATATAAAAAATATCGTAGTTACAGGATATTCCACAAATAACTTAATGGGAGAGTAAAATTGAGAATAAAATAATTATATTAATCTTTTTTTTATTTAACTAATTACAAGACTAAGAGATTTCGATTACAAATTAAAGAGCATACTCGTGACAAACCCCAGAATATTGTTAAGCTCAAATGAAAATAAAATTCATTTACCTACGTCGAACTTAAGAAGGTTCTAGAATTTCCAAGTCAGCTTATCCCCTCGTTTTCTACACAATGAGATAGCCAGACATTCATTATTAACCCCGTGGAATGTCGATTTAACCTTGAGATTTTAATCCAATGAATTTCCCTTCGACCTCGCGCGTAAAAGAACGCGATTCGCGTTCTATGACATAACCGGAGACACGTTGTGTGTATGGATCTACACGATATTACGCCGTTCTTTCTGATAAGATGCCACATTACATCGGACGACTCTGCTAAACCCATATGATCTACACTTTATCACAATCTTTCCTCGATAAGTTTCATACGAATCTATTTTATATCGTTTATCTGGGCCATTTTAATATCACTCCTCTAGTATTATTATCTGAGTAATGCGGTAATTAGTGTGTCGAAAGTGTATGATCAAACGCCAATTAGATTGATACTATATACATATGTATATGTGCATACTTACAATATTTATAATCACATCAATCACTTGTATGGATTAGTAGCGACACAAAAGAATGAAAAAATTACATATGGTGTTCCGATGTTAATTTCTCCCTTGAAGAGGTGATGATTGATTTTTTCATATCCTATCGTCATTCTTGACATTATTATTTGGTCACGTTTTATTAAGATGTGTGATATGTTCGTTTCGTACAAATTATTTTTAACTGAGCGAGATGGCAAATACGTATCGAACATCCTTGTGTTTTTGTGTTAATTTTACCGTACGTCATAAAAAGCGCGTGTTTCAGTGTCATGGTTCATGACGTTAATGGTTCAACGGGACGGAAGAGAAATTTGCATAGCAAACAACGCGTAAAAAGAAGAATTCAAGGAAGCATGTGCTTGTCAGCAGGAAGTGGTGCAAAGTACATATTAGGTTTATAATGCATCGATAATTACATTTATGCTTGACAATATACTTAGAAAAACACCAGTTTCTTTTTGCTTCCACTATCCAATAAACAAAGTTTAATAGTTTAGTTTAGAGGAGGAAAAGCTTTTCTATGCTGATAGCAAAATTCAGCGAAATCAGGGTTATATCATGACACTATTCAACAGCACTAATAATGAAATACTTCGTTGAAATTTTATCAAAATCGAGTAGTTAATAAAAAATGCATCGGGGTTAGTAGTTCTCAATAAGGAAAAAAAAAATAAATTGGAACAGCTCATTTAACAGCAAAGAATAAGATATTAAAAAATATTAAATTGCTACATAAATGTTTCTTGTCTTCCACGTTAGAATAAAATACAAAATGAAACGTAGACAAGGTAGTATCTACTTTGTACTTTGTACATACATACTTCGATAAAAATCTCTTTCTACTGTGTATATGTATACAATGATTACCTAGGTAATAGAAGCTAGACTTTAACACAATCTCGTGAACAATGAACTGTAGATTCTATGAGTCCGATTAATCTACTTATTTCATTAATATCAATTTTTGTTTTCATTTCAGTCACACGACATTCTTCTTTAATACCGATAAGACATTTCATATTTATTGTGAAATAATGTGTAGAATCGATTTTTATAAATCATTAACAAAAGATATACGGACATGACATGAAAAGTTATTTATTTTTTACATAAGATAAAGTTATTTCTACTGTATTAATATTTTTTGTATGAACTGAACGACGAGACGGCTAATTACCTACACACGTTCCCCTAGTCCGCAAGAATTCAGTATTTTCTTCCTGGAAAACTGATGGTCATAAAACGACGAGACTCGTCTGGTACGGTGTCAACAAGCGAAACGGAAGTAAACAGAAAGAAATCGTTGCGGAAGCCCGTGAGGCAGCGTCGTGACTAAAATCGTTTTACGGTGAGGTCAACCGTACGAAGGTTAGGAGGTCTAAGCCCCTGAGGCGATCGATTCACGACAAATGGAAATTTCCACTTTTGGGCTGCTACCGTCATTTGACCTATCTTCAAAGAAAAATCGTGCTATCGTGACACGCGAATCGTGGTGCTTTGACGGAATTTCGTCATACTCTCCTTTATCTCTCTAATATACTAATTGGCAACGACGAATAGCCGAAAGATTATCCGAATTTAAAATTTTTTGCGATACATTGCTCGCAATTCGCTCCGATTTCTCCTTCCTTCCTAACTAACGTAAGAAGATCTGAGAACGAATTCATGCGCCGAATAACAGAAACAATTACAATTTTTAATAGGAAACAAGTTCGGTTGTGTTTGGGCAAGTAGAATTAGAATTGAAGTGATGGCAAATAAAATAAAATAAATAAATTTGATATTATTTTTTAATTATTTTTAGCATGCTTTATTGTGTATACAAATAAAATTGAAGCTGAACATTGGTCGATTATTAAATGTTTTTTGAAGATCAATATGTTTCAGGTCAATGAACTTGTCTCGCAATTGACTGAATGTACAATTAAAAAATTTCGTTAAAAAAGTGAAAATCACTAAAATATCGATCAAACTTCTCCGGATAGGCAAAATTTATATACATTATAAAATGTCCCCCTTGAAGCAAATTAAGTTCTATGTGCAGCGTTTTTCCTAATGATAGATATAACAATTAAAAAAATAATCGTGCTTATATCGGACGTTATGCGCAAGACCAGCACAACATTCGGAAAATAATATCTCTTTCTGATAACTTTTACTTCGCCTTAGTCTAAAAGTAAAATCCGAAAGAGAATTTTCTAAAATTATCCTATATCATTTCATAAAACATAATATGTTTCATTTAATTTTTCATTACTGTCGTCCTAAGTCTATCTTATTTTTTCGTACAATCTTGCAGAAGACAAGTTTGTAATAGTTATTCATGGAAGTTTCATATAAAATTATCGATAAATTCATCGTACTCTAAGTAATCACCGAGTCGGTACATTATAAACAATTATTGCCTTCAGCAATGATACAAGTTGTAAACAGAAAACGTTCGTTCGATGTTCAGTTGCCAATGAACGTCGACACGAGCTAGCCACGAGCCTGATCCCAGATAACTCGACAGATTTGTACGAATTACAAAAAGTCAACGGAGAATTTCGATGGGCAACGAACAGATAGATTGAGTTGAGGAAAGGGAAATCGAAAGAGAAAAAAAGGAAGAAAGGGGCGAGTGTAAATCATCGATTCTCTCGCCAACGATGCTGGAATGCGTTTTTCTTGAGAAAAGTCAGTCATTCGAGGAGAAAGAAAAAACTAATGTTCCTCGCACAAATTTCTATTATTGAGACAAACCATGGAGCAAAACGAAACGCTTCAACTTCCGCCTATCTCTTTCAAGTATTTGCAGTGCTTTAATATCCTCAAAAGTAAAATACGCTGAAACTCGAAAGTCAGATTATTCCTCACGAATGTGTGAGATCCTGCCTCTAGAAAGAAATTTCTTCGCTGTCGATATTTGTTAGGCGCGCACGTTAACAAACAATTCAAAAATGGTCATAACGGCAAATTCACATTATAATATACGGCATCTTAGACGCCGAAATGACCGATATTACATTATACAATTACATATTTTACATTACTTTTATTCGAAAGCGGCAAAGTGAGAGCTAAATTTTTCTTGAAGAAAAGATTTTAAATAACATATCCAAAATTTTAAAGTTTTAAAATTTTTAAAGAAACTGTAAAAAAAATCAATCTATGCAACAGATAACCTTAAGATATCTCAAATATCTAAATATTGCAAAGAATTTATTCAATTTTTTGTAGAATCGAGAAAAATTATTCTCGAATAACAATTCGATAGGATTATCGAATGTTGTCGATTGTCACAAGATAAACAAAACTTTGTTAATCATTAGAAAGTGGAATAGAGGAATATTCGAGCAATGTCACTGACCGTTTCAGCGCTAGAATTATAAAAAATTAATTTCGTTGTAAAACTGGAACGATCTGAAGGAAGAGCACTTTAAAATTGTAATTTAAAAGATTAAATATATAAGATTTATTATCATATTTAAATAAAATGATTAATATGTGATATGTCTTCTTTCTCTACTTGACAAGCGCGTGATCCATAAAACATACATCCGATACAATTACAATTTCGAACACAAGATTTAATAATTCCGCTAACAGGATTCTCCGACGTAGTTCTGTGAAACGCGGCAATAGCTATCGCTGCAAAAGGAAAGAAACGAGAGATCGTGCAAGAATCACGTGAGTCAGTCGATTATTTCACGAACACGTTGCGATCACGCGGGCTTGTCTGTGCGAGAAGCGTCTTGACGGTCGCGATGTGACGGTCGTGAAAAAGTTTCACGGTCCGTTCAGAATCAACCAGGTCGAAGAACAAGATGGCTTGATAACTCGATGGGAACGTGTTGTTTCGCCCTCCTTTCACGATCGCCTCGAAAGTACCGCGACTTCTGATTAAATTCACTCGATACGCCAGTAGAGCCAATTAGATCGAAATATTGCCGCAATAACGCACGCGGCAATTAAAGATTTTCGCTATTCTAATTAACAGATATCGCGGGGGTTAAGCGCTACTGGCAGCTACGTACATGGTATGAGTGCGAACCGTACGTGTGTAAACGTGGTAAATGTATACGTGTGTATGTTGTTATTTCGCACTTTTGTTATTAGTATGTTTTTCTATTTTTCGTAGTACACGTAGCATGTGACTAATTATTCGTTCATTCTGATACATCATACGCTCAATTACTTTCAATATTCTCCTACAATATGCATCAGACGATGTATACAAATATAATAAAAGTTTGTCTGGACTATGGAATCATGTGAGACCATATTTTATCGCCGCTCATTCGAACTGTCTGTCGGAATATTTCTTATGACATTATCTGAATGGAACTGCATTGAACTGGTACACCATGTGCAACTAAAATTATATTAATCCACCGAAAAAATGTCTGATTAATTAACAACAAGAAAAATAAAAAGATATAATCATATATATTTAATTACACACCTATTTATTTTATTAGATATATTTAGCAATGCAATTTTCGGAATTTCAAGTAAAGTATAGTATCTAACTTCGTTATGTTCTCTTTGATTCACTTATATTTCGCAGAAAAGTAGATAAATCTTTTTTGTTTGACACTTTTATTGGTACTGATTAAAAACTATTGAATTACGTCGAATAAACTGGCGTATTTAGGGTATCACGATTGATTCTATGCGTCGTCAAATAATGCAATTATATAATTATTCAAATTTCCTTTAACATCGTATATGACGACATAACTACATTTGTATTGGAGTTTAGATCAATAATGGATCAATGATGATCCTTGTTGACACTAGCCAAGTCACTAGGAGACATTTATTCGATCGAGCAGAAAAATATTCATATCTTATTTGAATCAGATTCTGCATAGTTAAGTGATAATTAAATGCAATTCTAATTAGCGAATAATAATAATAAAGCATGTAGATCATAAATGGAAAGTAGCCCCGATATTTGCAATTTTAATCGGCTTTCTATAGAAAGATGAACACCGCAAAAAATTTTTCTATTTGAATATTACCAAGCTGTAATATATAGAAGATAATGGTGAGTTGAATATTCAAATTTCTTATAAATACACAAGCATCCACACTCCATTAATTACCGAACGAAGGGATTATCAAATTTCGTACTTGTAAAAAAGTAAATACTCTGAAAATAAAAATACTAAATCAAAAACTACATAAAAAATTCAATGTGTTGAAAGTAAAAACAATAATATAATAAAAACTACGTTGGAATTTTTCTACAAATTTGTATTCAACTATTTTATATTTCTCAACCACAATGTTTACAAATATCAAAAGAAAACTTTTCAATTTAACTTTCACAGTTTCCTCCGTCGAGAAGAAAGCCTCGATCATCCTATTCGAATCAAAATTAACCTCTTCCACGCAAAATTTGTGTTTTCTATCGAGCTGTATTCAAAGAATCGATTAAACCTTCCAAAAACGAATCTCCATTCCAAAATACTTGCAATTCAAATTTGAATCAGCAAAAACCGCTAGTAAAAAAAGCTTCTACTGAAGTTGGATAACGGACGATTTTAAGTTCCAAGAAACATCGAACCTCTTTCACTCTTCCCTTTTCCTAACGAGACGTTCAAGTACAACTTGGCTTCACCTCTCGAACAGCCACACGGAAAACAACGTCACATCCGGGTAACGAGTTCTAGACATGAACGATGTGTTGTCCCGAGGTTGAGCGACATCAAATGTGTGTATCCTTCAGGGCAATACTTACGTTTAGGAAATTCGAAAGTGATCGATACATCGTTTTGAGCAACTTGGATTAATAAACATGCGTACACTGCAGTTGAAAATTATATTTAAATCCCGCTATTTGGTCACAAAAAGAACAAGGCGGAGGTATTACGATTTACGGCGCATAGTGGAAATCCAGTTCAGTGAACTGCGCTTGGTACCATCCCTAACATCAATGCAATTGTTTATAATAATTTATTCAATTGAGAATGCTCGATCAACGCGTTATTTTCGGTGGTGAGAAGAAGAGAGAAGAGAAATAAGTATATAAAAATCACAAAATCATATGGTTAAGGTTATAGACGTATGGGTCTTTGTAAAAGTAATTGTAAGAATATTTAATTGTCATTCTGTATAAAGGATATATTTAACAAAAGTACAAGAAAGAATTGGTGTCTTTTCGAACAAGATTTAACGACTTTGTGCCTCTCTCCACGTTATAACCTACATAATTAGTTTGGAAAATTGAAAATAAGCCGACGTTTTTGTCTATTTATAACCACTACAGCCGTAGCTAAATATAAATTTAATTTATTAGCGTGTTATTAATGTCTGTATATGGAAGCACAACGAAGCTCTACTTTAAACAGTCCAAAGCATACGTACCACTTTTGTGTTCTTAATACACGCAGTTATTGCACTTTGCCTCGAATAATGTTTTGCCATCGATATTTCGAGGGTACGCTGTTGTTCATCCTCCAGGAAATGAACAAGCGTGACTTTTATGCAGGATATCCTACATTTTTTCAAAAAACGAAACTAGCATATTCTATAAGTGAAAATAAGAAATATATAAATATTGCATATAAATATGAGCTCATAAATGTTTTATTTAAAAAGTATAGACAGAGGTGCGAAATGCCAACGGATTGTTTCCCTAAATATGATGGTTAAACGGTTACTGTGCCAGGAAAATCGTAAGATTCAATAAAGCAAACAGAAAGCTATTTTTAGAGGAACCTAGAACGCGAATCCGATTTGAAATACAAGCTCGTTTTATCTTCTTTTATCTCCGTTGCAATTGATTTGCACACTTTTGTTAACCGAACAAGTTTAATCTATTTTTGTAAGTATTAAAAACTTATAAATCCTTCAATTTTTTAGATCTTTTAGATCCTATAATAATGTCTTATAAGAAAAACAACATCGTCTAATGCTGATACACCGATATCTGTGTAATTGTTTGCATTTACAAAAGTATTACGAAAAAGGCACGTTAATTTTATAACAGATATAATATAAACAAAATTAAATGATACCAAGACCGTAAAGGATTTTTAATATAAAAGTTACAATATCCATAAGTACTGTGATATTTATAAGAACTAAAATTAAACTATTTTAACAGTTATATATACATAACATGATATGCCGCATAAAATGATATATTATAAGATATTACTTTAGTTTAGATATTATTAAGTCAGATTTAAAATTTATTTAATAAATATGTAGCTTGTTATTTTTTTTAACAACGTATATTTACTTCGATTTTAACATAAATTGTCCACAGAAATATTTTCTCACGACGAATATGGCTGACAGCGGCGTCGAAAATGATTAAAAGCGCGTTTGAAGTTCGAGGACTGATCTATTGTGACAAGAACTAAATCAGTTCACTTAAGAAGTAGCACGTGTCAATCACGTGAATACGTTCTATGTTCGCCAACTACCATTCAGGTTGTGACCCTCGACGGAGGGAAGGTTAGACAACTTGCTCATTTCCTTCGTTTAAGGAAATGACCTATTTTCATATAAATGTGCGTGCTAATTTCAATTTAATACAAAGGGAAGGTGAAGACCAGTCACTAATAAAATACGATCGATCAAACGAAACGCCCAATGCTCACACCCGTTAATAAATACATATGTGATGAGTTCGCATACGCATGCACACAAATCTTTGAATGAAATAGTTTTAGGTACATCATTTTTAACCATTCTAGGATGTTCTGTCGATACTTTGTTTTTGGTTCCAATGTTCCATTAATTTGATATAATCGAATTAAACATGAACTTAAAACATGAAGGGATAACTTATTCTTATAAGTCAGAACCATAAAATCACAGAAGTAATGAGATAGCATTGAACTATTTATAGCACTTGCAAAATTATCAACATTCTCGTCTAAAAAATGAAATGATGGTCAAAACGAAAACAAATATAGTAATGATATTGCAATTTTAGAAAATCACGTGTACCTTGTAACGGCATTAAAAATGTATAAAGTTATGCGATATGTTGTGATAATACAGGCTTGCTGAGTATTTATAAATTCAGTAAATCAATTTAATTTAAGAGTTAATATTTATTTACTATATTTTTAAATAGATCGTTTGTTGTTATGAATACAATTATATAAAACGAATGCGATGAAAATGTAATTTTCTCTGAAAAATGTATAAAAGGATAATAATCCTTAAAAGGTTGAACAAGGAATATCTTCCTTTATATATAAATGTTATATTTAATATAATTTATATTTAAATATAAATAACAATTACGAATGATTCACGCCAGAAAGAAACTATTGTCATAAGAGGGTACACTGAGCTTTGGTTCCAAGCTAGTTTGATTCAAAGTTCGTGTTATTATGCGCAGGGGGTCTTGATAAACTTGCTGACCTCTAATCGCGGAAAATTTCAAAACTGTTACAGATTTGGCAATAAAAGAAGTTAAAATAACTGATGAAGTTGATCTGAAACGAGTTTGAATAATTTAGTGACATACATATGTATAGTCGTTGAAGTAAAAGAACTCTTCTGTTAATTGACATACATGTGCAAATTAAGTTTTTGTTTATTTTATGCTAGATTTGTATTTTAGTTTTCTATTCAAGATGGTCATGTAGCATTTACAAAGTATAATTTAATTTACAATTCAAACAAGTAGTATCAAAAACAAAATAAATCAATAAATTTAATTAAAGGTTTAGCTAAAGATGAAGAAGTTCATCAGTAAACTTGATTTTATTTTATGGATATTTATTTGAGCTCCATCTAGCTGAAAATAAAGGGAACAAAATTGTTGATAATGAAGGATGCTACTATATGAATAACAGATAATAAGAAAATGCAAAATGCACCGCGAATATTCAAATAATAAAGTATATATAACAACTTTTGGAAATTAGTATATAAACAAAAGTTACTTAATTCAATATAAAAATATCATAGAATTGTCATTATTTAGCCTCGCTAAAAAGTAAATAAAATGAAAACATTTAATTAATAGAGAACAAAAAGTACATATACAAATGAATGTAGCTTCACATTAATACATAACAAACCATAATAATGTGATCAATAATCTGCAAATATTTATGCAAATTTACATTTTTATGAACACAACTAAAGAAATAGAATCTATGCAATGATCTTCACTCATTAAATATCATAAGTACTACATTCTGAATATTTTACATATTTTTGCAACTAAAAAATAGTTTACTTTTTTCTAAACGACATAATAAATCAATAAAAAAAAGAGGAAAGTGATATATCCGAATTCAACAAGTAACTGTTATTGCATAGTGCAACAAGATCCTGTCTTCTAGTTGAACAAAGGAGCATCGTTATCTAAGTAAATGAATAGTGCACGCGCGCCAGACGCGAACTAAAATCGGCTGTCCGCACAACCGCACCGACTCGAGGTTGATTTCTCAGGAAGAAAGCTGATATCCACGTGGATCCAATTTTGTCCGTAGATCGAGTTCCCGTCTCACGAACTGTGCATGCTTCGCGTCTAATATAATAATAGAGCGATAGAGACCGAGATAACCGCGTCATTCCACGTGTAGCGCTTTAGTGTAACGGATTAAGTGATTCAATAGAGGGGCTGATTTTAATGAAATGTGACTTAATTGGAAGCGGACAGGAAGTTTAATTATTGGTGAAAACGTTTTCGAATTATTAAGATTGCGTTTTCATATTTCATATAATTTATTTGCATACTTTGACACATTTTAAGTGCATAAACATTCCCAATCTAGTGATTACATTCTATTCTATCTCGATTCGTTTGAATCATTCTACAAAGTCAGCAAATACCAGAAGATGTAAACAAAATATTAATATTAAATTCGTGCGGTGGTTGTACCTCGACCTGCAAGTACGTCATTCACTCTGTCATTATAAATCTTCAAAACAGATCTAAAATTATCATACAAATTATCGTATACGTAAGAAACAGTCAGTTCAGTTTTTTTCCTAAATGTTTTTATACATTGATTGCACACAAACCATTAACGTCACGTTATTATTCGTAAATTATGTTTCCAATTAAGTTCAGATTAATGGTAACGTATTCGAAAGTGCATCGCAATAGTCATCGATTGTTTCGCGCTATTGTTTCACTGATGACATTAAACACCGGTCATAGGATACGCTGGAATTTTCGCAAAAACTGTTGCGCTTCATTATAGAGTATCCGCATTGTCCAGTGGCAACAACGATACCTTAGAATCGGCACGTGATCGTGCGTGCACAACATGCAATTTAGTACGCAAGTGTATGCGATTTTAACAGATATTCTGGAAACCATGCGAATGAAGAGCTTTGACAAAATACATATACACATCCATACACATTTCAAGAAGATAATAAGTTTGATAGAATAATAAAAAAAAATTACTTATCATTAATAGAAGATAACGATTAGAATTTATCAAAATATATTTTTAAAAATTAATAAAAGATATGTAAAGATATGTACACAATTTTGTCTCCAAATATTTTATGTATTTGTTGTAGTAAAAAAATTTTGTTACATTGGCAAATAACGTGTTTATTCACGAGAGAGATTGAAAGATTCATATTATGTTTAATAACTCAACAAACATTGAAAATGAAACTAAAGAGAGTTACGAATACCCATTCCCTACTCAAGTAGGGTCGTGTGTAATATAAAAAATAAATAAAATATGAAATTTTATGAGAAAAGAAAATATCATTCCAAAAAAAATCTGGATACTATTTGTTTTGTATTTATCTTTACAATACTTCAAAATTTCATTTTCCACCCCAAATGTAAATCTCTTAAAGATATTTATCTCTTTATTCGGTTATGCTTTTTATGACGTATATATTGATCTAGAGTCTAGAACCGAAAGCAAATGTACTCACATTTATTAACGCCGAATGTAATATCGGTGAATTGTACGTTGTGAAGAACATTATGAGGAATAGTAGGAGGATTCGTCGGTGCAAAGTCCGGGTCATCGATATCGAAGGACACGTTTTCCTCAAATTCCGTCATACTGTTCTCCATAATTTCGAAAACACGCAACAAACTTTGAACACCAGAATGCTTCAAACCTTTAACAAAAGAGAAATTAACATATATACGATTTCAAACTAAATATTAGATATTAAATATATAATTTCTGATAAATAATGAATGTAGACCAATGATTTTTATTTGATTATACATGTTGCAATAAGCAATCTATTCTTTAATTAATAACGATGACCTTAGCTTGCCAGATACATATTTAAATTATCCAGAAACTTATTAAATTAAAAGCATTCATCTAAAATGTGTTATACGTGATAAAAGAATTTTCAAAAATGTTTTAAAGGCACACTCTATTGAAATAACCTGACGTTTTAATATATGTATATAGATACCTATATACGTATATGTATTATGAATAGTAACGCAAGGTCAGTCCCAAAGCAGGCCGATAGCTTACATTACTAACTGCTTTTCTTTTAAATAAAATATCATAAAGTGTCATTACAATATCAATCAACATACGTATTATATCGATAATGAATGAAATCATGATCGATATTACCCTTGAGAGAGAGAAACAGAGGAGAGAGAGAGAGAGAGAGAGAGAAATCTATTCGAAAAATTTCATTCGGCAAGTTATCTAAATTATCTCCATGTAGCGCACATATTATTTACATTTATAGTATCTTGATTAAAACGTAATAGCTTGTGTAAAGAATAATAAATGATCTATTGAATGGAAGGTATATCAGTTCAAGTAATATAATACTTTTCTTTTTTCATCTAATGAAAATGTAAAACTGAACTATCGAATAATACAAATACGAAAAAATTAATTTCTTCTCGATAAATAGATCAATTTAAAAACAGTGCAGTGACGGGATATTTGCAACTACAAATACATCCTTGGAAGCATTTAGATCAGAATAAATCATATAATTTACAAGTAGTGGAAGCATAAATAAATTTGAGTTTCGCGAAACTATTACTGTTCACGAAATTGATCTTTTGAGAATTCGTAGAATTAAGGAAAACAATAAACAAAAATAAAAAAGTAAAAAAGAAGTTTTAAAAGGAAAGGTAAGATGAAACATTTCAATTCTCAAGTACACAATAACACGTGTACATGAAACATGTACATTGTAATCGATAACATTAGTAGATTCCACGATAAAGCGGAACAAAAGTAGCACTTCAATGCAACAATCTGCTTCGTACATATTATATATGTAACTGTATATGTATCATAATTTCGTTTAAATTCTTTCATTCGTGACAAATGCTGTTTAAATGGTTTTGAAATTCCCTAATATCTTTATGACACAATATAATAATATGCAATAAATGATTAATTTCTAAATTATGACACTATCTTGCTTTTCAACAAATTGATAATTTCCTAATAATACATTTCTCTAATGTCACAAAAGTACAATTTATAATATAAAATTCGTAAAATTAATAGTTATCTATAATCTTATAATATTAATGTTAATTAACTTTTACGTAACAGTTGAAACAAATAGCGTGCAGCTTCGTAAAATAATACATATCTTCGAATAATCGAAAGACAATTATAACACTTTATCTTGAGTAACACATTCAATAGTAGACACAGGTATGGACTGAATTACAACGTATCAGAAAAAAATGCTTACAATTAAAGACGTTTATCGTGTCATTGAAGATATAAAAAAAGTTCCAGAAGAATATATCCAGAAGAAAGAATGAAGTGTACAATTAAAAATATTAGAGTGCTATTAAAAAATTTAATTTAATATACATAACGTGATACTTCTAAACATCACTGGAAGATATTTATGAAATATTTATTATTGAAAGTTCAATAAAATGTTATGTAAAAAAACATCATATGCTGTATCGATATATTCTCGATGTTTTATATGATTTAATATTTTGTATTTCTGTATAAATTAATCAATGAACAATAAGCTAAAAAATTAATTTAATAACACATTCTTATATGGAAATGTATAAATAATAAGTAAAACTTAAGATCACACAATCGAGATGTCGAATTGAAACATTGAAACACATATGAAATCTTTACAGTAAGTGAATCATGTAAACTTGAATCTATTCTGTAATTTATACAACCTGTTGATTTCTTTAAAGTTTCACAACTCGTTGACACTAAATTTTCGAATACTTCCGCGATAGAGAAAACGATGCATACTTTTACAAACCGCACGAACCGATGGTTGATGGTTGACTGACAACAGTGACAACGTTTCAATTGAAAGATTCAAACCTATACCACTTACTACGTCTGTGCCTCTACTATATTGGTATCGATAATGTCGCATGTGACATGAATATGGTAAGGGGGTCAGAACCCTTAAATGAGAAACACGAAAAGCATTGAATTCAGGTTATTATATATCTCATTTGTAAATATTTATTTAAGTTAAAATATCTGTATATTCTAGAATCTATATAACTTCAAGTAACTCTAAAAAGGAGTGAGGAGTGACTAAATTAGTAACCTGAACTTGTAAGATATGTCTTTAAATATCTTTAATCTGAACTTGCGATTTCGAAGTTTTGTATTTTCTCGAATTTTTGTATTATCAAAATTAAATGAAAATAATTCAATATAAATAAATGGCGTTTTCTTAAAAAAAAAAAGTGCGTTTTTGTTACAAACTTTTATAATTTTAGTACATGATTAGCACAACGCTAAGGCAATTAAACAAATAAAATTTAAGTAGAAACTGATTTTATCTTTTAAATCTTATAAGAAGTGTGAATTTACTTTATATATTTTCGTAAATCACCTGCATTCTGTAACTTATGCATTTATAATTTTCATAAATGCATAAACATCCGTATCTAGTCATTAGAATTATAATATAATTCAAAAAGAAAGATTTTTAATAGGCTTCTTAATCAGCTCCGTGTTATCACAAAAATACATTTATAAAAGAAAAAGTTTTTAATATTTTATTAAGGTCTATCAGATTTACATAAAGTCCATTACCTAAATGCTAAAAATAAAGAAAACAAATACTTAGAATGCTAACTAATCTGCTATACTAAAGAACCTCCTTGAAATATGTAGATATAAGATATAATATACAATGAATTATTACTGACATTTGTATATTATTATTAAAAATGACATCAAGTTACATAAACATATTACTTAAATTTAATAATTCACAATTGATTATCAGTTAAAACAGTTTGTATATGAGCAAAAATAAATGAATAAAAAATACATGAACGAGTTTCACATAGAAATACATCAAACATAAAACATTTTAATAAGATTTCAGAAACTATATCTAAATATTAAATATACTTAAAAATATACATATTACATGATAATCGGTGTTCGAAAAATCAGTGATTAAAAATAAGTATTCTTCGTCTTTATGATTTTTAGCTTAAAAAGCTATAATAGTGTAATATAAATAGTGTAATAATAGTATATAATAGTATATAATAGTATATAATAGTATATAATAGTATATATGTAATAGTGAATAATAGTATAAATAGTGTAATAGTGTTTAAAATGTACCGAGATTGTAAAATCGATTATGCATCAAAATGTCACAAAGTTTGAATGAATGAATTCATATAGTTCCCAATTTCGATCATAAGAAATTCTTATAACATAATATAAAATAATATACTATTATGTAATATACTGGTTAAAATTACATAAAACACTTGTATACCTTATATATCCATACAATATCTTGAATTAAACATAATCTACTTCGCTATGATATCTTGAAGAATGTTTAATAGTTGTAAAATGTCTAATATTTGATGCGGTAAATAGTATAGCGGTAAATACGGTAAATACGCATTGATGATTCATCTTCGATTAATAGATTGGTCTAAATCCTATATAAAACACAAATAATTAACACAGTAACTCTTCATGTACGCCATTATGAATTAATGAATATACATACTAGGATTTAGAGGCGGACGTAATCTATACATATCCGGCGGAATAAATCGTGGTGGAAATGGTCTTAATGGACCCATCATATGTCTAGTTCCTGCTAAAGGTGGTACTTGACCTCGGATTTGTACCAAGGGTCCAACCATTATTGGTCTCGGAGGAAAATCCTAATGACCAATAAAATTTAATATCGAAAGAATTATATTCCACGTACAATTTGAATACTTACTCCGTAATAAACAGGAACAGGAATTTGCTGGATATATTGCGATGGAGGTATCCCATGTTCTCTAGACATATCTCTTTCTCTTCTTTCTCGGGACCGTTCTCTTGACCTTTCTCGATAAGATCTTTCATCTTTAGATGACCTATTGTTTTAATAATATTTGTAAAATGTAGTTTCCAAACAACATGACATTTCAAATGCCTTATTATATACCTATGATGAGAATCTCTGACTCTTGCTCTTTGTTCTCGCTCCCTTGAACGTGAATGATCCCTATGACTTTTTCTTTCACGCAGATGTTCTTCCTCTGCAGTGTTTAATTGACTATGTCGTCTGATTGTTTTTTTATACTCTCTACTTCTATCTCTACTGTGATTTCTTTTCCTAAATAAATTATACAAAAATGTAGGAAAACTAAATAATAAACGTATTAAACAAATATATAAGATTACAAGAAATAACTTGTACCTATCACTTTTATGACTGTCCTTTTTATCACGTTTTGAATCCTCATACCTAAAAAAGAATATTTATGTAACAAAAGTCTAATTTCTAAACATTTGGTTGTGTATTATAATTAATATTCTATATTTAATATTTGAATATGAGGTATTTACATTCTAATATAATTTAATATTATATTATATATATTATACTTTAATGTAGGATACACAATACTCTGTGTGTAGTATCGGGGTGCAAATCCTGGGGAATTTCCGATATAAAAAAGCAATAAAAGTGCTGACAGACCGGAATGTTGGGAAATTCCGAGGACCCATATACCCGTGGCCCTTTATGACTATGGGTAATTAAAAGGGTCTACTTGACCATGGTTCAAGGTGTAGGCCAGGTACACCAAACCGGGATATAAGAGGTGGCCGTTAGGGGGTCAGCGGACAGAATTGGCGTTGAGAGGACAGAGGGAGAGAGTGTGGCGTAGAAGGCAGAGTAGAGTATGTGGGCAAGAGGAGTTTAGTGTTGGCGGAGACGATATCGGAACAATCATACCACTACCGAACATACTAACACTACCACCATCTAATCTTATCCTACATGTGTATCTTACAAAAAAGATAGTAAATTTCCAAAAAAATAATAATAGTAAATATTGATGGTTAATCATGCATTACATTCAAATTATCATTATTATTTAAATGCATAATACCATTTTGCATTCATAGATGTAGTGTCGTGGAAAAATCATTGCGAACGTCAATCGAGACAATGATCTACAGTGAGATTCGTTATAACGAGACGTGATAAAGTGCACGCGTACCGAGTGAAAATTCAGTCGATTTTCTCGAAAACAAAACCTCAAACGAAAAATTTTTATTCTATATTTTCGACTTCTTTTTTCGCGTAGAATCACCCCCAATCACCCCTTTGATAATTATTTTGGCACCTGCACATCTAAATTCATCTCATACGTTACTCTGTATGTCCGAAATTAATTATATTAACAGACAAATAATGAACAAATATTACAGTAAAACATGTTCATTATGAACATAAGTGTTTTAATAATGTTTATAAATGTTATGTTTCCATATGATGTATACATATTCTAATCATATAACATGCACTAATTTAAATTTGTTAATATTATAATATATATAATAATATTTGTAATATTAAATATGTATAAAATTTTATATAATGTTATACAAAAATGTTACATAATCAAATAATTATATTAATTATTTATTCACTGTATAACAATACTTTTCTAAAAAAAGAAAGAGAAATGAAAAATATTATCATATACATTTTAATATGGAATTGTATGGTAAAGTGGTACGAAATGGGAAAGACGATATAAGAAAAGAAAAAATATTGTGTTGATCTAATAATCAATACACTAACCTGGCATGGCAGGACGATCTATGTCGAGGACTGTGACTCCGATTTCTTGCAGAAGTAGTAGTAGTAGTATGTTTTTTATTCACTTTCGACTTGTCTTCTAGAAATTAAACATGTTATTTTTCCACAACAAAAATAAAATTTTAATATATATAGAAAATACCAACTTTGAGGAAAAGTATCTTATCTAGTTAAACAAAATAATGGCAAGAGATTTTAAATAATAAACAAACCTAGATTTTCATTATTTATAGCAACGACTGTGCGACGTTCCACAATTTCTTCTGTTTTGTCCGCTGTGCCTTTTATTTCTTCTCTTTCAAATATAGGTTTTGATCCTTCTCCTAAGATTAAATAAATTTATTTATAAATAAAACATTAACGTACTTGCACATGAAAGAAACAATTAAACATTATTAGCAGTTGTGACAGACCTTAAAAATCTTAAGGTTGATATGTAAATAAACTGACTACCTCTGAACGATTGTAAGCCAGGATATTTTATAATAGATGTATGAAGTGAATAAAACGGTAAACATACTATAAAAGAGATAGAAATACCATTATCTTTGATTTTATATTATTAATTCTGTACCAGTATTTCATATGTCAATTATGTTAAAAAAAATATGTATATATATATTTGTTATTAAAAATATAAATCACATTGACTTATTAAACAAATATATATAACATTTTAGATTTAGATTAACATTGACAGATTAAATACACAAATGAACATAGATGGCTTACAATTTTCTTCAGTGCCAGAAATCATAAAACAATTTTATATACATGAATCCATAATTATAAGAAACATAAAGTTATGAAATGCAATCTTTATTTTATGTTATTCTGGATTGACTTTACTATATATACGATTTAATAATTAATATTTAATATTATATATTTTTTACTAGTAATAATTACTAAAAATTAATAATTTCTTTAGACTCTATATATTTCAGAAGTCACAACTTTTTTCTATTAAAACTTTAGTTAAAGAATAATAAGAATTTTCTTTTAAAAAAATTTTGAAAAAATGGACTAATTTATGTTTAATAAAATTAAAATCCTATGGTAATATCTTCCAAGATGTCTCATATCTTCCATGATGATTACAAGATCTTCCACTTAGTTGATATATGTATAACTGCATAGTTTGACTATTGCTTTCTTTAAATATACTTGATTATAACTAATTATTATATTGTAACATATTACATTTTGCAATCAAAAAGGTAAATCTCAATTTTTGCTTAAAAATTTCAAAATCAATTATTTTCTTAGTTTACAGTTGTTTGCATAATATTTCGTAATATGTGCAATATTAAATGTTTATAAAATTTATAAACCAAGTCCTATTTTATGGCTATGAAGCAGAAATAAAATTATCTACCTATCTAAGAAAAAGGCAATGAATTCAAATAGATTCAGCAAAAAATATTTTTGTTTCATTATAGAATTGTCAGATGTAATACTTAATCTCAAGTAGTTATTAATGAATATAATTTTGATTCTTCAATTGCAGAATTATAACCTTTGATGATGAATTTTCAATCAAAAAGTCCCATATCTTTAAGACTAATGTTCCTTCTTCCACTGTTGAATTAAAAATACATTTAACACTTCACTATAAAGTAGGCGTTCTAATTAAATTTTCGTGCTTTTAAACATGCAAGCATATAGCAAAGTATATGGAGGATGCACAAAATGGAGCGAGAATTTAAAGCGTATTTTTACAAAAGATTACTGCCTTGTATTATGTATCAGTAGTTCTGTTTTACTTTTATTCCAAAAATGTAATTTTTTGTGCAAACTCAATAACAGAAAAGCAAAATATAA